>JAANYP010000849.1:20657-324571 GCA_020465985.1 Centrapalus pauciflorus | reverse complement strand
GAATGGACCACGAGGTTGGCAAGACAAATTCTCCACCAAAACTGATGAGGTTGGAAGACTACTACTAGTGGAAGGATAGGTTTGCTGACTTTGCGCGTTTCAACGACATGCGAATGTGGATCTGTATCGATGAGGGATACATTTCACCTACTCAAGAGTTTGAGGGCCGTCAGAGAGTCTTGACATATCAAAAGATGAAGGATGATGACAAGAAACTGTATGAGGCAGAAAACAGAGCATTTTCAATTATTCGCATGGCACTACCTCAGGAGATTCTACACACTTTCAGGAATCATCGTACAGCTAAAGTGCTTTGCGATGCTCTCGAGAAACGGTGTGAGGGAAATCCGAGGGTTCGAAAAGGACCGAGATGCTGAAGCAGTAGTTCGCAATTTTCAAAGCATTGAAAAACGAAAAGCTGGATGAGACAATCACAAGGTTCTACAATTTATTGACGGAGTTGGATAATCACGATGTCGAGTACCATGAAGTTGAGAAGATAGAGAAACTTCTTGATGCTTTACCAGCGAAGTGGGAGATGTACACAGCGCTTATAAAGCATGATGAGGAAAAGTTCGAAACTCTTACTCTCGAGGAGTTATTGGTACGCTGAGGGCTTACAACTTTCAGTTACTTAAGAAAGAGAGGGAATATGACCAAGTCCAAGATCCAGATATGTATTTCGAAAAGTCGAAACCTTCGGTCGCGAGTGAACTGAAAACAACTAGAGTTTCTTCACGGGTGAGGCGTCTATTCCAGTGGACAAAGAAGAATCAAGCAGTCGGGCTTTCTTAGGGTATTCTAAACCGGAAGATAAACCGACTCACTCAGCATCTACTTCTCAACAGTACACAAAGATGCCTATGAGTGCATAATCAGTCGAAACTCATCTAAATCTGTTGGCTTCGTTTGTTGCAGCGTATAGAAATTGTGTACAAGGAAAAATCAACGATCTTGCGTTATGGGAAGAGGACTATGATCAGGTGGATCCTGATGATTTGGAAGAAATGGATCTTCAATGGCAACTGGCCATGGTGACTCAGAGGGTCAAAAGGTTCATAAAACGAAAAGGCAGAAATCTGAACGTTAGCAACAATAAAATTGGGTTCGACAAATCCAAGGTTAAGTGCTATAACTGCCAGGGATTAGGACATTTTGCTCGAGAGTGTCAACGACCCAAGGTTGAAAACTATCAGAATCAATCTCAGGGAAGATATCAATCTGCTAGTTCGGGTAATCAAACAAACATCGCTGGTCTGTTAACTAACGTATCATCGGACAGATAGCTTGATGGGACGTATGATTGAAGTTCACATCCTGAGTCAAACGCTAGAGCCTTCATGGCTGAAGTGACAGAGACTGGGAATGATGGAGCAGAGGAAGTCACAGAGGACAATGAACAAAGTGATACAAGTCCTGTGTTGGTGGAAAAGTCAGACAATCAGACTATTCTGGAGTTTGCCGCACAAATGGCGAACGTGGAATCAGATCACAAGAAGATAATTCTGAACTTTTCTACATTCCGTGATTTATGTGTTTTATGTGCTACTTCCAATGATAGATTAAATTTAGTTCTAGAAACACATAACAATATAACTACTCAAATAGATTCCTTAAAATCAGATAATGCTAGTCTCCTAGATATTAAAGAAGATCTTAGGAATAAGTTGAAAGCAGATGCTCAAGATGTTGTTGTTCTAAAATACAAATTAAGTGAGCAATGTGTCAGGATAGAACTGATGTATGAGCATGTTGAGGCTTTAACCGACTTACGATTAAAGAGGTTGAGCTAGCTGAATCGAAAGTTAAAGTTGCAGAGGTGAATAGTAAGTTAGAAAAGTTTAGGAACTCTTCACTGAATCTAGGGAAAAACTTAGATGCTCAGCGTCAGTCTAAGAAACCAGTAGATTTAGTTTATAAAGAGAGTCCTCCACATTTCAACGATAACTATGTGCCTCAGCCTCAGGATAAAACTGACAAACCAGTTGAGTTAGAGGTAGCAACTGATACAATATCTGAATCTGATAAAGATAAATCAACTAAGGTGACTAATAATAATGCTACAACTAAGAAAGTCAAGTTTGTGCAGTCTTCTAGTGATAGAATTCTAGGAGAAGCTAGACCTTACGTTACTAATCAGAAAGAGGAAGTAGTCACGGTAGTTGAGAAGAAAGAAACTGACACTACTGAGACATCAAAGTCAAAGGGCACATATAAGAAGTCAATTGATAAGATGTCTTGCTTTAGATGTCATGAAACGGGGCATGTTGCGTCTAGCTGTCCATATAAGAAAGTAGAATCTACACCTATTGTTGGAAAGCCTGAACAACATAAACCCTCACCAAGTGTAGCTAGCACAAGTAGTTCTCAAAACTCTGAGAAAATTGTGAATGCCACACCAAAAACTGCTGTTAGACAAATACCGGTGTCGTTAGACCAAATGAAGTGGTTAGGACTAATTCACCGAATAGAGTCCCTAATCAATATAGGTCAGGACCTCAACAAGTTTATAGAAATACAACACCTAGAAGAGCTTACACTGCGGTTACGTCTCACACTCCTCAAAGACATCAGACACCAGGAAGAGCCTAGGGATATCAATCTGAAATGCCATATAATAGAAACTATTGAAGGGCTCAACAGCAAATGCCGACCCAAAGGCCAAGGGTGAATTTAATCACTCAGCACCACAACAGGTTCTCAATCAAACACCTAAGTCACCTGAAAGGAGAGATGGGTATTTGAAGGAGTTCACGTATGTGGATGAGAATGGTATTACCAAGTCAGTCATGGCTTGGGTTCCCCGTGATAACTAACCTCTTTTCTTTCATGTGCAGGAGATAACTACAGGTCTCAACAAGAAGTGGTTCGTCGACAGTGGCTGCTCTAGGCACATAACTGGGAAAAGAAGTCTGCTCACAGACTTCAAGGGAGGGAACATGGGATTCTTATCATTCGCTGGAAACAAAGGAGGAAATATCACCGGTACTGGAGTGGTCACTAATGGGACTATCAAACTTGATCAAGTTTACCATGTTAATAAACTTGATCACAATCTCATTAGTGTATCTCAAATTTATGATAAGAAGAACTCAGTAATTTTCACTGATACTGATGCATTAGTGCTAAAACTGGGATTTAAATTACCTGAAGAGTGGATACTGATGAGAGCCCCATGGAAGAATGATTTGTACATGCTAGACATGAATAAATCAGATTCGTCGATGGGACCAATATGTCTTCTATCCAAAGCTTCAGAGACGGAATCCATTCTATGGCACAGACGCATGGCACACTTGCACCTTAGGAAAATGAATTACATCACTAAACATGGTCTGGTGCAAGGTGTCTAGATGAAGAGTTTTCAGTTTGAAGACAAGTGTGTACCATGCAAGAAAGGCAAACAACACAAGAAGTCACACAAGTCTAAGACTCAGAACTCAATAGCTTCCACTTTCGATTTGTTGCATATAGATCAATTTGGACCTATCAAAAAAAGGAGTATAGGTGGTAGTTGGTACAGTTTAGTTATCACTGATGATTACTCACATTTTTCATGCGTTTTCTTTTTAGGTACGAAGGACGAAACAGCTGCAAAGTTGATTGGGTTCTTAGACCAAGTCGAAAACTCCTATGGGACGAGGGTAAAATGTATCAGGAGTGATAATGGAACAGAGTTTAAGAACACAGTAATTGGTGTATATTGCCTATCCAAAGGCATAGTGCATCAATTTAGTGCACCTTATGAGCCACAACAAAATGGGGTGGCAGAACGGAAGAACATGAATTTGATTGAGGCAACAAGGACCATGCTCTCGGATTCAAAGCTTCCTACCATGTTTTGGGGGGAGGCAGTGAATACCGCTTGTCCTGATTTAAATCGGGTCCTTAGTGTCAAATCACTGAACAAAACCTGTTATGAAGTTCTCAATATAAGACCACCAAATTTAACTAGCTTCGAACCGTTTGGGGTACCGTGTACATTAATGAAAACAAAACATCAACCTAAGTTTGGTGAAAAGGCTGACGAAGGTTATTTCCTAGGTTACGTGCCTAACTCACCAAACAAAAGTGTTTTTAACAAAACAAACGGTACAGTAGAAATTGTGTATAACATTGATGTAACAAGTTATACACATGAACCCCAAACTGGTCCGGAATGGATATTTGATTATGACTCAATGTTTAAATCATTTAACATTCCTTTGGATGGAAATGCAGGTACAATTGAAAATGACTTATCGTCTTAAATCTGGATGACGACGGTCAATGTTTTCCAAAGACGAGCATTCCATCAACTTCTGAGCCTACTACGACAGAATATAGAGCTCCATCAGAGTATGAACCTGAGTTACCTACAAACGAGAATCAGACTACTACTTCTAACTCCGAGGACCGTGATCATGAGGAAGAGAATGTAACGTCTGAAGTCGTTCCCCCGTTAGGTGAAATAGGATCAAACTTAGAAGACAATCTTAGAGTCGATAAGATTGAGACATCAAGGATAAACAAGGATCATCCAATTGAGAGCATCATAGGAAATCTGAATACCGGTGTGAGAACTAGGAGTAGTTTGAATAACAACACAATGCTGTTGTCGATGATTAATGACTCCGAGGCGTTTCACACATGTTTATAATCTTGTTTAATCTCACAAGTAGAGCCGAAGAATGTGCAAATGGCACTGAAAGACAATTCTTGGGTTGAAGCAATGCAAGAAGAACTGTCACAATTCAGAAAACTTGAAGTATGGGAGTTAGTGCCGCTACCTCGAGGAGAAGTTGAAATAGGAACCAAGTTGGTTTTTAAGTGCAACAGAGATGATCGGGGTAATGTTACTCGCAACAAGGCAAGACTTGTAGTAAAGGGATTCAACCAAGAAGAGGGAATAGATTACAATGAGGTGTTTGCACTAGTGGCAAGGCTTGAGGCAATCCATTTGTTTCTGGCATTTGCGTCCTTCAAAGGATTCAAAGTCTATCAACTTGATGTAAAGAGTGCCTTTCTGTATGGAAAGGTGAAGGAACTGGTGTACGTCGAACAACCGCCTGGGTTCACTGATCCAAAGTATCCTGACAGAGTGTATCGACTCGATAAGGCTTTGTATAGATTGCATCAGGCACCAAGGGCATGGTATGAGACGCTATCAACTCATATTTTAGACAACAGGTTTGAAAGAGGGAGAATTGATAGTACATTATTTGTGAAGAGAAAGGGAGAAGATTTTATCTTGGTACAAGTGTACATGGATGACATCATTTTCGGGTCATCAGACGAGCAGATGTGCAAAGATTTTGAGAATGTGATGAAGTCAAAGTTTGAGATGAGTACTATGGGAGAGCTGAACTTCTTTCTGGGTTCGCAAGTTGAACAGAGGAATGAGGGCATGTTTATCCATCAGACGAAGTATGTTTACGATATTCAGGAGCGCTTCGGGATGGAAGGAACAAAGCTGACTGCTCATTTTAGTACTCCGATTCAAGTGAATCACAATCTTGGACCGGGTACAGAAGTGATACTGATGTGGATTCGACTCTATATCGGGCCATGATCGGATCACTCATGTATTTAACTGCATCTAGACCTGACATAATGTTTGTTGTGTGTATTTGTGCTAGGTTTCAAGCTAATCCGAAAGAAATGCATATGAAAGCCGTGAAGCAGATTCTAAGATAGCTCAAGTCAAAACCGAAGCTGGGACTTTGGTATCACGCTGATGGTGATCTGGAATTGGAAGCATACACGGATTCAGATTATGGAGGTTGCAGCTTGAACTGGAAGTCAACAATTAGAGGTTGTCTGTTCCTTGGAGGGAGGCTCGTATCCTGGCAATGCAAGAAACAGAATTCGGTAGCCGTGTCAACGTGCGAGGCCGAATATGTAGCTGCTGGTAGTTGCTGTACACAGGTTTTCTGGATACAATAACAATTGCGGGATTACGGTTTGACTTACACTCATACTCCCATAAGGATAGATCATCAGACGACAATTGCTATAACTAATAATCCAGTTAAACACAGTAAAACAAAGCACATAGACATAAGACATCATTTTATACGTGATTGTGCTGAAAAGAATTTAATTAAACTGGTAAAAGTGGCAACGGAAGATAATAATGTTGATTTATTCACTAAAGCTTTTGATAAGTCACGCTTTGAGTTGTTAGTTCAACTGAATGGTATGCGTAATCCAGAGTAACTTGACCTTAGTATATTTTTTTCTTTTATAGTAAGTTAGTGTTTAAGTATTATTTATTTCCTTTTATAGTAAGTTAGTAAGTTAGTTTATTAGCTTATCTTAAAAAATGAAAAACAAAAAAAATAGAGAAAACCATAAAAAGTTCAAAAAAAAAAAAGGAGAATATTAGAAAAATGAGTTAAGTCTTAGAGACATAGGTTCAAAGTGACGAAAATTAGCACAGTCGAAACAATCTCTAAGTGTTAAGCTTTCACACATAATGCACCTTAAATTCTAAGTGATATGCACTTTCTTGTTTGATATGTTGGTAGGCATAATACATAAAGGAAATCTCAAACGCTAATAAAATATTCAAGAAAAAGTCTTATGTGTAACTAACTTAGATGTATGACCAAAAGGTCTTAATTTCTATGTTAGAGACATACAGACAATGATTCTAAATGAGGTATGCATATTTTCTGGGGGATGTATAGCACCATCAAAATACATCTTAAAAGAAAAGAAAAGAAAATTTTTTTATAAAAAGGAGAGAGTAAAAAACAAGTCGCTTTGTTGTACGTGAGTACAGACCTGTCACCTATGTTTTGACTCCAGTTATCAAGATAAGTCGCTTTGTTGTACGTAAGTACAGACCTGTCACCGCTGTCTTGCTAACTTTAAATAAACTTTAAGACAAACTAAGACACTCTGTTGTATGTAAATACAGAACTGTGTCCGATGTTTGCCTTTTAAAGAAAATTTGCAATACCGAAAAGTTATAATCATTGTGTGTCTGCCTTGATCATAGAATTATATCTAAGTATGGGACACGTAAGGTAGTTTCTTGATAAATAAAAAGGCCAAGGGATATTCCAAAGTGTAAAATGTTTAAAGGGAAAATCATACCGACAATCGACTTGGAAAGTTCACGACTTAACAATCAAAGGAATCAAAAATTCCTAACTGTGAAAGTGAAATACTGAAAGTGCGTTTGACACCGCTATCTGATTGAACATTCTTTGACTTTCTCACAAAAATATTCTGTCAGTTTACGTCGTAAATTTTGTAAAAGTATTTTTGAAGTAGTTTAAGCGTTCTTTTTATTCAAATTTTATTTAATTTTATTCAAGTAGAAAAAAGGTCAAAGTTACTAGGATGCATTTTTGGTTGAATAAAAAAATATTGCGTGAAAATCTGTTGCTTAGTGTGAATGATTCTGCAATGTTTGTAAAATTCTGTTACATGAAAAAGTTGAATTTTATTCAAGTATTTTCAAAATTTTCACTTAAGTTTGAAATTCAGACAAATTCGAACTTCATTTCGAATTTGTCAGGAAGTTCAAACTTATGCTAAGTTCAAAGGTAGTTGGTATAAATAGGTCAACAATACCTCATTTAAGGCACCTACTCTCGAATTTCTTCATTCGAACTTATCTCCGGCGATTTCGAACTTGTTCCTCGAACTTGCCGCGATTAGAATTTCTCACTATTCTTCGAAGTTTTGCTTCCTTTTCTCGAACATACTCATATACTTAGGTATAGTAATCAGTATTACACAAAGTATGGGTAGTTTAGGACATTATTATGGCAAACTCCAGTTTATTTGATGTTTATTTGTGTTGAAACTTTGTGGTTTAAAATCACAAGTTTTGACAGATAAAACTCTAAATAAATCATATATAACATCGATTAGAACCTAATAGGACTAGATTATACTTCTTGTTAAGTCAAATGGGGTTAAAATCTTGGATTTTAGTTTGAAAGTGACCGACTTCGAACATGTTATTCATGTTCGAACTTGTCAGAAAGTTCGAACTTGTTGAAATATCTACAAGTTCGAAGTCAGTCAAGTTCGAACATAATCCTCGAATTTCTTTAAATTCGAATAATTGTAAAATAAATTCGAACTCGTCTAAGTTCGAATGTGTTGAATTTCGAACTTATGTAAGTTCGAAATTGTGCAAACTCGAAATAAACAAGTTTCATTTTATTTTTAATTACTAATATTGGTTTATGTTTCTGTGTGCAGTTATGGGTGATCGGACATTTTTTAATAAACATAACATGGTTATGTCTGTGGATTGGGAATTACCTGAAGCTCAGCCGTACCGCCATATGATTGAGTTCTTGACGCAGTCGCGAGTCGCATACGCTCTGACTCACAACCTTCAAATCATACTACCTTATGTGCGACAGTTCTGGGAGCATCTTCAAGTTGATTGCTCGGTGACCCCTACCGTACTAAGAACAAGGGTTGGGGGACAGCCACTAGTCTTTTCGGATGATATGTTGCATCAAATCCTACAGCTGGGATCGGAGGACCAAGAAGCAGGGCCTATAGATTTTCCGGTACATATCCGGCAAGCGGCATTTTTTAGAATGGGATATGCCCAAGACATTACGAAGGCCTCATATGTGAAGAGTGGCTTGATTGGCCAATGACATTATCTTGTGCACGTCATTATGGTTTTTTTTTTTTTGCGCCAAAGAAGGCGGGTTTTGACACTATGGTGTCTAAACTGCAATCGGCATTGATTGCCTTAGTGTACAACAGGCGCTTCAGCTTTTCTGAAATGTTTTTTGGGGAGTTTGTGCACCAAATCACAGCTTCGGTGAGGGAACGATTTTTGATGTACCCTCGATTTGCGATGATGATCATCCGCCACTTTTTTCCCAATTTGCCACAACTTCCAGATACAAGTGGCGTGGCCATGATCGATAAGAGGATTTTCGCTGACTGCCAGTCCCATAATGCGAGAAAGGCTGAGCAGGTCATGCCGCAAGTGGCACCTTTGCAGAGCTCCGGTAGTTAGACCATGCTCTAGCCGACAAACAGAATCTACTGCAGCAGGTCCATCAACAGACGCTGCCGGCCCGTCAAGTTCGGCCCCACAATTTGATCAAAGGGCGCAAACACTTGAAGAAATTTGGGCTCAAGGAACTGCTGCCGAGCAAGATATTGCGGCAGAATTAGTTCAAGAAATTTTGGAGCCTCCGACTGAGTTCAATGATATTTTTAGAGATATTGATGAATACCAGCCACCTGAAGCTGAGGATATGGACACAGAGGTCCAAGGTGAAGAAGAAGAAGAAGGAGTACAGGCTGAGGCTGAAGGGCATGTTGAGAACGCCTCCGAGTCTAGTTCTGATGCCGAGGATCCAGATATCTCAATTAGTAGATATGGATCAAGGTTAGTTGTAAACAGAAGGAGATCAACAAGACCGACTCTGATTGATGAAGAGACCGAAGAGTCTGAGTATGAAGAAGAAGAGGAAGTTCCACTCGTACCTAGGCATAGGGCGAGGAGGCATAGATTTATGCAGGGAGCTCCATCCACCTCAGCTCCTCAGACAGTGTTTCCGGCTGCTACATCAACCTCAACCACCGCTCCAACTTCATTCACATCCATTCCATCCACTTCGACTTCTTACACAGACAATCAGCGGTTCACTGAGCTGAAAGGAAAGGTGGACTTCCAAACAGTCCAAAATTTTCAACTTTCTACAGCAGTGAAAGAGCTACAGGAGCATAATGCCAGGCTTGATCAAGAGAATGTCGAGTTAAGAACAACAGTGGCTGATCAACAGTCTGAGATGAAGACGATGAAGACACTCCTAGAGCAATTATTGAAATATCTGCAAGCTCAGTGGGAGAGTAGTTGTAAGGAAGATCAAGTGAGGAGAGAAGATGACGACGGCAATGACCCAGATGCTCAAAGAGAAAGTGAGCTAGCAGATCTTTCTCAGAAGACTGCTCAGCAAGCACAAACTCAAGGGGAGCCTAGTCAGTTAGGTATGGGAGAAGGGGGTGAAGGTGAAGCTTTAAAGTCTGCTGAACATGAAATGATTGAAGGTTTGATGGGTCTTGATGATGAAGATGAGTTTAGTTTTGATCAAGAAGACTTGGAAGAAGGTGAATTCATTCCAGAAGACATAGTGGATTGGAAGTTAGATGACGAGGTTGTAGAAGATGAGGATGACAATGTTGATGAAGTAGTTATCCCAAAGCAACCTATCACTGAACAATATATTCATAATGAACAGAATGTGATAGATATGGATGAGCTGAAGTTAGCATATATGGATGAATCAGAACCTGAAATAGCTGAAAAGGAGAAAACAAGAGAAGAAATGATAAAGCTATGGTTCAGGAAGGAAGAGAAGAAGACGGACCTAGCAGTAAAGAAAAGAATGAGATTGCCAAGTCCAGGAAATCTCTCTGGAGGAATCTTAAGCTGGTTCTTTGATAGAGAACTGCAGTTGTTCGTGCTCAAGAGAAGAGATGGGCTTCAATACTTAAGGAGAACTTTGAGGGTTGTCAATACACTACCCAAGTGTGAAGTAAAGGAACTGGCTTGGAAAGAGCTTATCAACTTAGGAGACGACCCCTACGCTGAAGTTATAGCTAAAATCATCAGAAAGGAGGGGAGGTCTGGAAAGTTTGAAAGAATAAAGCCGAGGTCAGGGAAAAGAGTTGAAGATCAGTCAAGAATAGATCCCCACACCGGAAAGCCTTGGGCTAGGATGGTTTACAAGCCAGTCCGAGTCTCAAGAAAGTGCCGATGAAGTCAATGCCACAGGATGTACTGAGCAACATGAAGTGGTGGTACGTGGACAATAAGACGGCCGAAGCAGTGATGGAGGATCTGGATGAAAAGTTTATCTTGAAAGTATACGATCCTCTGCATCTGATCAACTTATCCAAGGACGACCTGAGAAAACTTCATGATCATCCGATTTTCTTTCATGAAGGCTGGAGATCAGAAGGTAGGAAGTTCCAGAAGGTGGTTAGAGTTTGTATAGAGCAGGGATTATACGCTGGTAGTAGTTTGTATAGTTCTAGAACTTAGACAAAATATATATAGTTAGAAGCTATCGTTAAGGGGGAGTCTGTTAGTGCATCCTGTGTGACGATAGTAGTCTAAGTATAGATGATATTTTGTAATAGTCAATTTGTTCGTAATTGCATATTAATACGTGTTTGATATATGTTTGTTATATGTCTGATGTATGTTTGATATTGATTGTATGTATGTTTGAACTTGTCTGTAATTGATGTTTTACAATAAGTTCAAACATAAGTTCAAAGATAAGTTCAAACACAAGTTCTAGAATAAGTTCAAAGGCCATGGTTTGAACTTATAGTGGACAAGTTCGTGGGCTTGGGCCATCTCGAACTTGTCCAAGGCAAGTTCAAATCAGGGGTTATAATTAAGTGTTAATCCGTTTTAATTAACAATTGGGGGCAGAGAATTACAGTAGAGGCGATTACGAACATACTAGGCGATTTTGTGTGTTCTTGGAGAGAATCACGTGTCGGGGCATTCTAGTGTGCGTCTATCATCGTGTGTGTCTCCGTGTTCCATATGTGTGGTCTATCCGTCAAACCGTTAACGAGGATTCCGCACTCGTTGGACGGCGTAACGTCAATATAGGATCCGTAGGTAGGCGACCTTACACAGAATAAAAAGAGCAATCAGGTATGCAAGCAATCATTGTCGTTTGGAATGGTACCGCTACAAAAAGATGTTTATTGTTCAATACAAAAAGTTTATGAAGTTACATCAACCTATTGCCCATATAGCAACAGGTTGATTTGTTTTTAAGGACACTACCCCTTTCACATATATTGATTTTAAACAAACCTATGTGACTTATCAAAATATGTTTCAGATTTGAATCATGGACTTTTAGAACATCAAACACCCAAATCTAACGTGCAAACCAAGACGATTTTGTCCTTGCAAAAGCAATCATCGGGCATTGCATGATTTAAAGGTTAAAGACAAGATTGCAGCTTTACCACCAATATATGATTTAGCTTCTTCCTAATAATTTCTTAATCCAATTACCTTTTCTACCTATCGTGTGCAGGAAGAGAATATCCTAAGAAACAAAGAAAATGTCTCCGGAGTCCGGACTTACATCGAAGGAATAAAAGTCAATGACATTCAAAATTTAGGTGAGTTATATATACATCTTAAATGTCATTGAAGACGGTACATACCTTGATTTGGATGTTGTCTTGATGCTGATGCAGACTATACGTTCAAGCAGCTTGTGTAGTAATAATACGTCTCTCAAAACCCCGGCTGACCACTTAACCTTGTCAATTATGAGCATTCGCTACAATTCAATCCGTGGAAATGAGAGGTAACCTATGGTTATAGAATACTTCAAATGAAGATAGATAAAATAAAATCTTATAAACATATAATTCTAATGCTTTGCACAAACCAAAAAACATAATAGGTAAGTTAAACAAAGTATTTGTTACGCTTAAACATCCAAAATTCATATTTTCGTGATCAGTTACTGACTTACTTCATTTACTATTGTATGACATAGTGTAATAGAAGACTAGATACTCACATATTCAAATTTATGTGTGCTACCACATTTGAAATAGTGTATATTTTATGCTTGAACATCCAAATTTCATATTTTCATGATGGGTTCATATAACTGGACATATAATAGCATGTATTTATCCCATATCTATTTTTTAAATATCCAAATAGTTTTTTTTTGTTTTTTTTTTTGGGGTGGGGGGGGGGGGGGCACAGAATGGATTTTTAATGAATTGGAATTTGCATATAGTGTATTTGGACAACATACGTAATGAATAAAGATGTGTTTAAATTCCATCAAAATCTATGGTTCAAGGAATTTAACATTCCTAGATGTTTGTAAATTGTTAGATTATGGTCATTGCCATCTATTAATTGTCTTATCCGATGTCATAACTTCACTTTAGGGTCACACGGGTGTAACTTATTAAAAAGTTGCTAGTAATTTATTGATTATGGAAAGATAATTAGATAAATGGATGGAATATTATCCTAATAATATTGATTATTTAGGATAATTATTTGAATAAGTAAAGATGGTCTTCTTTTATCTAATCATCGTCTATATGTCACACCCCGTTATCCAGGTTGGCAACGAAGCGTGACGTCGCGGAAGCGTAACCATAATCATAACGAACGACCACTATATGGACGTTTTTCAAAAATACATTGATTTAACTTCAAATATAAATACTATTTCACATAACCAAAATACAGCGTAAGTAGTTCTTAAAATACCAAGATGTAGATACACAATTTAATTTATCAGGAAAAATGCAAATGAATCTCCGAGTTTGAAAACGATACGACTCCAAAATGAACGGAAGCCTTAGAATACTTCCGATAAATGTGCAGGCCTCAAACACCTGAAAATACATGCTAAAATACGTCAAATAATTGTTGGTGAGCTCATAGGTTTACGGAAAAGACCAGTTGTATGGACATTATCAGATGAGTTGAATTTATAAAATCATAAATTCCGTGTATGTATTACATAAACCATCATGTAACCGAAGCTTAATTAAAATGAGTTTGCCCTGTGCAGTATTCCCATACGTAATACCGTGTGTTGAATATATATGCACTCGTTGTTAGCCGACCTGAACTAACCCGAATGGGGGACATGACTCCCAATAGATCTATGAAAATAGTGCATGTATTTCCACCCCAAATAGATAGTGAAAATAGGGGCTATGAAGACTCACCGAGCTTGTGATGGCAAAATACGCGCAAAAATGCAAGTTTGCGTTGTTTGATGGGTGATGAAACCGGATGTGTTTAACCGAGTCCTAAATGATAATAAGGACTTAATATCTCTAATATATGATAATATGTATATTTATAGATTTTTATGTCTTAAATCACCCAACATTACAAGTTTATAAATAAAACCCACTTAAAACGTCAAGTTTATATATATATAATTTTCTAGCTTTTTCGGAGGTTTTTCGGCCTACTTTGAGGCTGTTTTTGACCAAGCTCCAAAATGTTTTAGGCTTTGGTTTTCTAGGACATTAAACTACTATATACAAAGGATTTTTAGAATCAAGAACGGCCATTTTTCGAGATGTTTAGGTTGGTGAAAAAGCTCGTTAAAAACCCTATGTTGGCCATATTTGAGCTGTCAAACTTTCGGTTTCCCAAATAATTTCTGGAGGTCTTAAACTCCAAAATAAATTATGAAAACTTCCAGATCTATAGTTAAGACATAGATCTAACCTTTGAGACAAGAATCAACAAATTTCGTTAAGTTATGAATTAGTTATGATTTTTCAAAGTCGATATAAATTTTCTTCCGAAGATCCCCGGTTTATAAACTTGAAATAACTTATGATTCTTGTTGTTTATTCAAAGACTACTTGTATGAAAGTTATAAAAGTAATAAAACACATATATATCACATGTTTTCATAATATTAACATTTTTATAATGTGTTCATATATTCATAAACACATTTAAAGAAACAACTTAAAAATAAAAACTAGAAACTTATAAACTTGAGTTTTTATGAAACTTGTTGTTGTTGGTGATTATATATATTATGCAAGACTTATATAAACATAAATATAAGATGAAATAAGTTAGTATTTACTTACTTTGAAGTATTTAGAATATGATTTTGAGTAGAAATTAAAATCCTTGCAAGACTTGCACCAAAAACTCTTGAATATTTTGAAGAACACTTGAAGAACACTTGAATGAAAAGATTTTTGATGTGTGTGTTTATAGATCCGATTTTTAGAGGAGAAAAGAAGAGATTTTTGATGTTTGAAGTGTGGAAAAGAAGTGAGAAAGGAGGTCTTATTTATAGGCAAAGTGTTTGGTCTTTCAAATGATGAAAGACATGGATGAAAAAAGGTAGAGTGCACTTTTAAACAAAATGATTGTGTTTAAAGTATTATTAAAAAAATAGAAGTCAAACTCTAATACACATATGGCCTATAGGGCCGGCCTTACATGTATTATACATGTATTTATATTTTTTTTATAAATGTATTTAGAAATGTATTCTTGTATTTCCCTTTTCTAGTAAATTCATAAACACTTTTGGATGCATTGTTTTAATGAATTGTTTTAGTCTTGCATAATTAATGTTAAGTAATTGTATTAGTGTTACTAATCATAATTTAATTATGTACTTAGTTGAATTAATCCCTCATATCGTAAATCGATCGGATTAATTGATTTCCCGATTCATCGCACCGATGAATTTGATTCTAATTGAGTTGAATTTTCTAATGAGTATTGTTAATCACTTTGATTAATATATAATGACCACTGATTAGATTATAATTGGCTATTAAATACAGATTAGGTCATTGTTGCTAACCTGGTTTAGTGCCGGATGTTACAGTCTCCCCCTGTTAAGGGAATTTCGTCCCGAAATTTTATCCTGTTTCCTCAGGGGTATTGTTACTTAAGAGTAGATGAGAATATCTTTGCTTAAACTGGCCTTTGCATGCCCTAGTGAATTCTGGTTCATGTCTAGAATTCCATCTGACCTTGAGGATGGTTATACAACTGTGTTTCAATCCTTTGACCTTACGTTCCATGATTTCAACCGGCTCTTTGATGAAGCGAAGTTTATCAGTTAGTTGGATCTCTTCCAAGGGGTTAACAAGTGTCTCCTCTAACAAACACTTCTTCTTATTCGATACATGGAAGGTATTGTGCATGCTGCTAAGCTCTGGTGGTAACTCTAAACGATAAGCTACGAGTCCAATTCCCTTTAAGACTTTGCATTGCCAACGTATCAAGGGTTTAATTATCCTTGTTTCCCAAATCATATCACGCCCTTCCATGGCGAGACTTTCATCAGTACTCGTTCTCCTAATTAGAACTCAAGGGATTTCTATTTTCATGTGCATAACTTTCTTACAATCGCAGGCAACTTTTAGTCAGTTTCGCATCTGTACTATCCTTTCGGTAGTTTCGTGAATGATCTTAACGCAAGTGATTTGGCCATTTCCCACTTCTTCCTGATAAATCGATGATCGAGACTTTTGCCCGTAGAGGGCCTCAAACGGAGCAGCTTCAATACTTGAGTGATAGCTATTGTAGTATGATAATTCCACTAAGGTAATTGAGTATCCATTACACAGGCTCTTAATGTGTGTTCTAGGGTTTCGATCGTTCTATTATTCTGACCATCGGTCTGAGGGTGATATGTGGTACTTCATGTCTAAGTTTGTATCCAAAGCTTGTTGTAATAATTGCCAAAAACTTAGATGTAGATCTGCTATCCATTTTCGAAATGATTATAATAGGCACTCCGTGTCCGGAGACAACTTCCTTGAGGTACGTTTGGACTAGCTTATTCATCCTGATGTTCTTCTTGATTGGTAGGAACGCGCGGATTTTGTTAGGTTGTCGACTATTACCCAAATGGTTTCTGATGTTTTATCTTAACTTTGGAGCATGTTAGGAATTTTCTGACAGATGTGGCAATGTCATGATAGGCCACCCGTATAGCTCCTTAAGGTCATGATACATTTTATCAGATCCGGGGTGAACGACATATCTTAATTTGTGTCCTTCATCCATAGCCAGCTTTCTTATTCCACCAAACAGAGTAATCAGATTCTATTCATGAAATATCGATTTTTATTAGCCCTTATCCTACACTATTTATCCACTTGTACTCTTAACGGCTTAGCTCATTAGTTTTCCTCAGGTGATAACGAATTTTCACGGTTGCAATTACTTATTAGTTCCATCCAACGGTACTACTTCGTATTCGACTCTTTCTGGTTCAAGATGTGTTGGAGGCTCTTATGGTCCGTGAATACAATACACTTCATACCGTACAACTAATGTCTCCAAGGATAAAGACTACTGCTTCAAGATCCAGATCATGCGTTGTGTAAATCACCTAGTGAACCTTAAGTTTTAATAAAGCATAAGCTATGACCCTATCTTTCTACATCAACCCATTGTGTGAAGCGTCACAGTAATCTACAAATTTCTTGCTTCTCTTGGATAAAATAAGCGCACTGCACAGTTTATGCTTTAATAACTGATATGATGTCTCCTGATCCTCGCCCCAATCATACTTAATGTCTTTTCGGGTCAGTTCTGTTAGAGCTCCGGTGATCTTTGAGAAAATTTTTATAATTGCCTATAATAAGTGGCAAGTCTTAAGGACTGTCGTATCTCTATGGGGGTTCTAAGAGTTGACCAATTCTTGATAGCCTCGATCTTTGCGGGGTCAACTTGGAACCTTATAGTTGTTCCTTCTTCAACAACTCTAGAATTAGACTTAAATGTTTGCTCGTGGTCCTCCTTGTTTTGTGAGTAGATTAAAAGTCATTCATGAATACAATCACGAATTTGACTAGATAAGGTTTGCACACCCGATAAGTCCATGAGTACCGTGGGGGCACTGGTTAATCCAAACGTCATTAATATGAATTTACGATGACCGAAACGGAATCTGAAAGCTGTCTTTGGAATACCTTTCCTGCGAACTCTAACCTGATGATAACCAGACCTTAGGTCGATCTTCGAATAGAAGCTTAATGCTTAGAGTTTGTCAAACAAGTCATCGATCCTTGGAAGTGGGTATTGGTTCTTTTAGCTTATTTAACTCTCGGTAATTGACGCACATCCCGAAAGTTCCATCCTTCTCCTTTATGAACAAACCTGGAGCTCCTCCAAAGTGAGGAACTCGGTTTTATAAACCTTTTATCTAAGAGCTCCTAGAGTTGGTTGGACGATTCTTACACTATTGATGGGGCTAATCGGCATGGTGCTCGAGCCACTGGTACCGCACCTGATACTAGGCCGATTTTTGAATTTGCCTTGATGTTGGGAGTTCAGGTAAGTGTTCTGGAGAAACTTTGGGAATAATAAGAATATTTTCGAGCCGCTTTTCCTTTGGCTCCTTCTCTATCAACACTTTAGGGTCCTAATGCTAAAGATGATGCTTACTTTGGTATTTCTTGCTTTGCCTTGGACAGTAAGGACCTTCTTATTGGCTAAAGGTATATGAACTGTGTTCTTGTTGCATACTATTTCCACATGATTTTCGGTAGCCAATCCATGCCTATGACCACGTAAACACTTCCGAGTTTGATGGGTATCAAGTCTGTTTCAAAGAGTCGGCCTACTAATTCTAAGGAGCATCCTCGACTTATATTATTTGTCTTAAGCGTCTCACTGTTATCAACCTCAATAGCATAAGTAGCACTTAATGGAATTTATCTGCTTAGTGAACTTAGTGGATAAAAATCTCCTATCAGCACCAGTATCAAATAGTAGAAATGCATAAGTGGTATCTAATGGGGTAAGAGGATAAGTCTACGGGTTTGAAATTTCTTAGGCAGATATTCACAGCTTTATCTTTTCCTACGCAGAGTTGTAGTTAATACTTAATTCCTCATAAAAGTTCTTGATACTTAATCTTTGTATATGATATGGTCAGAATTTTCTGATAAATTCTTAAGCCTTATTTACCCTAAGATATATCAAATAGTATAGCCTAGATAAATACTATAAAATGATAGAAGGGTACTAAGTATGAGATGCCTCTGGGGTTTCCTCGTACTCCAGAGCGTTAAGTCGTTGGGTTAGTTCTACATTATGGGCTTTGCGCTCTGCTAGGCGCTGTCACAATTTGTCTATTCCGTCTTGTTTGAATCGCTTAGGTATTCTGGTTGGCCTAAGGTTTATTGATGGTTTTCATTGCTTCCTGCTTAGTCCTTGCAAAGATCTCACCGACCTCTTGGTGGATTTTGTCGAAATTGGGGGTCGTGTCCAGCGGCCCTTGCCACCAACGGGGCATCGTTTGTTACATAGGTTTATGGGTAAGTGTCGGCACATGAGAGGAAGATGGTGTTTCTAACTGGCTTGGGATCCCTTCCTTGTTTCTCCACTCTTGGAGAGTGTGAGGCATCCATCCCCACTATCTTACGTTCGCCTGTCGTTATAGCGGCGGGCTTGGTTAATGAGTAAGTATCGGGATAGACTCCCGTTGTGCTAGTCACACCCTTTTCCTAGGGGTGAACTTCCTTAATGGTCCATTGGGATGGTTTCAGTGGTGGTGATGGTGGTGCAGTTGGTGTTGCAGGGCCACAATTGCCCTCCTTGTGCTTTGACGAGTCCATTACGTCGTCATTGATTTAGTCTGGGTGGGTTCCCGATCCAAAGAATAACTCAGTGTCACCTTGGCTTCTATGTTCCATGGCTGAGAATTCATCCTCTAAGTCAAAGAGGATAATAACCATATTGTTCGACATGTTATTGTCATCAGAGTCCAAATATGTGTCCACGGTTCTAGAAGAAAGTTTAGTTTTTGTAGCAGTTATAGTCTAGGTACTAATGCAACCTAGTTCACTATAAATATGGCTCTGATACCAATCTGTCACACCCCGTTTCCCCGGTTGGCAACGAAGCGTGACGTCGCGGAAGCGTAACCATAATCATAACGAATGACCACTATATGGACGTTTTTCAAAAATACATTGATTTAACTTCAAATATAAATATTGTTTTACACAACCAAAATACAGCGTGAGTAGTTCTTAAAATACCAAGATGTAGATACACAATTTAGTTTATTAGGAAAAATGCAAATGAATCTCCGAGTTTGAAAACGATACGACTCCAAAATGAACGGAAGCCTTGGAATACTTCCGATAAATGTGCATGTCTCAAACACCTGAAAATACATGCTAAAATACGTCAACAAATTGTTGGTGAGCTCATAGGTTTACGCGAAAAGACCAGTTGTATGGACATTATCAGATGAGTTGAATTTATAAAATCATAAATTCCGTGTATGTATTACATAAACCATCATGCAACCGAAGCTTAATTAAAATGAGTTTGCCCTGTGCAGTATTCCCATATGTAATACCGTGTGTTGAATATATATGCACTCTGTAGGTCCCGAGAGGTTTCCAAAGTATATAGTTATAAGCTGTAGAGGGGGGGTGAATACAGCAATTTAAAAAACTACACACTCTTTTCTCAATGTTTGTATGTATTATCAACAATTTGTTAATTACAAACAAGCTTGAATGCGGAATAGTTCAAGCTGAGATGACAGATACAACAGTATGTTCACTAGTCTAAGACAGACTCGAACTAGTATACAATGAATACACTCACTAAGAAGCACTCACTGTGTTTACAAGACTTAAAGGAACAGCTTATGTAAAACAGCTTAGACACATAGATACTGGTTTACACAGAAGACTTGCATGCATGAATATCACACTTGCACGTTCACTCTTGGGTTTCAGCACTTAGCTTTCTTCACACTTCTTTCTGACCTTAGAAGCTTCCTTTTATACTCACTTAGAGGATCTAAGAGAAACATCTTCATTGGACGGAATGAAAAAGGAGAAGTCTTGTTGAAAAGACAACATAACCTTTTCTGCACTTTTCTGAAAAGCAGACTTGACTTCACATGTGCAGAACTTTTGTCTTTTTACTTTGTCTACTGTTGCATTGCCTTTAACTAATTTAGGAATGTCAACTTTGCGTCTTTCTTCCTTGTAAAGGCCTATTTTGATATAAGAAAAAGGTCTGTCACCCTTTTTCAAATAACCTTTTGTCTTCATGTTACAGAACAGCTTGGGCAGACTGAGCAGTTCTGTTTTCCACTTTGTCTTCGACTTTGTAAACTGATCTTGTAGTCAAAAACAATACATGATGACTTGGAAACATATTCCATAAAGTGTTTAGCCTGTTCACAAAGAACAGGTTCTGTTCACAAAGAACAGAACACTTTAAAAATGCCCAAGCTGCTCAACAGTGTAGAGCAGCGTAGACAGTTTATGTCCAGCCTGTTCAGCAGACAGAACAGCTTGGACAAACTGTCTTAGTTGCAACACATGCAACATATAGAACAGCTTTAGACTGATATTGCAAATCATTTTCAGGTTTCAATAAGGCATATAACAGGCCTTAAATTCAACCTTCAAATGCATCAACAGGTTTGATTATAAATCTCCCCCTCAGATGTAGAACAGGTTTGACTGAGGCCTTTTTGTGCCTAACACACTCGCTGTTAGCCGACCTGAACTAACCCAAATGGGGGACATGACTCCCAATAAATCTATCCACAATATATTCGCGCTTGCAAATAAATGCAATTAACGGTTCATGATTTGAGGGCTGATGGATCCAAACATGTAATACATATAAGAAATAAACAGTTTTGATGTCCATATGAAAACAGTGCATGTATTTCCACCCCAATAGATAGTGAAAATAGGGGCTATGAAGATTCACCAAGCTTGTGATGGCAAAATACGCGCAAAAATGCAAGTTTACGTTGTTTGATGGGTGATGAAACCGGATGTGTTTAACAGAGTCCTAAATGATCATAAGGACTTAATATCTCTAATATATGATAATATGTATATTTATAGATTTTTATGTCTTAAATCACCCAACATTACAAGTTTATAAATAAAACCCACTTAAAACGTCAAGTTTATATATATATATATATATATATATATATATATATATATATATATATATATATATATATATATATATATATATAATTTTCCAGCTTTTTCGGAGGTTTTTCGGCCTACTTTGAGGCTGTTTTTGACCAAGCTCCAAAATGTTTTAGGCTTTGGTTTTCTAGGACATTAAACTACTATATACAAAGGATTTTTAGAATCAAGAACAGCCATTTTTCGAGATGTTTAGGTTGGTGAAAAAGCTCGTTAAAAACCCTATGTTGGCCATTTTTTGAGTTGTCAAACTTTCGGTTTCCCAAAAAATTTCTGGAGGTCTTAAACTCCAAAATAAATTATGAAAACTTCCAGATCTACAGTTAAGACATAGATCTAACCTTTGAGACAAGAATCAACAAATTTCGTTAAGTTATGAATTAGTTATGATTTTTAAAAGTCGATATAAATTTTCTGCCGAAAATCCGCAGTTTATAAACTTGAAATAACTTATGATTCTTGTTGTTTATTCAAAGACTACTTGTATGAAAGTTATAAAAGCTATAAAACACATATATATCACATGTTTTCATAATATTAACATTTTTATAATGTGTTCATATATTCATAAACACATTTAAAGAAACAACTTAAAAATAAAAACTAGAAACTTATAAATTTGAGTTTTTATGAAACTTGTTGTTGTTGGTGATTATATATATTATGCAAGACTTATATAAACATAAATATAAGATGAAATATGTTAGTATTTACTTACTTTGAAGTATTTAGAATATGATTTTGAGTAGAAATTGAAATCCTTGCAAGACTTGCACCAAAAACTCTTGAATATCTTGAAGAACACTTGAATGAAAAGATTTTTGATGTGTGTGTTTATAGATCCGATTTTTAGAGGAGAAAAGGAGAGATTTTTTATGTTTGAAGTGTGGAAAATAAGTGAGAAATGAGGTCTTATTTATAGGCAAAGTGTTTGGTCTTTCAAATGATGAAAGACATGGATGAAAAAAGGTAGAGTGCACTTTTAAACAAAATGATTGTGTTTAAAGTATTATTAAAAAATAGAAGTCGAACTCTAATACACACATGGCCTATAGGGCCGGCCATACATGTCTTATACATGTATTTCTATTTTTTTTTATAAATGTATTTAGAAATGTATTCTTGTATTTCCCTTTTCTTGTAAATTCATAAATACTTTTGGATGCATTGTTTAATGAATTGTTTTAGTCTTGCATAATTAATGTTAAGTAATTGTATTAGTGTTTGATTAGTGTTACTAATCATAATTTAATTATGTACTTAGTTGAATTAATCCCTCATATCGTAAATCGATCGGATTAATTGATTTCCCGATTCATCGCACCGATGAATTTGATTCTAATTGAGTTGAATTTTCTAATGAGTATTGTTAATCACTTTGATTAATTTCTAATGACCACTGATTAGATTATAATTGGATATTAAATACAGATTGGGTCATTGTTGCTAACCTGGTTTAGTGCCCGATGTTACACTATAGATAGGGAGGGGTTTAACCATTCAGATGACTTTTGAAACCCCTAAAGACAATTGTTTTTTTCTCTACCCCTCCTCTCTAAAACCAGTCACACACACACCTTCAAGTGTGTATTCTTCGTGATCTAGCTCCGAGTTCGCATTGGTGAAGCATCGGTGTCTCCGCTAAAGCCGTTCCAAGTATTTTAACGCGACTATATTCATCATTAAGGTACATTCCTAACCATTCTATGTATGTGTTCTTCGTGTTCATGATTGATCCAGTTTGCAAAGGTTTTGTTTCCCTTATGTTAAAGTTACAAACTTTAAGCATATAAAACTCCATCATAAATGAATTTAGATTCCTTACATTTCACACAACACATACCATTAGGTAACCTTAAACGTCATTTCATGCTTCAACCAATCAACTACTATATAGTATAAATTAAATTCGAACTCCTTCAAATTCCATTCCGCGAGCCAAACGCCCCTTAATTGTTTACAACTTTCGATAAATCATACTTGGATTTTATACTTGAGCTATAAATTAACAAATACTAATAACCATCTTATAACAAAAGGTATAAAAAGAACATAATGTCAATGCAGAATCCGGATTACAATGATATCATTCACCACAATCGACATTCTAACAAGATCTATAACACTTCAAAACTACTATTACAATGTAGGGAGTAACAAAAATAAGAAAATATTGACAACAATAGTAGACTTAGTGTTGAGCAACACATTGATTTTGTATCATAGAGACAAAGAAAGTAAATTTGTCATCCATTTGCAACAAACTGAGGAACACATGAACAAATGTGTTCGATTTTACAACAGATTATGAAACTAAGAACTGTCTACACATTCCTGGTTGATTGTGTTTGGAGCAGATCGAGCTTGCAAAAGAAAGTTTGTTGTAACACCCATAGTTTGGAACATACGGTAGTACGGCACCATAGGGGAACATTGATGTTGGCCTTTTGGGTTTGAGGTATAAGTGTGAGGTTGTGGAAAGAATTTTATGGTTTGGTAGGTGTTATTCTTTTACATAAGTGACTGAAAACTAATTGCAATGCAAATTAATAAGTGAGGCGTTGAATACAAAATACTAAA
The DNA here is from genome assembly GCA_020465985.1 of Centrapalus pauciflorus. Lineage (NCBI taxonomy): Eukaryota > Viridiplantae > Streptophyta > Magnoliopsida > Asterales > Asteraceae > Centrapalus > Centrapalus pauciflorus. Next base: position 300,490 of record JAANYP010000849.1, on the reverse strand, counting down.
TCAATAAGCTTCTTCTTTCTATGTTTAATCATATACATGATGATAAACAAAATCCATCTAAAACCAGAATCATATACAATGTTAGAATCAAATACACAGTGATAACAAGATAAAACAATATACATACTCTAAATCAGATGATATACTCAAAGATAATACAATTAAACTAAGTATTCTCTATATCAAGCATATGCTAGTGTTGGGATCTACACATCTAGCACAAACTCTACTTTGTGCTTTTTTTCCAACGTGTCTTTTAAAAATAGCGTGAGGCACGAGGCTCATTGAGGCTCAAAGCCATGCGAAACAAGCTGTTGCGAGCGACTCCTTGTCGTTTCATTAAATTTGGCCCAGAAAAGAAGAAAATGAGTCCCTTCTTGATTAATTTTTAAAGTAATTTTAAATTTGTAATGAAGATTGTGTATGTATTCTGTATTTTGGTATTCTAGATTTTGGTATTTTACATTTTCAGTTGTTAAAGTAGTATTAATGTGTTATTATATATGAATTATGATACCAAAACAAGTGCGCCTCAAATACGTGATGCGCGTCCTCACACCTCGGACTCCAGAACCCTTTTGACAACGGTGCGATTGATGCTTTTTAAAACCAAGTTTCCAACAGTGATCTTAACAACAAAAAGAGATTACAATTGGCATAACCAACTGAATCAACCCACTACAAACACCAACAAAATGACTTTTATTCGGGCCGGCCTTGAGTAAGGGTATCACAGACAAGTGCCCAGGACCCATCAATCTAAGAGGTCCGTTATTTAAAAAAAACTCGTTTATACTTAGACCGATTGACGATTGAATGGGGTTTTTAACTTGTAAGGTTTTTAATTCTAACATTATCTAATTGTAAGTTTTTTTTTGTCATTCATTTACGAATATTACTACATGTGACATTTGCCAATATTGAATTTTTGAATACATATATATTTAGAGGCCCTTTTTATAAGTCTTCCTGATTTTTCATCCCAATCATCAAAAAGGTAGAATCTAAAAATACAAGAATTTCCCCAAACTAACTCGCAAAACAACATTAGTCTCAAACCACTCCCTCTTTCATACCCAAAAACCACCCATGTCACAATAACCAATATTTTCACAAACATCTCTCTTTCATACCCAAAAATTACTTTTATATATACAAAGAACAACCGAGATTCACACCAAAACATTTAACAAGTATTATATACCAAAATCGATTTCACAAAAGTATCATATAACAAAAAAAAAGATTATTTAAGAAAATAATCGAGATTTTGTATGAAGAAATAGAGTTTCTACCCATCAAGGGAGGATGCCGCACACACGAAAGGAAAGAGAAATGGCCGGAGGCGAAGCACTGGTCAGCGATGGGCCGGTGGCCGCAGAGGAGAACATCGCAGGTAGATTGGGGCGAGGGGAGAGAGGTGAGGAGAGCGTACCGTGCGTGTTAAGATTTGGTATTCAATTTTTTACAAAGAGCAAAGGACATTTTTCGTCCGGTTTGATAGTTTACCGGGTTCGATCCTTCAACTTTAATAAAACCAAATTTCATCCCCTTTTTGCTACTTTTGCCCACTTTTAGTCCCTCGTCCGTAAAACTTAACGACACAACCTTTAAATTTATAAGAATGACATTTTTACCTTTTTCATTGTGACGCTTTTAGTCCCTATGATTTTATTATTTATCCATTTATAGTCCAACATTTATTTTATTTTATTTTATCTTTATAATTATATTATTTATAGATATACTTAATTCATCATAACACACTTATTTTATTTATAAATATACTTATGTTTTAATATTCTATTTACATTTGATATTGTTCGTATTTTATTTAAAATTTAACTTTTATTTTAATTAAAATTTTACATTTTCTTTACTAATTTATTTAAATTTCATCTTCTTTATTAATTTTAATTTTTATAATATAATTGTTGACATCTATATATGGAATTTTTGTTAGTTGTGTTTATGTAAATATAATATCGTCGATATTTTTCTTCTCCCATTTCACTATTTCTTCAAGTATCTTCCAACCATGGTTATCGAAATCGCGATTTAAATCGTAGGATCATACGATCCTACAAGTGGATTTCGATCAGGATCGCTAGTAGGATCGTAGGATCGTTTGTAAGATCGTAAGATCGTTCGACGATCCGATCCTACATACGGTTTGTTTTCGTAAGCAAGATCGTAGGATCGTTAGTAAGATCGTACGACGTGTATTTCAAACTTTTTATGACTTGTAAATGGATGTATGAAAATGACTTTCTTTATTATTGTCTTTAAAGTTTGAAAATCTTATATGAAAATGACTAGCTTTCTTTTGAATGAATAATTACTTTCTTTATGAACATTATTTTTTTTGGATGGAAATGACTCTCTTTTGTTTATGATACAATACTGTGATATATAATATTTAATTTCGGTATGATCTTACGGTCCTGATCCGATACTACGATCCCGATCTTGCAATGACAAAAATGATCCTAGGTAAGAACTCGATCTTGACAACCTTGCTTCCAACATAATAAATCATTGACACATATACATATGTGGATATGTCTTGAATATATGTGTGTGTATGTGTGTATGTATGAATTCTAAAAGTGAGTACAGTCTGAATTTTATATCTGAATATATTGTTTCGGTTTATGTATTTTGACTTTTTGAAATTATAAAACCAAATAGACTTTTTTCCATTTCGGTTTTGGTTTGATTTTTTTACACAACCTAAAATGATTTTTTATTATATTTATTATATTTATTTATTTATTATTATTATTGTTGTTGTTGTTGTTGTTATTATTATTATTATTATTATTATTATTATTATTATTATTATTATTATTATTATTATTATATATACACATATTCAAGATATATTCACATGTGTATATAATTTATGTGTCGATAATTGATTAGGGTGGAAGATACTTGAAAAAATAGTGACATTGGAGAGGAAAAATATCGACGATATTATATTTACATAAACACAACTAACAAAAATTACATATATAAATTTCAACAATAATATTATAAAAATTAAAATTAATAAAGAATATGAACTTTAAATAAATAGGTAAATAAATATAAAATTTTGATTAAAATAAAAGTTAAATTTTAAATAAAATACGAACAATAGTAAATGTAAATAAGATATTAAAACATAAGTATATTTATAAATAAAATAAGTGTGTTTGTAATGAATTAAGTATATCTATAAATAATATAATTATAAAGTTAATACGACTATTTCACTACTATTATACAATGTTTCATACAGAGTACTTGCGGAAATACGGTCAAATTAAAAACTTTTATTAAAATTGGATAGCCATCAACATGATTCCAAACACTTTGAATACAACACAACAAAGTGTCGGGAATGACGATATATTGTAATTGGGGTTATAATGTTAAAACATTTATAATTACGTACGAATTAATAATCTACAATTAATTCCGGTCCAAAAATGGAAGTCTGCTACTCCCACCCCAAGCATCAACAAAATATGGAGCTCATATCCATGCTCCAATCGGAATCTAACAATTCGTGCCAGCCGAGGCTTTGCCCTTATCAGTTCCTGAAAAGAATAATCAACTAAAGGATAAACAACAAAGTTGTTTAGTGAGATACTAGATTAAAGTACCATGAGATATATGAACAATGTCATGCAATGCCATGAAATAAATCAATAATCACAGAAGGCCAACTAATGGCTTATAAACTATCACATTGCGGTTACCACACGCTCAGGCTTACCATACAATGGAATTACAATCTACTACTCGATTACCACAGACCACAGGCTTATCAATATGCAGTTTACAGTGATGCCATACGATTACCACAGACCACAGGCTCATCGTTTTACAGGTAATAATGGTTACCACACCCACAGGCTTACCATTAAGATTCCGCTAGGTTACCACACGCACAGGCTTACCGTCTCAACAAAGAGGTAAAATGAATGATCAATAATTTATCAACCGAGTGATAAAACAACAACGATAATGTATGTGATGGAAAAGCATGTAAAGGATCATGTAAGTCCCAAAAGGTTTCCCCTAGTGTATTTTTCTAAGCTGTAGAGGGGCGGGGGGGGGGGGGGGGGGGGGGTGAATACAGCTAATTAAAAAACTCAACACTCTTTTCTTAATGTTTGTGTATATTATTAACAAGTGTTAATTACAAACAAGCTTGACTGCGAGAAGGTTCAAGCTGAGATGACAGATACAACAGATGTTTCAACTAGTCTAGGACACACTCAGACAAGATACAATGAATATTATCACTTAGATGAAATCACTGTTTTACAAGACACAGATGGACAACTTGAATAAGAACAGCTTGAACACACGTTACTGTTTTATTCAAGCAGACTTGCATGCATGAAAAACACACTTCAATGCACGATCTGAATTTCTCACTCTTAGTTTTCTCACATTCCTTAGAAGCTTCCTTTTATACTCTCACTGAGAATTTTAGTGAAGCTTCCTCATTGGACAAGGAGATAGTGGGATGTCTTTCCAAAAAGACAAAACAACTTTTCTGCACATTCTGATAAAGCAGACTTGTCTTCATGTGGCAGAATCTTTGTCTTTTCCTTTTTGTCTCTATTGCAAAGGCCTTTAACCAAAAGAGGAATGTCAACTTTGAATCTTTCTTCTTCTGTTAAGGCCATTTTGATATAAGAAATGGTCTGTCACCCATTTCAAATATCCACTTTGTCTTCATGTAACTGAACAACGTAGGCAGCTTTTGCATCTTCTGTTTTCCACTTTGTCTTCGACTTTGTAAACTGATCTTGTAGTCCGAAACAATATATGAGGACTTGGAAACATATTCCATAAAGTTTTAAACCTGTTCACAAAGATCAGGTTCTGTTCACAAAGAACAGAACACTTAGATTTGTCTAAGTTGCTCAGTAGAATAAAGTAGCGTATACATTATATTTCCAGCATGTTCAACAGAATGAACAGCTTGGGCAATCTGCCTTAGTTGCAACGAATGCAACATGGTAAACAACTTTGACTTATATTGCAAATCACTTTTCAGGTTTCAATAAGGTATTAACAGGCCTTAAATTATACCTTTAAGTGCATCAAACAGGTTTGATTAAAAATCTCCCCCTTAAGATGTAGAGCAGGTTTGACTGAGGCCTTTTTGTGCCTTTCAATCTCCCCCTATTTGCAATAATCAGTCTAAGCTGATTTTATCAATAATCACTACATATTTTTACAATACACGTTGCTGAAATAAAATAACAACATTTGAGTAAAGCAAAGGATCAGTTTATATATACTGATTTTGATTACAAAAACAACACATGTTCTTACAAGAGTACAACTAATGTACTAATGTATATAACAACTAATGTAAAGTAAAAGTTACAAAAAAATGCAACAAAGTACAACTAATGTACATAAAAATTCAACATGTTGGACTGTTGATGATGGGAGCAAGTAAAGGCAAGCCTGTCCAACTGATGGACAGCTTCCATTCTTCATCTACTCAAGTAGTAGATGGACCTCCAAGCTGTGGAGCTTCTCCTTCAAACAATTGATCAAGCTCCTCCCTTGTTTCTTCAATTTCCTCCATTTCAACCCATAAGAATCTGAAGTTGGGATGTTTGCGCTCTCCTCTTTCATAGAACCCTTTGAGCTGTTCCCAGATAGCTGCTCTCCATTTTACAGATTTTCTAAAGGAGTTTGCTAGTCTAAAAGCAATAAGATGCTTAAGATCAACCTTGTGTAAATCTGATGCTGGAAACACTTTTTCTCTGTAAGGGGATCTACAAAAAAATACCCCTAGCTCAGGTTCTTCAATCAGCTTATCCTCCTCATGTTCCACTCCCTTGGGCAGGCTGTGATCTACTCCTTTGATTTCCACGACTACATCAACTTGGTCAATCATTATCAGGAGCTCTTCCAGCTCTGTATCCTTTCTTTTCCTCCTGTCATTTATCTTAGGTTCAACCACCGAGGTACCCTTAATTTGTTCTTCTGTGATCAGGCCAAGATTCTTCACTCTCTCCATTAAAGTCTTGACATATGCCCTGATAGTCGTAGCAGTTTCAGACTTAGACTGGCTCAGGGCAACTGCCAATTCTACCCATTCTCTGAATCCCATTTGTGCAACGTCAGTGTGTTCATATGCTTCCAGTTCTGGACCTTCAGCTGCCATTCTGGTTATCTGTAACTTCCACGGTTTGCCTTTTCTTGAAATGGGAACAACTTTGACAATGGTCTACTTAGCAAGTCTTCTGTTTGCAACATCAAAGAACTTTTTCCTTGCCAGGTTGTCAAAGTATCTGGGCTCTTGCAGAGGAGGATGCTTGCTTAGGCTTGGTCACAGAGACCTAAGCACCTTGTTCCTTCTCTCCTTCCTTTTCTACCACTGACTCTTTGGCAGCCTCTAATAATTTCCTTTGGACATCCAAGGAAGGCATTTTGATTTTTCTTGCCTCCTTGTATGCAAAGGCTTTTGCAGAAGCATCATCAGTCTTTAGCTTTTCAAAGGCTTTGAGCTGTTCTTCTTTGAACTCATAATAGGTTTCCATAGAGACACCCATTTCTTTGGATCTGGACTTATCAAACTTCAGTTGAGCAGCTTTTAGGTGGTCAGGGTCTACAGAGGCTTTCTTCTTTCCTTTAGCTGTTATTAATGGAACAGCTTCAGGTTCCTCTTCCTCTTCTTCTTCTTCTTGTTCCAGTATCAGATGTCTCATTCTGTCTGACCTGTCCCCAGGAATGGATTCCTCCCCCTTAGATGGTGCAGGGTTTGGAGATCCAGCCTGAGTTGGCTGAGCAGCTTCATTTAGATGGGAGACATCCTTAGTGGGACCTGTAGGACCTGTTTGTGAGGCACCTGCTGCTTGGCCAATAAAAGCTGATTTCTCCTTAGAAGGAGAAGAAGCTTTCTCCCCCTTTAACTTAGTCGTTGAGGCAGATATCTCTCCCCCTTTGAAAGAGATGACACATAGCCTTCAACACCTGGTCTGCCTAGAGAAACAAATTCAGCAGGCATAGCAGCAGTTTTGGCAGCAGGTTTGGGGCCAATCAGGCTATGCATTAAGAAAGCCAAGTTGTCCTTAACCTCTACGAGTTGGGTAAGGCAGGTCTGAAGAGAGGTAGATTGAGAAGCAGCAATAGAGGACAACTTAGAGAGGGCTTCCCTGTCAGAAGCTGTGAACAGCAAACTTTGAAGTTGTGCAAGATGTAGTTCAAGAGAATCTTGCACATCATCAAGGTTTCATGACACAGAATTTGGTAGGGAGGTCATGGAGTTTTCCAAAGAACCAACTTTGTTGGTCAGCAAATAGAGCTGATCCTTCAAAGGAAGATCTTTGGGGGATGGAGGAGTATGGGTGGACTGTTTGGATTGTGTGGATGGTGAAGAATGAGAATGAGATGAGGATGAGGCAGGTGTCTGAGGATGTGTAGGGGAAGGCAGGGATACTTCAGAAAGAAGTTCCATAGCCTGGGCATAGGTGAGATGGCCCAGCTTGGAAGGGTCAATGGATCCTTCAGCAGTGGCTGTTTCTGCATCATGAGGAAAAGGGGTAGGAGATGGTGGCCTTTCAAATGCTGCTTGTGTTGCAACACCTTCATCAAGACCTTAGGTAGTTTCCTCAGCAGCACCTTGGTTTATAGGTACCTCATCATGGGGAGATGGGGTGTGCAATTCAACATCAGCAGTGGTGAAACCTGCTGATGGAGTTTGCAAATGAGGGGCAGCCTCACCACAGGGATGTTCAAGTCCCTGTGGTTCATCAGCTTGAGAAGGTGGTCCTTCAACAGTTGTTGGGTGTACAGCAGCTGTATCACTAGGAGCAGAAGTTTGAGGCTGATCTGCTGGATGGTCTGTTCCAGCAGCTTTGGCACCTCGTGTAGACTCAGGTTGTGTTAGAAAAGTATGAGGTGGAGACTGTGTGGACATAGTGTGGAGTGGAGTGGACTCCTGTCTTTTAATACCATAAGCCTGTTGGGAGGCTGGGATAGATGATGTGGTAGTCTCCTTATGTACAACTGTTTCCTGTTGGGAGGAACCAGAGGGTCTAGGCTGACTCTGTGTTGACTCAGGTTGGAGTGAAGCCTGCTCCAAAGATGCTGATCCTTCTCCCAAAATAGGAGAGGCAGCAGGGGTTGCTTCTTTTTCAACTGACTCCTGTTGAGAGAGGCCAGAGGGGCTAGTTTGGGTAGATGGTTTCTTCCTAGCTAAGGATTTTTTCCTTGAGTATTGGGAAATTGTGGGGGATTGAGGAGAAGTAGTAGGAAGTTGTGTATGGACTGGTGATAAGACTGGGTCAGGAACAGGGGGGTTAACCTATTCCATGGTCTCAGGTGCCACAAAGGCACCAGCCACAAAGGCTTCAGGTTTCAACAGACTAACCAGGGTGAGAAGTCTGCTCCCCTTCAGCCACTGAGGCTGATGGGGCAGACTTTAACTTAGCTGTTTTAGACTTCTTGAAGACAGGCTCAGCTTCAGTCGATTCCAATCCTCTCTTAACAACTTTAGGCCTGGATTTGGATTTTCCTTTGGGAGCAACAACCGGATCCACCCTCACAGCAGAGGGTCCTTCCACCATACCAAGTGACCTCTTCATAGGTGTAGAGAGGGGAGATTCATTGGGAAGAACAGGAGTGTAGAAAACTCTATTCCCAATTCCTGGGAATGCAGCAGTAAGTAATAGGGCTGAGAGTTGTATAGATGCTCACCACAAACATGCTTGAATATGAGGCTCAGAAACCTTGGATATCTGACAGCAGCTGGACGTGTTTCCTGCTGTAGTAGGTTCCTCAAATTCACGAAAATCCAACGAGCCATGTTCAGTGTAGTCCCATCCACAAGCTGTAGGACTATTGGGATTTCATCACGGCTGAGCTGGTCAAAAGAACCAACTTTGCTGCTGAAGCACATCACCACAGAGGCAAATAGAAAGTTGTAAGTTGATGATAGATCCTTCTGAACAGAGTGGCTCCAACTTTGGGTTCTGCTACACCACAGAAACGTAGCAGATTTCCCATCTGATCATTCTCAGGCTGTGGCTGATCATAAGTTTCAGCCACAGGAAGATGAACGACTTCCCTGATGAGATCAGTAGTTATTTCAATGGTCTGAGTCCCATTGAGAATGGTTCCCCTGATGATTTTGGTTGCTGGATCATAAGCACAAGTGTACCAAAACTCATACACCATCTCCTGGTACTGGACACCAGGAGATGCAGTCATAGCATAGTTTAGGGGGTGAACTTTCAGAAACTCCACCATGTTTTTATAACCCTTTCCCACGTAGTTTTTGGGAATGGTTAAATTTGCAATATAATTTGTGGGTCACAGTCAGCACCGTGGTAATAGAGGGGTGTTTCTCAACATCCTTACCAACGAATACTGGAAGCAAAGGGTTATTTTGGTGAGCCATTTTTAGAGTGGTGGAAAGACGAGTATTGGACACTTAGTCTATTTAGGGTTCTTTGGGTAGTTATGGTAGAAGTTGTAACAGCCCGTAATTTATTAAATATAAATTACAGCATCAGACTTTGGATAATAAAGCAATTTTATTCAAATATTAGTAATTAACTGAAAACATGAATCTTAAATAGATAATTATATTAAGTTATAATTAATTATGAAAATTGCCCCAAATTAGCTGAAATAAATTAAATAATTAAATTTAGCTAATTGACAAATTAAAGACGTGAAAATTGACGATATGGACTAAAATGAATAAAAGTTGGTCAGTTCCAGAAATTCAGTAGAAAATCTGATTTTTTCCCTATTTTCCTATAAATAGGGCATCCCTCCTCATTTCTTAAGTGTGGAAGACTAGAACACTCTCCTTCTCTCTCTAAGACCTCATCTTCTCTCTAGATTTTCTACCAAACGATCCGTCGGATTCTTGTGATTTATACGCCATCGGTTAGATATCGTCGAGCTCTACACGAATCTACCATTGCATGTTTGATTTCGTCCGGATTTAAGGTAAAATCGACCCTTTTTCTGACTTTAGTTCGGTTTTGTTGAGCAAATTCGAGTTTGCTCATATCCCCTTCATTTGAAGCTGATTTGCTCCCGTTTAGGACTTGTTTTTGCTTGGAAATCATCTATAGTCGAAGGAATATAGCTTGGACAAAGGTTAGTAACTATTTTTCCCTCACTTATGTTCATAATTAGATGATTAAACCTGGAAATTGATGAACAAACTCGTGAACTTTAAGTGTAGACTCGAAGGGGGTGGAATTCGAATCTGTTTCCCCCTAGAGTCGAAGGTAGGGTCCTCGAATCTATTTTCCCCCCATAGACTCGAGATATGCTTCGAATGTATAGGTGTATTTTGAATCTAGTGCTGCTATTCGAGTCTATGTATGCTAAATTTCGAATTTATTGTTGGCCTTCGAATCTATGCATTAGGTTCGAGTCTATTGGATGCCTTCGAGTCTAGAAATGCTTCAAATCTGTTGTGGGCCTTCGAATCTATGCTTTGGGTTCGAACCTATTGCCTTCGAGTGTATTGGTTCGAATCTGTCCCTCTAAAATTCAAATCTGGTTCTTGTTCCAAGTCTAAGATTAATTTCTAAATCAGATTAAGTTATTAAACAACCTAAGGAAATGGAAAGTATTGTTTGATTATGATAAAACTCACAAGTTCAAGATGCATATCTATTATATGCACAAATAAATTAACAGACTCTGTATGAACCCTTAAAAAATTGTATGTCATGTATCACCTAGCTAGTAATATGATTGGCCTCGTTTCAAGGCTGATCTGTAATTAGAGAGATCGTATTAATCTGATAAGAAAAGACTCACCTTGGGACGATAGGAACTAACTCAGACTCGACAGCCAGAATTGACAATAACCTGAATATATAACTAGGGTTATATAGATTATGTCACAGACTTGACATTAATATGCCAGACTTGAAACTGAACTGCAGGAACCCGCCGATTTGACAGAGTAAACTGAACAGCTTAATTCGTTAAGCATTATCTGACTACGGACTACTGTGAGTGACAGATTTCATTAATTACTTGCATATGTTTCGATACTTATTGGTGAATGTCATCGACTGTATGGAAACTTCCGTTTGTTGCTGCATGTTTCTTTAATACTTTATTGTATCATAGAAACGTACTTTTGACATTACTGAAGCTAGACACTTGAATTACCTTGATTGCATGTTCACTTTTACATTTTATGTAAATACTTATCATGCTTACTGCTTACTTGACTGTTTATATATTTGCCGCTGCATACTGCATTATCCGATAGGACCGAATGTGAGATCTCCATTCACAGGAGGGAATTCTGCAGATTCCTTTCCTATATGACTTGTTTCCATACACTTCCCGTAGGGCTTCGGCCTTACATAGGGGAATACAAACTGGGTTGTCTCCCAACCTTTTTGCTGTCTCAGGACGTAGTGACTTGCCGGCAGGAGCTGATAGTATGTTATATATGTGTGGTAACTAATGGAACTCTGTTAACTCACTAAGCAATGTTAGCTTACTCTGTCATGACAACTCTTTTTCAGGAAAAGCTGATAAGGCAAGACCATAGCAGGTAGTTCGTCCCAGGCTATATGATTTTGGATATTTGATGACTAGCAGATTGTTGGACTTTTGCTGATGCCTATTTTGAAAGACGATTGCGGTCTCGGGTAGCTTTTTCAGTCTTCCGCACTCTGATTGAAGATTTAGAAGCTAGTTTAGACCACCATTTGATCTTAATATATTTTTGTAATTAAGTATTCAGGCAGATGGACCTGTGGTATCAAACAATTAGTAATATTTATTACTTAATGAAATGAAATTTTATGACGTGTACTGTTTGTGGTAACTTGGATGTTACAAAGTTGGTATCAAAGCAGCAGTTTAATCATCGGATTGGCCACCCGATACTTAAACTACTGGTATGGTATGGACTATGTGACTCTGAATTCCCGAACAAGTCACCGAGGCCTAGGGTAACTTAATTAGTAAAGGACTACCCACACAACTTGACCTAAGATAGGCAAATGATGACTGATAGGACGGGGGAGGGATTGACTACTTGATACTGACTTGACTCTGACTTGACTTTGTGCCAGCCTGACTGACTACTTTCATATCTATGAAATTAGATGTGATTATCTGACGTAGGTATTATGACTCGAATCGTGCTTATTTGAATTAGGAAATAATAGTTATTTCCTTTATATTTTCAGCCAATGGCTGATAAGAATCCAAATGTTGCTGGTACCTCGACTGTTGGTAAAGCTGCTGTTGCTGCAGCTGATCAACACAAAGAATCTGTTCATGTAGAGGATTTAGGCACTGACCCTGAAAATACTGCTAATGACTCAAGCAGTACTGCCACGCTTGTGCCTCCCCAGCAGGCTCAATTATTTGATCTCATTCACAAGCTGAATGAGGATAATCGTAGGCAAATACAGCTTATGATGGATAGGAATCGACTGCAGACTGACATGTCGGTTGAGGACCGATTTAAGGAAATTAAGGACTTGCTGACTAAGGGTAAAGCGGTTGTGCAAACTGACGAAGAAATCCAGTGTGAAATTGACTTTAAGCGCCGTGAAGAAGAACTTAGGTTGCGAGAACTTAAGTTACGGGAGTTAGAATTGAAGTATAGGGAAGAGATGTTAGCAAAGTCCAAGAAGGATCGAAAAAGGAAACTTAGGCATGAGCCCTCTGAGGGACGACGAAGGGATCTTTTTGTGAATTCTGGCAGACCGAGAAGTGATATGGAAGTAGTTGAAGTTGCTAAGGTAGGGGAACTTGAAATCTATCCGGAGCGAGCGAGTCTTTTTATTGCCAAGTCTAGCAAGAAAGAAAAATCTGAGAAATCGGAAAAGGAGAGTGAAAGTTTAAGGCAGGGAGATAAGCAGTCTTTTAAAAAGGCTAAATCTTATGCTGTGACCGCTACGCCAAGGTCTGCTTGTCCTCGCTGCAAGCAGATTCATGAAGGAAAATGTGATCCTGAGTTCGTGAGGTGCTACTGTTGTAGGCAGAAAGGTCATGACAGGTCGGAATGTCCTAAGCGCAATGAGGCTTGCCGTAACTGCATCACGTTGGGGCACCATGCTAGAGACTGTACTCGGCCCCGATTTGTTCCTCCGCCTGCATTTTCACCCCGGCAATCATTCAAGGGTTCTTCTGCTCCGAGGAATCAACCAAGATCTTTCCAGATGACAGCCGATGAGGCAAAAGAGACTGCTGATGTCGTCATGGGTACATTTCTTGTTAACTCTATGCCTGCTCTAATCTGTCATATGTGTCTGAAAAGTTTGCTAAACTGTTTAATTTTGCCCCAATAATGCTACCTGTACCGTTAGATATAGAAACTGCGAGCTCGAGTTTTGTGACTATAAGTAGAATCTTTCGTTCCTGTAAGCTAGTGATTGATGACCTCTCCTCAGACTTTGACCTGATACCGATGTGGATTAGAGAATTCGATATTATTATAGGAATGGACAGGCTCATGACGAACAATGCTGAAATCCTTTGTGCCAAAAGGATAATTAGAATTAGAACCCCCGAAGGAAGTGAACGTTATGTTTATGACGATAGAAAGACTCGAGATTTAGGTCTCATTTCTGTAATGAAAGCCCGAAAGTGCCTAATCAAAGATTGATCTTCGATCTGGATATCATCAACTTAAGATATTTGAGTCTGACGTACCGAAGACTGCATTTCGTACTCGATATGGCCATTTTGAATTCCTAGTAATGTCGTTCGGTCTCACAAATGCCCCGGCCACATTTATGGACCTCATGAATAGGGTATGTAGACCAATGCTGGATAAATCAGTGATAGTCTTCCTTGATGACATCTTGATTTACTCTAAGTCTGAATCTAACCATGCGATGCATTTGCGAGAATTGCTAGACTTGTGACGAAAGGAGCGACTCTACGCAAAATTCTCCAAATGTGAATTCTGGTTGCGCCAGGTGCAGTTTTTAGGACATATTGTCTAAGGTGAGGGAATAGCCGTAGATCCATCAATGGTTGATGCAGTTTAGAAGTGGGAAGCGCCGAAAAAGCGTATTTGAAGATTCGAAGTTTCTTGGGTTTAGCAGGCTATTACCGAAGATTTATCCGTAATTTCTCCAAGATTGCGGTGCCTTTAACCAGTCTGACGAAGAAAGAAGTTAAGTTTGAATGGAATGAATCTCAAGATCGAGCCTTTGAGACTCTGAAACATAAGCTAATAGAAGCACCGATTTTGGCCTTACCCGAGGGTAATGATGATTTTATAGTTTATAGTGATGCTTCTAAGATGGGATTAGGCTGTGTGTTGATGCAAAGGGATAAAGTAATTACCTACGCATCAAGGCAGCTAAAGACGCATGAAAAGAATTACCCGACGCATGACTTGGAGCTTGCAGCCATGACTTTTGCATTGAAGATTTGGCGGCATTATCTGTACGGGACCAGGTGTAAATTATATACGGATCACAAAAGTCTGAAGTATATATTTGACCAAAAAGAGCTGAATATGCGACAAAGGCGATCTATGGAATTGATTAAAGACTGTGACTGTGAGATCCTTTACCATCCAGGTAAAGCAAACATTGTAGCAGATGCCTAAGCCGCAAAACCGGACAAGACCATTATACCCGATGCTATGCTTTGACTTCTGTTGTTTTGGAGTCTGCTTTGCCTGAGTCGATTATTGCCGCTCAAACCGAAGCCATTCGGGATGAGAACTTGAAATCTGAACGTATGGTTACCTATGTGAACCAGCTGACCCTTGATAATCGTGGTCTTAGACGGTTCATGGATAGAATATGGGTTCCCAGACTAGGAGGTATTCGTAATCAAATTCTCTCGGAGGCTCATATGTCAAAATTTTCGATACATCCTGGATCTACTAAAATGTATCAAGTCTTGAGGACGGAATATTGGTGGCTTGGAATGAAGAAAGACGTAGGTCGATATGTAGAAAATTGCATGACTTGTTTACAAGTCAAATCGGAACATCAGAAGCCGTATGGGGAACTACAACCATTGCGAATCCCGGAATGGAAGTGGGACCACATAACTATGGACTTTGTGACGAAGCTGCCCAGGACTAAGCGGAATCATGACTCTATATGGGTAATAGTGGATCGACTTACTAAGTCAGCCCATTTCCTACCCATACGTGAAGACGAACGCCTCGAAAAGTTAGCTGAATTGTTCATGAAGGAAATCGTGACTAGACATGGTGTGCCATTGTCTATAGTATCTGACCGTGACAGCAGATTTACTTCTCGTTTTTGGAAGGCTTTTCAGAATGGACTAGGTACCGAACTTAAGATGAGCACCGCCTATCATCCTAAAACTGACGGGCAAAGTGAGAAAACGATTTTGACCTTAGAAGATATGTTACGCGCCTGTGTGATTGATCTCGGAGGAAATTGGGATACTCACCTGCCGTTTGTGGAGTTTGCTTATAACAATAGTTATCATTCGACTATTGGCATGCCTCCCTATCAGCTTTTGTATGGACGTCGATGCCGAACTCCAACCTGTTGGAGGGAAACAGGTGAACGCCCGATCTCTGGACCAGCGATTTTGCAAGAAGCTCATGACCAACTACAGTTGATTCGACAGCGGATTCAGACCTCTCAAGACAGACAAAAGAAGTATCATGATAGAAGACGGAAACCAATTGAATTTGGAGTTTGAGATAAAGTGTTGCTGAAAATTTCGCCAAGAAAAGGGATAGTAAGGTTCGGCAAACGGGGGAAGTTGAGTCCTCGATTTGTTGGTCCTTTTGAAATTCTCGAGCGTGTGGGACTGCAAGCCTACAGATTGAAGTTGCCTGCCGAAATGTCTGGGATTCATGATGTATTTCACGTTAGTAATCTTCGCAAGTGTTTAGTTGACGCTGAAGCTGCGATTCCTTGGAAAGAAGTGCAAATTGACGAGCAGTTGCAATACGAAGAAGAGCCCGAGCGTATAATCGACCATAAGGTTTCGAAATTGCGCAGCAAGGAAATTCGAATGGTGTTAGTTCAATGGAAATACCACAAGGGATCTGCGCATACTTGGGAACGAGAAGACGAGATTAGGCAAAAGTATCCGAAGTTATTCCTGTCTTAGTCGATTCCGAGGACGGAATCAATTTAACGGGGGAAGATTGTAACAGCCCGTAATTTATTAAATATAAATTACAGCATCAGACTTTGGATAATAAAGCAATTTTATCCAAATATTAGTAATTAACCGAAAACATGAATCTTAAATAGATAATTATATTAAGTTATAATTAATTATGAAAATTGCCCCAAATTAGCTGAAATAAATTAAATAATTAAATTTAGCTAATTGACAAATTAAAGACGTGAAAATTGACGATATGGACTAAAAAGAATAAAAGTTGGTCAGTTCCAGAAATTCAGTAGAAAATCTGATTTTTCCCTATTTTCCTATAAATAGGGCATCCCTCCTCATTTCTTAAGTTTGGAAGACTAGAACACTCTCCTTCTCTCTCTAAGACCTCATCTTCTCTCTAGATTTTCTCCCAAACGATCCGTCGGATTCTTGTGATTTATACGCCATCGGTTAGATATCGTCGAGCTCTACACGAATCTACCATTGCATGTTTGATTTCGTCCGGATTTAAGGTAAAATCGACCCTTTTTTCTGACTTTAGTTCGGTTTTGTTGAGCAAATTCGAGTTTGCTCATATCCCCTTCATTTGAAGCTGATTTGCTCCCGTTTAGGACTTGTTTTTGCTTGGAAATCATCTATAGTCGAAGGAATATAGCTTGGACAAAGGTTAGTAACTATTTTTCCCTCACTTATGTTCGTAATTAGATGATTAAACCTGGAAATTGATGAACAAACTCGTGAGCTTTAAGTGTAGACTCGAAGGGGGTGGAATTCGAATCTGTTTCCCCCTAGAGTCGAAGGTAGGGTCCTCGAATCTATTTCCCCCCCTAGACTCGAGATATGCTTCGAATGTATAGGTGTATTTCAAATCTAGTGCTGCTATTCGAGTCTATGTATGCTAAATTTCGAATTTATTGTTGGCCTTCGAATCTATGCATTAGGTTCGAGTCTATTGGATGCCTTCGAGTCTAGAAATGCTTCAAATCTGTTGTGGGCCTTCGAATCTATGCTTTGGGTTCGAACCTATTGCCTTCGAGTGTATTGGTTCGAATCTGTCCCTCTAAAATTCAAATCTGGTTCTTGTTCCAAGTCTAAGATTAATTTCTAAATCAGATTAAGTTATTAAACAACCTAAGGAAATGGAAAGTATTGTTTGATTATGATAAAACTCACAAGTTCAAGATGCATATCTATTATATGCACAAATAAATTAACAGACTCTGTATGAACCCTTAAAAAATTGTATGTCATGTATCACCTAGCTAGTAATATGATTGGCCTCGTTTCAAGGCTGATCTGTAATTAGAGAGATCGTATTAATCTGATAAGAAAAGACTCACCTTGGGACGATAGGAACTACCTCAGACTCGACAGCCAGAATTGACAATAACCTGAATATATAACTAGGGTTATATAGCTTATGTCACAGACTTGACATTAATATGCCAGACTTGAAACTGAACTGTAGGAACCCGCCGATTTGACAGAGTAAACTGAACAGCTTAATTCGTTAAGCATTATCTGACTACGGACTACTGTGAGTGACAGATTTCATTAATTACTTGCATATGTTTCGATACTTATTGGTGAATGTCATCGACTGTATGGAAACTTCCGTTTGTTGCTGCATGTTTCTTTAATACTTTATTGTATCATAGAAACGTACTTTTGACATTACTGAAGCTAGACACTTGAATTACCTTGATTGCATGTTCACTTTTACATTTTATGTAAATACTTATCATGCTTACTGCTTACTTGACTGTTTATATATTTGCCGCTGCATACTGCATTATCCGATGGGACCGAATGTGAGATCTCCATTCACAGGAGGGAATTCTGCAGATTCCTTTCCTATATGACTTGTTTCCATACACTTCCCGTAGGGCTTCGGCCTTACATAGGGGAATACAAACTGGGTTGTCTCCCAACCTTTTTGCTGTCTCAGGACGTAGTGACTTGCCGGCAGGAACTGATAGTATGTTATATATGTGTGGTAACTAATGGAACTCTGTTAACTCACTAAGCAATGTTAGCTTACTCTGTCATGACAACTCTTTTTCAGGAAAAGCTGATAAGGCAAGACCATAGCAGGTAGTTCGTCCCAGGCTATATGATTTTTGATATTTGATGACTAGCAGATTGTTGGACTTTTGCTGATGCCTATTTTGAAAGACGATTGCGGTCTCGGGTAGCTTGTTCAGTCTTCCGCACTCTGATTGAAGATTTAGAAGCTAGTTTAGACCACCATTTGATCTTAATATATTTTTGTAATTAAGTATTCAGGCAGATGGACCTGTGGTATCAAACAATTAGTAATATTTATTACTTAATGAAATGAAATTTTATGACGTGTACTGTTTGTGGTAACTTGGATGTTACAGCAGTAGAGGAAGAAGAAGATGAAACAGTAGAATATATATTTATAGGATTCGAATGTGAGTGGGTAGGAGAGAGAAAGGTTTGGGCGGTTGATTTGAGATGTTCTTTAACGGAAAATGGAACGGTTGTCCATGTCAGAACGGTTGTTATACCACTTGAACCTTTTAAGGCACTAACACACGTTAACACACATTATCCATAGGTAATTAAGTTAAATAAATACAGAAATTAATTAACTTAATTATGAAGAAAGGTAATTAAAACTGATGTTCTAAGCTGTTGGTCAAACCTGTGATGAGAAGGGTTCATCATAAACTGTCCATTCCTCAAGCTGTTCATTCAACCTGTGCAGCTATATAAGAACAGGTTATGTTCAATAGTTGATTAGGTTACAAGACAATGTCTTGTATGACAGATTGAGAGAGTGAGCAGTTTGGAGGTTTGATCAACAGAACAGGTTTGAAGTGAAAACTGATGTTATCAAACCTGTTATACGCTCACGTTGTCCAAGCTTTCAGAAATTGGCTAACTGTAGAACATGCATAGCTTGTTCTGTCCAAGCTGGTTTGAGAAACTTGAGCAGTTTGAGACATATGATGCCTTAGAGCATTAAGGACACTTAGTCACTTTGATTTAACATGCCCAGCTTGCTTACAAGATAATTAAACCTGTTTACATCAAGAGGCTAGGTGAAAATGTCTACAAGCTGTTCATCTGTGGAAATAAAACTTACCTCCACATTACCTTTCTCGATGTGATCCCTAATAAAATGATGTCTGACTTCTATATGCTTTGTTCTGGAATGAAATACTGGATTGTTGGAGATAGCTATAGCACTTGTATTATCACACAGAATAGGAGTCTTCCTATATACAAGCCCATGGTCTTCAAGCTGATGTTGCATCCATAGAATCTTCCCACACCAGCTTCCAGCAGCAAATACTCAGCTTCGGCAGTAGAAGTAGAAACTGAGTTCTGCTTCTTACTACACCAGCTGATCAACTTACCACCAAGGAGTTGACATCCACCTGTTGTGCTTTTTCTGTCTAGCCTGCAACCTGCAAAATCAGATGCTGAATATCCTGTTAGCTCAAGACTTGAGTCTTTGGGATACCAAAGACCCAAACCTGGTGTACCCTTAAGGTATCTGAAGATTCTTTTTACAGCAGGTAGATGTGATTCCTTAGGAGCAGCTTGAAACCTAGCACATAAACAGGTAGAAAACATAATATCTGGTCTACTAGCAGTTAAATATAGCAAGCTCCCAATCATGCCTCTGTAAGCTGTTACTGAAACAGCTTTGCCACTGGCATCAGCATCCAACTTCACATTGGTTGCCATTGGGGTTTTTGATAGGAGAACTTTGATCAAATTTAAACTTTTTCAAAAGATCTAAAGTGTACTTTCTTTGATTTATAAAAATTCCATTTGAGGTTTGTTTAACTTGTAATCCTAGAAAGAAAGTAAGTTCACCCATCATACTCATTTCATATTTTGATTTCATGAGTAGTAAAAAATTATTGCATAACTGCTCATTAGTAGAACCAAATATTATGTCATCTACATATATTTGAACAAGCATAATATCAGACTTCACCTTCTTTATGAACAATGTGGTATCCACTTTACCTCTGGAATAACCATTGCTCATAAGGAAATCAGTTAGAGTGTCATATCATGCTCTAGGGGCTTGTTTTAGACCATAGAGGGCTTTGTCCAACTTATAGACAAAACCTGGGTGATGTTCAATTTCAAAACCTGGGGGCTGCTTGACATACACTTCTTCTTGTAGCTTTCCATTCAAAAATGCACTCTTTACATCCATTTGAAATACCTTCATACTCTTGTGGGCAGCATAGGCTAGAAACAAACGAATTGCTTCTAACCTGGCCACTGGAGCAAATGTTTCATCATAGTCAATGCCTTCTTCCTGTCTGTAGCCTTGAGCAACCAGTCTTGTCTTATTTCTAATAACATGACCTTGCTCATCCATTTTGTTCCTGAAAACCCATTTAGTGCCAATTATTGTTTTACCTTTAGGAGCAGGAACCAGCTTCCTTACTTTGTTTCTCTTAAACTGATTGAGTTCTTCTTGCATGGCAGTGATCCAATTGGCATCTTTTAGTGCTTCATCCACTTTTTTAGGCTCCATCAGGGACACAAAGCTAGAAAACATACAAAAGTTTCCTAAGATGTCCCATCTTGTTTGCACCCCTTTGTTGATGTCACCAATTATTTGATCATTGGGGTGACACCTGATCCACTTAGGATCATGCCTCAATGAAGATTCTCCTGTGTCATTTGCATCTTCAACAGGTCCTATTGAGCAACTTTCAGGATTTTCAGACACACTGTTATCTTGAGCCTGTTCACTTGTTGAACATGACTCTCCATTGTTGAACATATCAGCAGAGGATCCATGAAAATCAGCATTGATTGGTTCAGGACATGGTGTTGTAATTATGTTAGTACACTTATTCACACAGGGTCTATCAACATAGTCATCATCATATCCATTGTGGTTAACAGGTTCCACTCTGGGTGTAGTGGAAGCTTTTGAGTCCTTTTCTTCATTAATGGAATGCATGAGATCATCGAAGCTGAACTCTCATGAAACTGATTCAGGAACAGCTTTGGTGGAAGCACTCCTAGACTCCTCAAAGGTGACATTGATAGATTCATCTATCACCTTTCTTTTGTAGTTGTATACTCTGTAGGCTTTGGAGATAGCAGAATATCCCACAAACACACCTTCATCAGCTTTGGGTTCAAATTTGCCAGCTGGTCCCTTTGATTCAGAATGAAGCAGGGACATCCAAACACATGGAAATAGCTAATATTTGGCCTGCTCCCTTTGATTAACTCATAGGGAGTCTTGTTGAACATTTTCACCACCAAGGATCTGTTTTGGGTGAAGCAGGCAGTGTTGACAGCTTTAGCCCAGAATGATGAAGGTAAACCAGATGCACACAGCATGGTTCTAGCAGCTTCAATGAGAGTTCTGTTTCTCCTTTCAGCAACTCCATTTCGTTGTGGAGTTCTTACAGCTGAAAAGTTTTGTGAAATCCCTCTTTCTTCACAGAAGTCCTCAAGAGTACTCTGAATTCAGTACCATGATCACTTCTAAGCTGCTTAACTTAAGCAGAGTTCAGCATTTCCATCTTTTGTAAATCCAATGAAATCTCTAGCAGCCTGTCCTTTGCTCTTCAGAAAGATCACTCATGTAAACCTGGAGAACTCATCAACCATTACTAGAGTGTATCTTCTACCTCCTAGACTTGGGGCACTGACTGGTCTAAACAAGTCCATGTGGATTAAGAAGAGAGGAGTATCAATAGAGAAATTATGTTTAGATTTAAAAGATGTTTTTCTCTGCTTGCCTTTCTCATAGGTTGTGTAGAGTTTATCCTTGACAAAGGTTATAGAAGGCAAAGCTGTTACCAACTCTTTCTTACAGAGTTTGTTGATATTCTTAAAGTTCAGGTGTGATAGTCTTTTGTGTCATAACCATTTCAGGTCTGCATTGCTTCTGGAGATAAAGCAGGTTTCAGTTGTGGGATCAGCAGATTTCATGTCCACAACATATACACCTTTCTTCCTTTGTGCACACAACACAACTTTGCCTTGGGGATCCAATATGTAACCTAGGTGCTTATCAAAGTTAACATTGTAGCCAGCATCACACAATTAACTTATGCTTACAAGATTATATTTTAGCCCAGACACATAGGCTACTCTTTTGAATACCACAGCACCAGCTTAAAGAGTTCCATATCCTTCTGTGGATCCCTGGACATTGTCACCAAAGGTGACTTTTGGCCCTTTTTCAAGCCTTAGATCACTTAGCAGATCCTTGCAACCTGTCATTTGGCCTGAGCAGCCACTGTCCAAGTACCAAGCCTGGGATGGTTGTTTGTCCTGCAGAGTGTGATGGGAAAATAGTAGTTATTTTTAGGGGAACTCATCATAGGGATGAGTTCTCCTACTTCATCAACATTTGTTGATGGACCAGTAATATCCACAATAATATTCCCTATTTGGATTGTATCAGCTTGGATACTATCCTCATTGACCATATTACTTCCAACACTGCTAGTTTTTGCATTGTTGAAACTAGCAGAGTCAAGAGGCCTCATGTCCTCAGTTTCAGGACAGTCTTTGGCCATATGTGTCTTCTTCCCACATTTATAACATTTTCTCTTTTTGGCCTTTTTGGAAGAAGTACTTCCAGAAACATATTCTGAATCATTTTTGTTGATCTTTTCAGTAGGTTTAGCAAACTTATTACCAATTTTAGAAGAATCAATACTTTGGGTGGAAGGCACAATGGCAACAGCTTTACCTGTATCCTCTTTCCTCTTTTTAGGAGGACAGATATCAAACACAGTAAGTTTGATTGGCCTTTGACCTTCCACAGGTTTGGAAAACTTATTTCCAAATTTCTCAGGTTGAGCAATGACTTTGCCTTTGCCCTTAGTGAGATGTGATGGATGTTGCCTATCAACATAATTACTGCTTTTGGTTTTGAAAGACTTACCTTCATTTATAACCAATTTTCCACTATGATTTAAAAACTTATTTGAAATCACAGCAGATTTACTTTCAACATGAGACTTACCCCTGTTGAAAGCAGGCTGCTTACCTTTTGAAAACTTTTTCTCAAAATGGTCAGCATCAAAGGGATTAAGAGGTCTCTTACCATCAGCTTTAGACCCAGAGCTTGTCTTGTTAACAGGTTTGGTGTCCAAAGCTGCAGCTTGAGCTTGTTTTCCCTTCTTTTGCTTGTGTGAACCAGCTGAGAACTTAGCATACTGATTTGATGGAGAACACATTCCATCATTAGTTTTTGGACCTTTTTCACACAAGCTGTCAGTGTTTTGAGGCCTGACAAACCTATTTGTTGAGACTAGCTTACCATTGTACTTGGAAGCTCACCAAGAGTGGATAAGTCTTTTTTCCAGATTATTTATCTCAACAATTGAAGCTGCTTTGTCAAGATCGCCTCCAAGATAGGCTTGAATTTGAGCAGGGATTTGTTGACAGATACAGTGATTGACTTTTTGTGCAGATTGGCACCAAGAGTCAACAATCTTTTGAAGCTTGACATGTTTTGTGTATGTTTCTCTCATTTCTTCTAATAAAATGAAATTGATGTGTTTTAATTTATCAAGTTCAGTTTCCAACTTATGGAAGCTGTCCAGTTTACTAGTTTTTATGTCAAGATCAGTTTTTATCTTGGAGATTTCAGACAATAGAACATTATGTTTCTCAATAGCAGCTTTTAGATCAACAAGCAAATATTCAAACATTTTAACTTCTTCATCATAATTGTAAGCCATAAAATTTTGTACCTTATACATCATTGTTGGGTTCCAGTTCTCCAAGTTGCTGAGAGCTTCAGCTTCAACCAGGTCTTGTTTAAAGTTGCTTGTTGATGGGACATCAGTGTTGGCCATCAGACAGTTGTTTTCTTCTTCATTTGAAGATGAGTCAGATTCCTCCCAATCACATGTCTCAGCCATGAGTCCCTTTTGCTTGTTGGAAGCCACTGAGGCCCTGTTTGATAACTGCTGAATGGGCCCATTAATGTTCTGATTCGGTCAGCAATCTGGGTGTTTGTTAAAATACAAAATTTACCTCAGAATGATTCGTTCGTTGCTGAAGGATTCCAGACCCAAATGATGCTGAATCCATTCTGAAGGACAAATGTTACCCTAATACCCTCCTCCTCACGTAGCCATCTCTATCACTGTATCATGTATGTGTGTTCCCTCGTCATCTCTCTCTAAACTCTTGCGCTCGCTGTGGACCAGTGGTGAAGATCTCAAGACCACAAAACCTTCGATCTGCTCACAACAATCTACTCCTTCAACACTCAAATCCCGTGGTTTGTTTTCTTCCCTTGTTTACGATTTGTGTTTTCCGTTTGCTTTCGAAATCTGAATAGCTTCACAACAATGTCGATTTGTTCCCCCCCCCCCCCCTTTTTTTTTTCTTTTTTACCCTATTCACAAGATGTCGATTTAATATGCTAATTTCTGGAAATTTCTTTTTCTTTTTCATTCTATGAACTTCAAATAGGGTAGTGTAGGAATGGTGTTTGATTAATTTGCTTTCAAAGGTGTGGTTTTATGGACTAATTAAATTGATGGATAATTGGGTATGGGAGGACGATAGTTGTTTTCTAACATCGGATGTCTACTCTAAGGTGTTACTAGTTACTATGAAATTGCAAAGTACCTCATTTAGCTCTGTCACTATGTTCACCCCTGCTTACAGCCAGAAAATCATTATAATTTGAAATTTAGATGGCTAGAACCTAGTTATTTCAAAACACAAATAATCATGTTATAGATTATTCAAAAATTCTATACCCAAGAGGTATATAGATTATAGAAAACTAATGAGAAAGTCATGTAACTGGAAAGAAAAATAAGTGAATAATACTACTAACAATGAGCTTCATGACTGTTCATGTGAAAATAATACGATAAATGATAGAATTGATTGGTTATTTGTATAGTGTGAGTGTGTATACAATTGCTATATTGGAATTATTTGGGTCTTTGTATGCAAATTATTATACTAACTATTTAGGCCTTTACTATTATGGAAATTCCTTGAATTCATCAAGTGGGTTTTCTTGAATTATTATAGAACCCCAGTTGAGTTGAGTTGATTAAGACTTTTACCATCCTACTTTCTCACATGGTGAAGAAAGATTTTTGTAGTTGTTTGATTGTCAAGTGAGTTCTTTGATGTGCACCTGTAATACTTTTGGAATGTTTCTTGTTCATACCCAATAAAACAAAACAGAGCTTTTAAAATCATAATGCTAATTTAGATTTCATAAATCCTTATTTATTTAATCTTGCAAATTTGCTTTTTATCTACTATTGTTTTTTATTTACACGTGTTTTTATATGTTGGATATATAGATAGCAATTAACTACTAATATGATTATTGTTGTGTTCTTTAGATTTAAAAGAATGTGATTGTAGTTACTTGAATTCTTGGGTTTTTCTAGGTATCAAATTATTCTATATTTTGGATGGGGTGGGGTGTGAAACTTGATTTTTCTTGCGGAATTGCAGGTTGTGTGGTTATTTTGATGACAAATTCATGTTCAAACTATGAGATTGTGTCGAAATGGATATGGGATAAGGTTTTTAGAAAAGTTTTTGTTCAACATGTGTTATCGTAACTGCTTTTTGCACTCAATTATAGCTGAAAAATTCATTGTCCCCCGTTTTAATATTGAAAGCTACAGTCTAGCATACATTTGATAGAAGTGTTCTGTTAGATGACTATGTGATGGTCTCTCTCTTTTGTTGCTGCTGTTTTGCTGCTTTTTTAGTGTTGAATCAGTTGTTGTTTTTCCTGGAATTCTGTTGTTGTTTTGCTGTTCTTTTAGTATTGAATTTGTTGCTGTTTTTTCTGCAATTTTATTGCAGTTTTGCTGTATTTTTGGTGTTGAATTGGGCATGCTGATTCGGTGATGTTTTGCTGCTGCTGCTTCTTTTTTTTTTTTTTTGGTAATATCAATCTGTTTTGCTGCAACAATTATGGATTTACAATTTAGGGGCTTGCTGATTTGGTGATGTATTGCTTCTTCATTTTCTTTTTTGTAATTCCAATCTGTTTTGCTGCAACATTTGTGGAATTCAGAATTTTTGGGGACTGCTGATTTGGGGATGTTTTGTCAAAATGGAAATGATTTGCTGCTTTAAAGAAGAGGGCTGCACAATGCACATGATTGGTTCTTGAGTTGTTAATTATTGCAATCAGCTTCTCATATTTCTTTGGTTGTGGATGGATTTTTGTAGCAAGTTGTCAACAAATGGGACTGCAAGATAGCAACCTCATTCATATTTTTTCCAACCTGTTTTCCATGTTAATTGTTGCTGGTGCTGCTTTGATTTGTTAAACATATGTATTGATGTTCCAATTTTTGTATTGATCATGGATGGGTTGATTGATACTTTCATCTTTCTTTGTTATTGTCTCCTTACTACTGTTACTGTACCACATAACTTAAATACCAATTTGTATGTATTTTGTATATTTTTAATAAATGTCAATCTACTATGAATTCAATTCACTCGAAGCAATTTTTACAACTCATTAGTAAGTGTTGAAACTTTGTATTAATATGTTAATATTATATGTAATGTAGCCTGTGTATATATAAACTTTGGTTTAAAGAGAGTTTAGTGGGTAATGGCATTTTGGTCATATATCCATGTGTGTTCTTTGATGTTCTAGATGTTCTTTGAGAGAATTTTGTTACAAATTGTTATGAGTAGATATTGTTGAATGATTAGTATGAAATTTTATAACATAAATGATAGAACCTATGTCATGAAATTTGGTATAATGCTATTTTTTGATATTTTGACTAGTATATTTCATTATGTATTATTTCTATATGTAGGTATGGCAGAAAAAAAACATAGGATTAGTTGGAAACAAGAAACTGTTGAAAAAACCTTTCTTGAAGCATGTATAAATGAAATTGGGATAAGTGGACGAGAAGGTGGCAGTTTGAAGCCGAATTCATGGAAAAATATTGTGGAAAAATTAAAAATCGAACATGATTTCATCGTAGAACAATGACAGATGAAAAACCGTTATGATTATCTGAAAGGGAAGTATGGAGCATGGAAAAAGTTGAAGAATAAAACTGGAAATGTATATGATCCAGTATCGAACAAGTTCAATTTATCCGAAGAAGAGTGGCAACTGGAGATGAAGGTTGTTTTCTTGCATTATATCTTTTTCATTTTGTTATTCTTATGGACATAATTTTTTTAAACAGGCAAACAAATTCGTAGAGCCGTTACGAAATGCACCATTGCTATTCCCCGATCTTTGTGTGCAATTGTTTGATGGTGCAGCTTCCACGGGCTTTGAAAGTTGGGGACCATCTTCAAGGCTTCCTCATCCTTCGGAAGATACCGTTGATCCCGTTTTGAATGAAAATGATGATACGCATCATGCATCAACAGAAAACTCGGCTTCAACGGAACAATTGACTTCAACAGAGGAGTCATCTGATCATTCTCAAGCTCGTGATCGATCTCAAACTCGTAGCACGAAACGGAAAAGTAAAGAAACAATCAATTCAATGATCTTTGAAGTTGGAGCCGAAATTACTAAGATTGCAAGATCATTGTCTGATAAGCATAAGTCAGATGACATGGTTGCTTGCATGGAGAAGTTAGACAAAATTGGATGGGGAACAGAAGACCCAAGGTATAACACTGCTGTTTTGCTTTTTGGAGAAAGTTCTGATCTTAGAAAAGTTTGGTTGTGTCTCGAGCCGGAGAGTTGTGAGATTTGGGTTAAGAATGCTGGAAGCAAATATGGATTGTTGTGAGTTATGATGGTAGATTTAACTTCTATTGTTTAAGAATAGTTTGTAGTTTTTTCAGTCTCTTGATGTTATTATGAACTTTTTAGAATTTATGGGTTTTTAGTTCAATTGATATATCAATTGATGTTATCGACTTTTACCGTAATACTATCGTTAAGGTAATATATGATTTTTTTTATAAAATATTAGTTTGTTGTTATATATTTACAAATTATAAACTTAAAACATTTATTAAGTAATCATAATTTATTAAGAATTACATTTGAAATATTAAAAATGATAAACACTTGCAAAACAACACAAATTCATTCATTAAGGTTAAAATGGTAATTTTTATTTCATTCAGCATTTTCATTCCGCATGAAAACAAACAGCCTATTTTCATTAAGAGCTATATTCATTAAGAGCCGCTTAATGATTCAAGCCTCTCAATCATTCAGCACTTAATGGTTAAGCAACTACCAAACAGCCCCTGAGTCTTCCAACTTCCTCAGCTTAGCCAAAGACATTAGGTACTTAACCCTGTAGCCATCGTCCCTGTTTATCTTGTATGGTTTGGATGATGGGCCAACAGCTTTAGACACACAGTCAGCAGCTATATGGCCAGTTTTGCCACATTTAAAGCACCCAGCCTTAGTTTTATCAAATGCCTTCTTTTTTATGGCACCTGACTTCTTCTGCAACATTCTTCCACCAAACCTCTTCTTGTTGAATTTCTTGACAAGCATTGCAATCATTTGCTCATCATCTAGTTCAGTAAGATCTTCACAGTCTTCCTCTTCAGAAATTTCTTCCCTTTCATCATCAGCCTGTTGATCAGGTTGTGTGAACACATCACACATCTAACCAGCAGGTTGTCTCACGCTGGCCACTAAGGCAGCACCTCTTTTGGACATTTCCAAGGCATTTCTTTTCTGTTGCCTTGACTGCTCATCATTCAGTAAAGATCCATACAGATTTACAAGATCCATACCTTTGATGGTTCCTTAATTTCTTAAGATAGTAGAAAAATAATTCCATTCTTCAGGCAGAATGTCCAAGAACTTGTTCACCAGAGTCAAGCTGTCCTTGGTGATTCCAACAGCTTTCAGATCATTGATTAGAGCAGTGAATTTGGTATAGGTTTCAGTGAGAGACTCCTTTGGCTTTGCAAAGAAGAGTTCATACTGTCTAACAAGATTGTTAATCCTGTTATCCAGTGTGATAGTGGGACCATCATAGACGGTACACAAAGTATCGCACATCTCCTTTGCAGTCTTCATTTTCTCAACCTGTTTGAACACATCATCAGGAAGAGAAATAACCAGGTTGTTCATGGCCTTTGCATTAAGAGCAACCAGCCTTTCGTCTTCATCAGACCATTGAGCTTTTGCATTTTCAAAGGTTCTGTTCTCAGGAACAGCTCCTTCAGCAACAAGAGTGATAGTAGTAACAGAAGTTGGCACATAGGGACCTTTCATTACTATCTCTGGCAGTTGTACATCTAGATTCTCTAAATAGAGCATCATTCTGCACTTCCAGCCAGAGAAGTTCTGATGATTGAACTTGGGTGGTTTGGCCATTGAGCCATTGTCATAGTAAGAGGAGGATCTGGCAGCACTATTGTCCATGGGAAATAAGTAGAATGAGAGATCTAGAGTTAACACACACTCTATCTGCTCTGATACCAGTTGTAGGTCCCAAAAGGTTTCCCTTAGTGTATTGTTTAAAGCTGTAGGGGGGGGGGGGGGGCTGAATACAGCTAATTAAAAAACTCAACACTCTTTTCTCAATGTTTGTGTATATTATTAACAAGTGTTAATTACAAACAAGCTTGACTGCGGAAAGGTTCAAGCTGAGATGACAGATACAACAGATGGTTCAACTAGTCTAGGACACACTCAGAATACTCACTTAGATGAACTCACTATTTTACAAGACACAGTGGACAGCTTGAATAAGAACAGTTTGGATACACGTTACTGTATTATTCGAGCAGACTTGCATGCATGAAAAACACACTTCACGATCTGAATTTCTCACTCTTAGTTTTCTCACATTCCTTAGAAGCTTCCTTTTATACTCTCACTGAGAATCTCAGTGAAGCTTCCTCATTGGACGAGGACATAGTGGGATGTCTTTCCAAATAGACAAAACAACTTTTCTAGCACATTCTGATAAAGCAAACTTGTCTTCATGTGGAAGAATCTTTGTCTTTTTCTTTTTCTCTCTGTTGTAGAGGCCTTTAACCAAAAGAGGAATGTCAACTTTGAATCTTTCTTCTTCTGTTAAGGTCATTTTGATATAAGAAATGGTCTGTCATCCATTTCAAATATCCACTTTGTCTTCATGTAACAGAACAGCGTAGGCAGCTTTTGCATCTTCTGTTTTCCACTTTGTCTTCGACTTTGTAAACTGATCTTGTAGTCCAAATCAATACATGAGGACTTGGAAAAATATTCCATAAAGTGTTTAGCCTGTTCACAAAGAACAGGTTCTGTTCACAAAGAACAGAACACTTAGAATTTGTCCAAGCTGCTCAGCAGAATAGAGCAGCGTACACAGTTTATGTCCAGCCTGTTCAACAGAATGAACAGCTTGGGCAATCTGCCTTAGTTGCAACGAATTCAACAGGGTAAAAAGCTTTGACTTATATTCCAATCACTTTTCAGGTTTCAATAAGGCATTAACAGGCCTTAAATTTTACCTTTAAGTGCATCAAACAAGTTTGATTAAAAATCTCCCCCTAAGATGTAGAGCAGGTTTGACTGAGGCCTTTTTGTGCCTAACAGATCAGAATGATACGAAAAGCAATAACATACAATTCATGATATGCCTACGAATACATTAATACTAGAACTCACAGTGAGGTACAACAAGCTCTCGGCCTCAATACCGAGTTATAATCGTCAAAATAGGATTAATAGTCTCCAAGGAACTTTAACCCATCAAACCCCTACAGATAGGTTCATAATATAATATTGATAAGTCTCACGACGTATTATTTTTTAACTTTGATCCGAATATATTAGTCGCAAGACTTTAATTAATTTCGGTATTAAACCACAATAATTATTTTGGCCTAAATATTTTTCTTAATTAATGTCATAAAATATTATGACGAAAAATCCCCAAAGATAGAATAAAAATTACAAATTCTGGCCAAAACTGGGCCCGACTCACCGAGTTAGAGAAACCAACTCCCCGAGTCAGAGGAACTGACTCGCCGAGTCACCCATCCAAAATTCGGGTCTTCACCGAACCGAATGGTCTGAAACTTGGTCAAGGATCATCCGAAATTCGGATTCTTCTTATCCAAAATTCGGATCTCATCATCCGAAATTCAGACCCCAAGCCATCCGAAACTTTTACTTAGAAATTTTTTTTTCAATATTCAAAGCCGACTAGCCGAGTCGAGTTCATGTCTGCACTTTCTGCTTTGCGGATTTAATGCTAAAAACACCAAACTTATACTCATTTATTAATAATGGTTGCGAATCATTCCCAAACATACACACACACACACACACACACCCACACTTTTAAAACCATCTTAGCCATCAAAACATCATTTTCACTCTTCTGGATCATCTAGAGTTCATATGAACTCCATCTTGGGGTTTTGAGTTAAACCCACCATAATACATAAAAACTTGCATATTAAGCCTTTAAATGATGAATCTAACATATTTCATTATTTTCTTTCAAGATCTAACGATTTCTAAGTGTTCTCCATAAAAACTCATTTGAGTTCTCATCTTCTTTAGGTGAAGATGATGAGGAGAAGAAATAAAGCAAGATTCTTAAAAGAAAGTGTTGGTACCTTTTTGGATCTTCAAAAAAACGTAAGAAGCTTCCCAAAATCGGATTTTTCCTTCTCTTCAACAATGAATTTTTCTCTCTTTTCTCTCCTCGTGAGGTTGTAGAAATGGGCGAACACACACATAAGTGTGTGTGTGTGTTGTTTCCGTGTACAAATGAAGCAAGGGAAGGAAATTTATTTTTCCTTTTTATTTTAGTCCCTACACTTTACAATATTTATCAACAAGCCCCTGGAATTCTTTCCATTTCTTTTAAGATCCCTACTTCATAAATCAATACTTAACTATTACAATTTACACAACACATTCATTTATATGTTACAAAATTAATTAATATTCTGAATTTGTATTTCTTTACAATAAATATTAATTATCAAATATAATAAATAATTGGGTCGTTACAATTCCTCCCCTCTTAAAAGGATTCCGCCCACGGAATCAGGTTCCTTAGAACAGAGCGGGGTATTTGGCAATCATTTCAGCCTTCGTCTCCCAAGTCATCAGAGATCCACGGTGGTGCTTCCAACAAACTAGCACCATCTCGATCTCCTTATTCCTCAGCTTAATTAGTTTATCGCCGATAATCTTTTCTGGTTCTTTAACATATCACAATCTCTCATCGATTTGCACATCATCTAAGGGAACGGTCACCTTAGGGTTGATCGGACTTCTCTTCAAATAGCTAACGTGGAAGGTGTCAAGAATCCCTGCCAACTCAGCGGGCAGTTCTAACTTATAAATTTGGGCTCCGACACGTTCGGTAATAGGAAACGGTCCAACGTCTCGAGGACTTAACTTTCCTCGCTTCCCAAATCTCATAATTCCTTTCCACGGAGATACTTTCAGCATCACTGAATCTCCCACTACAAACTCTATATCTTTGTGACGCTTGTCTGAGTATGAATTTTGTCGATCTTGAGCAGCTTTGATCCGCTCACGAATAATTTGAATTTTATCATGCGTATCTTGGAGCAATTCGGGTCCCGCTAACGGTTTTTCATCTGCTTCACGCCAACACGTTGGAGTTCGACACTTTCGACCATATAACGACTCATACGGAGCCATTTCTATCGAAGAATGATAGCTATTATTGTAGGCGAATTCCAAAAGTGGCAGGTGTGTATCCCAATTTCCACCAAGCTCGATAACGCATGCACGCAACATATCTTCCCTCGTCTGATTGGTACGCTCAGTTTGGCCGTCAGTCTGGGGACGAAATGACGTACTCAAATTAACACGCGTTCCCAACTGATCCTGCATACTTTGCCAAAATCTCAAAGTAAATCTCGAATCGTGATCTAAAAAATAGATTTTGGAATCCCATGGCGTACAATAATCTCATCGATATACATTCGCGCCAATCTTTCCAAAGGAAAGTTCTCTCGTATTGGCAAAAAGTGTGCGGATTTCGTCAGTCGATCCACAATAACCCAGATAGCATCATGTTGTCTTTGAGTCTTCGGGAGCTTTACCACAAAATCCATCGTGATGTGATCCCATTTCCACTGCGATATCTCAAGTGGTTGAAAATTTCCAGATGGTTTTTGATGTTCGGCCTTGACTCGTAAGCAAGTCAAACATTGTTCAACGTGGTTACCAACGTCTCGTTTCATTCTGGGCCACCAATATTTGGATTTCAAATCCTGATGCATCTTATAACTCCTGGGATGGATAGAGAACTTAGAACTATGACCATCTTCTAAAATTGTCTTGTGCACATCACCGATCTTAGGCACCCAAATACGATCCTTGAACATTTTCAACCCGTTGCTACCCTCGGTTAACAACACACTTTGATCAACCATTCTTTCGGACTTAATATTTTCCTCTTTAAAGCCTTCGAATGTCATCAAGGATAGAAGAAGTTACAACTACATGCGTTAACGCATAACAAGTCGCTTCCGGACATCTCTTTCAGCTTAAGGCGTTAGCCACAACATTGGCTTTTCCAGGGTAATAAGGATTTCACAGTCCTAATCCTTAATCAATTCCACGGCACGTCGGTGTCGCATGTTTAACTGTTTCAGAATAAAATTATGTCTCAAACTCTTATGATCAGTAAACAACTGACACTTAGTACCATACACGTAATGTCGCCTGATTTTTAAAGCAAAAGTGACAGCATCCAATTCCAGATCATGAGTCAGACGACTCTTTTCATAATCCTTCAGCTGTCTTGATACACAAGCTATCACTTTTCCTCGTTGCATCAACACGCAACCCAATCCATTTATCGAGGCATCGCTATAAACAGAAAAATCTTCGTTCCCTTCTGGCAACGCAAGCACTGGAGCATCGGTTAACCGACTCTTCAAAGTCTGAAATGCCACATCCTGTGGATCTTCCCACACAAACTTCGCATTCTTACGCGTCAACGAAGTGATTGGGACGACTATTTTTGAGAAATCTTGAATAAATCATCGGTAATAGCCGGCCAATCCAAGGAAAATACGAATCACAGCAACATTTCTAGGTGCTTCCCAGCTTTTGATGGCTTTAATCTTGGAGGGATCCACATAAACACCCTCACAAGATATAACATGCTTTAAAAATTGCACTTGCCGCAACCAAAATTCACACTTTGAGCACTTAGCATACAACTGTGCTCGAAGAAGTTCAAGCAATTCTCTTAAGTGCACCGCATGATCCTCCTTTGTCTTGGAATATACCAAGATATCATCGATAAACACTATGACTGACTTGTCGAGCATTGGACGGCACACACGATTCATTAAGTCCGTAAAGGCCGCAGGGGCATTAGTGAGCCCAAAAGGCATCACTAAGAACTCATAATGCCCATATCGGGTCCGAAAGCAGTTTTCGGCACATCTTCCTCACGAACCTTAAGTTGGTGATACCCTGAACGAAGGTCAATTTTCGAGAAATAAGAAGCTCCTTGCAGTTGATCGAACAAGTCATCAATACGAGCCAAGGGATACTTATTCTCTAAGGTTACCTTGTTCAGTTCTCTATAATCAATGCACATTCGCAGGGTTCCATCTTTCTTCCGCACGAATAAAACCGGAGCACCCCACAGCGAGGTACTTGGTCGAATGAACCCTTTCTCTGACAATTCTTCTAATTGTGCCATCATTTATTCCATTTCCGAAGGCGCTAAACGATACGGAGCACGCGCATTTGGTGCAGCTCCCGGCACCAACTCAATCCGAAACTCTACAGATCGGTCCCGTGGCAATCCCGGTAAGTCATCAGGAAACACGTCGGGATATTCATTAACCACTGGCACATCCTTGAGGTTTTTCCTTTCTTTCTTGGCATTCAACACACAAGCCAAGTAGCATTCAAGCTTTACTTAAATTTTTCCGAGCCTTAGCCACCGAAATAACCGCGACTTCCCTTTTTTGTCTATCCCCATACACAAATATTTCTTCGTCTTCCGGCGTGAACAAACGAACAATTCTTTTAGCACAAGCAATAGTGGCAAGATTATTGGCTAACCAATCCATGCCAACTATTATATCAAATTCTTTGGTATCAATAGGGACAAGGCCGATATCGAAATTATGTTCGTCTAAGGTTAGGACACAGTCATAATATATTTGGGTGGTACTGACAGATTTCCCATTTGCTACATCAACGGTTAAAGGGAATGGCATTAAAGAAGGTACAACATCTAACTTCCGTGAAAATGCTTTAGAAATAAAGGACACACTCGCACCAGAATCATATAATACTACAGCAGGTAAAGACTTTAGAAGGAAAGTACCGGTTACGACATCCGGCACATCCTGCGCCTCGACAGCTGTAATTTGGTAGACTCTAGCTTGAGGCTTAGACGGATTCCCCTTTGATTGGGAGGAACCACCAACATAACCAGGCTTTGCAACTGAGCCTTTACTTTCAGATGCCGCTGACTTCTTTTTCGGGCAATTCCGAGCAAGGTGGCCCACCTGGCCACAATCATAGCACACATCACTTCGTTTAGCACACATAGGGCGTATATGTCCCTCCTCTCCACATCCATGGCAAGCAATAGGGGACAAACACTCCCCACGATGAATTTTCCCGCATCGGTTACAGGTAGGCACAGAATCCGAAAACTGAGATTTGGATTGAGAGTTGTGGGAATTAGCAAATTTCTTCGAATGTCTGGAAGATTGGGAACGTGAACGAGAGTCCACGTTCTTGGAGAAGGATTGTTGAGGTTGTTTAAACGTCCCCGGCGAAGACTCAACCTTCACTTTCTACGATCCAGCTGATTCTTGTTCCCTACGGAACAATTCATATTCCTGGAGTCGCGTATACTCCACAGCTTTCACAAAAGATTCGACTGCGCGAACCGTCACCATCTCACGGATCTCACTTCGCAGTCCTTCGACAAAGTAGTCAGTCTTTTGCTTTTCATTAGCAATTACTGACCCCATAAACATCGCTTACGAGTTGAACTCGATCAGATGATCATCTACCGATAAGTCTCCTTGCTGAAACGTAAGGAAGTCTCTTTTTATTTTCTGCACCGCAACCGTCGGACAGATTTGTTTGTCAAATCTTGTCTTAAACTCTTCCCACGTCATTTTCGCCACAACATCTAAACCCAAAATCTAAACTTCTGAATCCCACCACGTCAATGCAGGACCAACGAATTGTGCAGCTGCGTACTGCACCTTTTTTTCATTACCGACATAGGTCACACGAAATAATTTCTCAATTGCCTTGATCCAATCCAAGGCCTCAGCAGCAGTCGCTCGTCCATTGAACTCTGGAGGATGACAACCAATGAAGTTTCTATATGACATCCCCTTCTTTGACTTAGAGGAGTCGTGCTTCCAATCTTTATCCTTCTTAGGCTTCTCATCCGTACTTCCACTTCCCACGACTTTAGTATTATCGTTACTTGTTTGTTGATCTTCAGCATTATCTTTCTTTCCCTGAACATTTTGGGAAGCAAGTAACTGCGCCATTAACTCGTTCTGTGGCGATTTTGCTCCAGCATTTGAGCCATCATCTGCATCATCTGGTCCTCTCTAGACCCTCCACCAGTGCGAAAACTGGATTCACTTTCATATTCCTGAGACTACTCCCTGTCTCCCCCAACATTTGGATGTTCTACCTCCTGGCGTAGAACGCGATTTGACTGGTTATCTGATATTGTCTGCAACAAACAGTTACAGGTTGGTTCAACACTTCTTTCACACCAAAGTGTGCACATGACATTTTTTGTGTATGTATAATTATACTTCAAGTTATAACCTTAAAAGTCTACCCAATAATATCTCATCCTAGGCCAAATGTCAATTTCTATTTGTTATAATATTGCCGCCTAGGTGGGTCAATACCAGCATCTGAAACTGTGCTCAAAGTAGAGTATCGTCGACTATACTCTATCCATGAGCTCCGGCTCTGATACCAAATTGAAACACCCATACAACTAATACGAGTATTTCACTACTATGATACAATATTTCATACAGAGTAGTTGCGGAAATACGATCAAATTAAAACTTTTATAATAATTGGATAGCCATCAACATGATTCCAAACACTTTGCATACAACACGACAGAGTGTCGGGAATCACAGAATAATGTAACTGGGGTTACAATGTTAAAACATTTATAATTACGCATGAATTAATAATCTATAATTAATTCAGGTCCAAAAATGGAAATCTACTACTCCCACCCCAAGCATCAACAAAATATGGAGCTCCTATCCATGCTCCAATCGGAATCTAACAATTCGAGCAAGTCGAGCCTTTGCCCTTATCAGTTGCTGAAAAGAATAATCATCTAAAGGGTAAACAACAAAGTTGTTTAGTGAGATTCTAGATTAAAGTATCATGCGATATATGAACGATGCCATGCAATTGCATGAAATAAATCAATAATCACAGAAGGCCAACTAATGGCTTATAAACTATCACATTGCGGTTACCACACGCTCAGGCTTACCGTACAATGGACTTATATTCTACTACTTGATTACCACAGACCACAGACTTATCGATATGCAGTTTACAGTGATGTCATACGATTACCACAGACCACAGGCTCATCGTTTTACAGGTAATAATGGTTACCACACGCACAGGCTTACCGTCTCAGCGAATAGTTCAAATGAATGATCAATAATTTATCAACCGAGTGATAAAACAACAACGATAATGTATGTGATGGAAAAGTATGTAAAAGGATCATAATGATACGAAAAGCAATAACATACAATTCATGACATGCATACGAATACGTTAATACTAGAACTCACAGTAAGGTACAACAAGCTCTCGACCTCAATACCGAGATATAATCGTCAAAAAAGGGTTAATAGTCTCCAAGGAACTTTAACCCGTCAAACCCCTACAGATAGGTTCATAATATAATATTTAGAAGTCTCACGACGTATAATTTATTAACTGTGATCTGGATATATTAGTCGTAAGACTTTAATTAATTTCGGTGTTAAACCCCAATTATTATTTTGGCATAAATATTTTTCTTAATTAATGTCATAAAATATTATGACGAAAAATCCCCAAAGATAGAATAAAAATTACAATTTCCGGCCAAAACTGGCCCGAGTCGCCCATCTAAAATTCGGGTCTTCACCGAATCGAGTGGTCCGAAACTTGGTCAAGGGTCATCCGAAATTTTCAGATTCTTCTTATCCGAAATTCGGATCTCATCATCCGAAATTCGGACCCCAAGTCATCCGAAACTTTTACTTGAAAAAATTTTCTTTCAATATTCAAGGCCGACTCGCCGTGTAAGACCCTCTGATTTCTCAAAGGTCTCAAGTCAAGCCCCAGTAGCAACGCATTATCAATCATGAAACTAATATAAAATTTACAATTGCGGAAATAAAATTAATTACAAACAGAGACAGAATTTTAAGTAGCAAGGTACAAATATCTTAGACTATTACATCAAATCACATAATATAAACTAGACCCGAACCCCAAAGCTCAATCATCAGCTAAGTACCAAGGTGTTGGAACAGGTTCTAATGTACTTCAAGCTCTTTCAAGTCCCGACCTAAGAACTAGGTCCAGCCAATCCTTTGCCTTTACCTGAAAAATAATGCAACAACGAGTAAGCTTATTTGCTTAGTGAGAATGTAGAATTTCACATTTAACATGCAACTATGAACGCGGAAGCACATGCACTGCACTCGGCTCATGCACGGCTCAGCTCTATATGCACTGCACTAGGCTCATGCACAGCTCAATCTCGAAGGGACATTGGCCAATTATGCTCTTTTGATGCGCGACTTTGCTCAGCTCCCAGTTATAAAACTATTGTTGCTCTTGAGACTTTTAGACAAATTCATAAGGAATGCTCGGATGATGATAAATCCATACACACGCATCATTAGTGCGGATCAGCCACGTACTGGGCTAGCTACCAGTAAAAGCTCTATATGGATATCATCGGAATGCTCAGCTCTAGCTACCCTCTGTGCTTTCATCACGTAAATCAGCACATCATAAGCCTAACATTAACCCAACACTGAGCAATAGTGATGGTGTTAGGCTTAACAATCAAATGACTCGTCAAAGAATCGAATCTAGAAGAAGAAATACTCAGCTCAACAAATCATAGTAAATATACTATGACAATATTTCAATAAGCTCAAGATCAGAATATCAATAAATCAGAATCATGCAACAAAAGTCTCAATTCACATAATATGCAGTTAAAGTGAAATCTACAACTCACAGTTACTGGCTATTTGTGCTCTTTTAGTTTCTGGCTCTGGCTCTGTTGCTCACAATCTGTAGTGGATAGAACCACTATCTGACTTATATCAGACTTTCAGATGCTCGCCATTTTGCTCGTTGCTCAATCTGTTATTAATATCATTTCTGATATTTATTAGCTCTTATATCATCTGAATAATATATATTCAGTGTTCATCATTTATGCTCAAGATTCATTCGTTGGTCTTTGATCCCACAATCTTATATTTTGATCATATTAGCATCAATCTCAAAGTCTTATAAAGTTACATTTCTGAAATCTGATCATTCATATTTATATAAGGAATTCTGTTGTTTATATTTTGAATCATAAAAACCACATCCGGATTAGGACCATCCGAATTCGGACCATCCGAATTCGGATCATCCGGATTCGGTTCTAGGTCATCCGAAATGGTACATCCGAAGTTGGTCCAAATGATTCATTTGAACTAGCATCATCCGAAATAGGCCATCCGAACTCGGGTCATCCGAGTTCGGACCACCTTCTGTCCGAAACGGTACTTTATCCGAAATTGATACTATCCGAACTCGGATCATCCGA
This sequence comes from Centrapalus pauciflorus, assembly GCA_020465985.1. Classification (NCBI taxonomy): domain Eukaryota; kingdom Viridiplantae; phylum Streptophyta; class Magnoliopsida; order Asterales; family Asteraceae; genus Centrapalus; species Centrapalus pauciflorus. The sequence goes on along the minus strand of JAANYP010000849.1, from coordinate 260,564 downwards.
GTTCGGACCAATACATAACAAAATATTTATAAGTTATCCGAAGTATGGGACCGAAATGGGACATCATCCGAATTCGGGTCATCCGAATTCGGATCCCACACTTGTTATTTTTTTCCAGAAATTGTTCTTGGTGTTCTTGGTGTTCTTCATACGGATTTTTCATATTAATTCCCAAAAACACTTTTTAGTAACATGCAATGTTATATATTGATATAGTAACATTATTGGAGTGTTTTTATACATTTTTCCCTATCAATAACATCCTAATTGAAGTAAGATCATCCAAAAATATGATATTTTTTTCAAGAACTCTTCTTTTGTTAAAATTCTGATTTTCTTCAATATTTGAATAATCCAAGCATCAAATTTTGTTTCTGTTTCATTTATTTGTTTCAATTCATCATAATCTATCATAATTTTATACATGCAACCAATAATCTTCACATTTTAATCTTAGATTTCGGTTTCTAATAAAACCGAACCAAATTTCTTGAAATTATAGAGTTTAGTCAATAATTACCTCAAAAATCTTGTAGATTGTTGTTGATCTTTGATTCTTGTAACTCCTTTGTCTTGAATCTTCAATTGATTGTAGCAATTTATGGAATTTTGATGAATTTGTAATGTTGGCCGTATGTGTAGAGAGAGAGTAGAGAGAGAGAGGTTTGATGATTAATGATCTTAATTGATCATTAATTTTGCTTTTATATATAAATTTATTATTTTTGCTATTTAACCCACTAAACTTTTGTATTTTACACATTCTTTTAATTTAATCATCACTAATAATTTATAACAAAATATAATTCAATTAAATAATCTTTGAACTTAATTAATTACATAACTAATAATGTAGTTAAATTTACATTATTTGGATAAAAAACTAAATAAAAGACTGAGATAAAAACTAGGTTGTTACACGCCGAGTCGAGTGCAGGTCTGCACTTTCTGCCTTATGGATTTAATACTAAAAACATCAAACTTATTCTCATTTATTAATAACGGTTGGAAATCATTCCCAAACATTTATATATATACACACACACACACACATACTTTTAAATCCATTTAGCCATCAAAACATCATTTTCACTCTTTTGGATCATCTAGAGTTCATATGAACTCCATCTTTGGGTTTTGAGTTAAACCCACCATAATACATAAAAACTTGCATATTAAGCCTTTAAATGATGAATCTAACATATTCATCATTTTCTTTCAAAATCTGACGATTTCTAACTGTTCTCCATAAAATCTCATTTTGGTTCTCGTCTTCTTTAGGTGAAGATGATGAGGAGAAGAAATAAAGCAAGATTCTTAAAAGAAAGTGTTGGTACCTTTTTGGATATTCAAAAAAACGTAAGAAGCTTCCCAAAATCGGATTTTTCATTCTCTTCAACAATGAATTTTTCTTTTTTTTCTTTCTTTTCTCTCTTCGTGAGGTTGTAGAAATGGGCGAACACACACATAAGTGTGTGTGTGTGTTGTGTCCGCCTATAAATGAAGAAAGGGAAGGAAATTTATTTTTCCTTTTTCTTTTAGTCCCTATACTTTACAATATTTATCAACAAGCCCCTAGAATTATTTTCATTTCTTTTGAGATCCCTACTTCATAAATCAAATGTTAACTATTATAATTTAAACAACACATTCATTTATATGTTACAAAATTAATTAATATTCCGAGTTTGTATTTCTTTACAATAAATATTAATTATTAAGTATAATAAATAATCGGGTCGTTACAATAGGGACTAAAAGTGTCACAGTGAAAAGGGTAAAAATGTTATTCTTACAAATTTAACGGTTGTGTCGTTACGTTTAACGGACGATGCACTAAAAGTGGAAAAAATTAGCTAAATAGGGATGAAATTTGGTGTGACACCCTTGCCACGTTTAAGCAAAATTACATAACACCCAGGAGTAATCACCAAATTGAGCCAATACACCTTAATGCCAGCTTGCCTCTTTCACAAAACGAGTAACACCCCTCGTCGGTGATGCTTTCCAATATATCCAATCGTTTATCTCAAAGCTGATTAGTTTAGGTGTCTCATCATTATAACTCTTCTTTCATATCACAGACTCAACAATCAGAGTCCTTTCAATTTCTTTCCAACACGTAGGGATTCTACTTTTCCTCCGATACAAAACTTTAACGGTGTTTTCTTGATTTTATTATGATAACTAGTCTCATACAAAAATTCCATCAAAGCAATTGATCCTTTCAGTTGATACTTAAATCCAAATTACATGATCTCATCATATATTCCGATGTGAAAATAGTCCATTCATTCTGATCTTCTATCGGTTGTCGGTGAGCTTTACTCGTAGCCATATTTGTGCATAATCTCACTTGTAAAGCAAACCATGAATCGAAAATGAAACGACTCTTCTAATCAGACATAATCGATTCTAGATTACCATAAAAGTAATAACCTTACTTACGCAAATCTGTGCAAGTCTTTCCAACAATAACTTTCTTGAGTTGGTATATAAAATATACCGAATTACTCAAATTGTCTGCAATCCAACAATCGTAGAAAACCTCTCATTTTCAGTAACAGTGAGACGACTTCCAAATTCTCAATAGTTCCAACAACTTTCTCAGGTGTGTATCTTGCTCTTCTTTAAACTTAAAGTACTCCAGAATATTGTCGATGACTACAATTACCGATTGATCCAACATCGGTCTACAAATCCCTATTCATAATATCCATATAACAGATGGGGTGTTAATTAATCAAAATGTCGTAACCAGAGACTCGTAGTGCTCATAACTATCCCTGAAAGCCATTTTCAGTACATTCCCTCTTCGGACCTCAACTAATCATATCCCATTCGTGGATCAATCTTAGAAAAATAATTAGCTCTCATGCAGCTAATCAATAATCATCAATTCCTGGCAACGGATACTTATATGTTATAGTCCATTTGTTCAAATCAAGTTAATCTATGCACATTCTCATTGTGACATCTTTTGTTTCATAAACAATATCGGGCTCCCCATGGCAAAGAACTCAATCTAACGAAGCCCTTATCCAACAACTCCTGAAGTTGCTTCGTCATCTCTTACATTTTCGGTAGGTGCAAGATAGTACGAATAACAAGCTATTGGAGAAGCCCCAGGGATCAAGTCAACACAAAATTTCACTTGTCTTTCAGGTGGCACACCAGACAAGTCTTCCAGGAACACATATGGAAAAATTTGGGACAACAGGCGCATCGGCCACAGTTTTCTCTTCAGTCTTGGCATCAATAGCATATACCAAACAAGACTCACAGCCCTAAGCAATCAACTTTCGGGACCTAACAATCATCATTAGACATTGATCCCCGCTTCTCCTATCTCCATATATACAAATCTCCCGCCCCTCCGGCGTAGTTATCTTTATTATTTCTTTATTGCAAACTACATGCGTCTCATCACATATACACAACCAATTTATTCCAATTATCATATCAAATCACCGATCTCTATTGGAATCAAGTAAAGATGGAAGACTACCTCTTCAATCACTAAAGTACAATCATGATACACATGATCTACGTTAACTATTTTGTTACTCAACAGTTTCAACATTAATCACAATAGACAACTTAGACCAAGACATCAACACTTGTTGAGCAAAAGTAGTAGATACAAATAACCAGTCGTCAATAAAATCATACACTTCTCATGACCACCTCCGGGTCCTCCTTAGATTCTGGATCGTAGCATTAGACGTTTCTTTGTTGTATAAACATATTTCATTAGTGTCCAAAGTCTCTTTAAACTTATTATGTTTGATCAAATCTCCATTTCATTTAGTATTATATCCCCCTTCCTATCAATTATACTTCACATACATTTCTTACTTTACATTTCGCATTGCAAATTTCAAATTTTCCTTTAAGATTAACATGTATTTTACATGTATTATTATACCCCCGTATGCTTTCCTAATAATTTCTTGATTTTTTTTCCTCATATAATATTAATATATACCAATATTGAAACAGTCTATTTGATTCCAACTACATCAAAATTCTCACGAACAGTTCGAATCCTGTTGTTCTTAACCACAACCCTTTTTAAGTCAAAATATCAACACAATGTACCATACAGTTTCTCTTAATAAAAGTTAATGCTACATACTTTATGATAATCATAACTACTTATCATCAATTCCTCGAACATGTCATATATGGTATTAATACAATTAATTTCCAATTCTTTAACCCATGATGGTCAAACTTATCTTTATTACCACTTCTAAACTTACTCATAAATTCCAAAATATCTATAGCATCTTTTCCAATTCAAAGTTTCAAAATCCATCTTGGCTATTCATTTAATGCTTATTTATATACTCGAGTATTCTCATTCACAAACATGATTATACCTACATTAGCAATAACATTTCATATTACTCAAGTTCATGTTAACTTCAGAATCAGAAAACTTCGATAAAATATTACATATAAAATCTTAAAGTACTCTTCTAACTCCGTAATTTAAGGTACAAAAGTTATAACAATAGTCTCATAGATCTCATCTCCTTTGTTGAATTTTTCCATCATAGTTTCATCATGTAATGTTAGTACATGCTAATTCTTTGTTCGAAATTTGCAAGTTCTGCTAAAGGGACCCACTTTTCCACAATTATAACAAGCATCGGCCTTCCTTGGACATTTGTCAGCCTTATGTCCAAATTGGTTACAACGTCGACATCTTTTACATCTATCACGTTTATTTGTTCTTGACCTCAAATACGGTCCATTTAGTTCATCTCCTCTAGACTTTGCAATATTTCCAATAGCTCTTTCTTCATGTTCAATATGAGATACAACATCAGGCTCACCATATTGTCTACTAAACAACAACTTGAATTGTTCCCAACTAAAGGAAGTAATCAATTCTGATCCCAATTCTTTTTCCCAACAGCTCCACCATTTCTTGGCTTGTCCAATCAATTGATCCTTAGCCAAACATACCTTGTACTCATCCTTACAATTCATTTCCGTAAAAATCTGTTCCATAATTGAAATCCATATTTCTGATTCCTCAATTCTCAAAGATCCAGAGAATGTTGGTGGTTGCAAGTCCTTGAATGATCTAATTACATATTTCATGTAATTCTCATCAATTCCGTATTCATAATCAATCTTTTCCTTGCCCTTGTCTTTACGTTTCGCTTTATTCCTAAGTTTTATGTCATCCACAACATAATTCTTTTCTTGTTCCCCCTTTTCTTTTCTCTTGTCTTCTTTTCTTTTAGCTTTGGCCTTATCTCGAGCCCGAAATTGGTCTTGAATCATTCTGTTTTGTTCTGCCATCATTGATTGCATCATTTCCCTCATTTCTCGTGGCGTCATTCCTCCTCCAGATATGTTCTGAAATATAAAACATATAAATCATTTAGTGATCCCATCACATAGTTAACTACAACACATGTTGTCCCGTATGAAAGTCACTTTCCTATAAGCACTTGATCATATCCTATCTTAGTTCAGATCATCACTTACAATTACTACATGTCATCACTTAATGTTTGAGACCAAGACCTCACGGACACTTGAATCTCAAACTACTGCTCTGAGACCATATCGTGTGACACCCTTGCCACATTTAACCAAAATTACATAACACCCAGGATTAATAACCAAACATAAATTACATAATGATCTGCATACTTAATTTACAGTGCGGAAGCATAAAAGTACATAAATAAAATAATACAACTGAGTCCATCACCCTACGGTGCTACAAGGTTCCAATACTAAGTCTACGCACTCAATTCATTATTACAACATCCCGAATATATTACAACATTGGTCACATAGATCTTTTACCAAAGTAAGCAGTAGATATCTTCAAATACTTCAACAGATGACCTAGCTAGAAGGTCCCGCAGCGGATTTCCCTTTTCCTGTAAAAAAAAATGTAAACAACTGAGGGGTAAGCAATCCTTAGTGAATACCAATGATTTTACACATTCCACAAATCCTTATGATGCCCCCAGGAGTAACACCGGTAACGCATACCGTATACTCCACACGTACACAAAGTACGCAAACCCGAGCCGCAACTCCTTCGAGATGACGCTCGGCATAAGAAAAACCAACCATCTGAGGCAGACATAACATCGGGGATGACCTACTGTTTATCCTGACCACAGAGGTGTCAACTCTTGGTCATATAGCACAGTAACATCGGAGTACAGATGCGACCCACAGGTCCATTGATAGGATGCACAACAAATGAATGGACATGCAACAAGTATGAATGTGCATCAATATATATACGCAAATTAGTAGAGTGCCAAATGAAAGTGAAACAACATGCCTCAGTAGGCAAAGCAAACATAAAGCAGATGCAGACATGTTAAAATCAGAGGTACTCACAGTGGGTGCGTTAGTTAACTTCAAGTTATCTTATTTCTCTTTGGGATTTCAACCGGACTCACAAAGTACCTCACTGTGGGTTAAACAACACCACAAGGGACCTCCATTTCCATAAGTAAAACATATTATCCACATGTTCAATAACAATTTCCATCATGATTTAATCAATATTAAAGTGCTACAACAGTCGGAACCGTCATCCGAAACTCATATTTAAATCCTCTTACTTGATGGTTCTATTATTTCCAATTTATCCCTTCATTAATACCATCAATCTCTCGTTTAATAATGAGTCTCGCCAAGTTTCACAAATTATCGTTTTAACCCGTCGGAATTATATATGATGTTTATACTTTTAATCTCCAATATTTTTAGATTGCCTCAATAATATATAAGAATTAAAGAATGTCCTACCGGTTCCATTATATTTTCACCAATCAAATCCTACCGGAATGTCTATATATATATATATATATATATATATATATATATATATATATATATATATATATATATATATATATATATATATATATATATATATATATATATATATATATTATTGTCTCTGTTTCAGTAAAAGAAAATACCAAAACCTTTAAAGTTTCGGTACCATATAATGATCTCGGTTGCATAAATTTCTCAGGAGTTTCAGTATTAATAACCAATACCGAAACCTATGGCTAATCTCGGTACATTGGGTCTCGGTACACTTGAGTTCTAGTACCGAAACCATGAATGTTTCAGTATTTATGTGTGGGTTTCGGTATATAAGGTTTCAGTATGTTGGTTTCGGTGGTTTCCTTCATTACCAAAACCTTCCTTGGTTTCGGTATATATGGAGTCTCGGTATCCTCACACACATATATATAGTTTCAGTAGAGAAAAGGGGGGGTTTCGGCAGGTGCTATACCGAAACCATCAACGTTTCGGTACCCTTATATGTTGTTTCGGTATTTATGCAACAGACACAGAACCCACGACTTTAACTTTTGAAAATCATACTTACAGCATAAATTAAGACTTGAAATTTTTTATACATAACTCCCACAAGCTTGATTTATATAAACCCATCATAATATCTAACATGCATAACCATTTTGAACCCAAAATCTCAGATTTGGTTTTCATCCAAAACCGAACTATAAACCCTTAAATTCAAGATTTTAAGAGATATTTACCTTAAATTACTCGTTGTAGTGATTATAGCTTCTTCTAAGCAACTTGTATTCGAATTTTCAGCCCCAAATTTGATATTTTCTTTGGTTCTCGATTTGAAGACGAAGAACGGTGGGTTTTCTTTCTTTTAGAGAGAAGATAGAGAGAAGTACAGAACGGTGAAATGAAAGGCTTAATGCATTTTTAACTTTCCACTTTCAACTTTTGACATATTCAACCCCTTAACTTTTCAAACTTTCTTTATATAAATATTTCCATCTTTATTCATACTTAATAATTAAAACTAGAAATTCTAAAAAAAAATAATTTCTTAAAATAGCAACCAAATTTTTAAATTCCATTAAATAAAGATTAAATCTTTATTTTATCCTCTCAACCTCTTAATAATAATTATATTTACTTAATAAATTGGAAATTATCAAATTCTGAATAAAACAACCAACTCTTATAATTAATCCAAATACATAATCCAACATAATTATATTAAATTCAAAAATTTATACTAATTAACCTCAATTACATCATTTTAAATTCTTAGGATGTTACATTTGGCCTTATTAAAATTGAGGGACTAAATCCGGGTAAACCATCAAACCACAAGGACGAAAAATGTTCTTTACTCTTTTATAAACACTAAATTTATAAATCAAATTTTGATTTTGTAAATTTGAATTTGTAAACAATTAAAATAATTTAAATAATTATAAGCTTTAAAAAAACATAATATATGTTTATAAATCGAATTTGAAAAATACATCATTTATGATGATAATTTAAGAAAATTGTATATATATAAAAAAATAAAGTAACTTTTAGATAGAAAGTTGAAATTACAAACTCTTTGGGTGTTTTTAGTAACTGAAAATTTACAAAATTTTATCTCATTTTAAAAAATTAACAATTGTTTACTTAATAATAATACCTTAAATTTTCATTTCACTTTTCAAAATATCATTTTTCATACTCTCTCTTACTTTTCTAGTATCTATCCTATATTTACTTTTAATTCTTTCTTTTTGGGATAATTGTGCAAACCCCCCCCCCCCCCCCCCCCCCCAACTTGTTAGGTTTTGTGATTAAAACCCCAAACCATTTTTCGTTGCATAGAAAACCCGAACTAACTAAAAATCAGTAAATCAAGGTTTTATCAATGATTGACCGGTTGAAATCGGTTATTAATCCTACGTGGACTGATATATAACCTACGTAGAATAAATTTTAATTGTTGAAACCGGTTGCCAAGTATTACATATCATTTAAACACTCATTGATGATGTAATCATGTTTAAAAATTATCAAGGGGGTTTAAATGATGTGTAATACTTGGCAACCGGTTTCACCAATTAAAACTTATTTCACGTAGGTTATTTACCGCATGTAGGATTAATAACCGGTTTCAACGGGTTACTTATTGATAAAACCTTGATTTACTGATTTTTAGTTAGTTCGGGGTTTTAATGCAACGAAAAATGGTTTGGGGTTTTAATCACAAAAGGCTGACAAGTTGATGGTTTTTTGCGCAATTATCTCTTTGTTTTTCTCTCTTACTTTTCTATCACTTATCTTATTTTTTTTATTTACTCACCTATCTCATTTTCTTTAAAACTAAAACTTATTTAAACAACTTTTTACTTTTTATAGAAACCCTTATTTTTTTTATTGAAAACTATAAACTGAAAACTGAAATTTAAAATTGACTAGTATCTGTGTTTTTTTTTTAAACATACGAATTATATCAAAATTTTTCAATTTAAGTTTGAAAATTGATTTTATAAAACCATAGTCGTATACTTGAAATATATATTTTACATTAAAAAATAAAATTTAAAAATTGATAATAAATTTTACATGTCAATAAAAAAAATGTCAAATGACAAACTAGCTAGAGTTATATGTCGACAATTATTTAAGGGTTAAAGTCATAGAATAGTTGTGTACTTTTTAAAATGTATCGATATGGTACGTGTACTATTTTAATTATTCATATTACACGTGTACTTTCTGAATCGTTCAAATTTGATACGTGCACTACATTTTTTCATACCAATATGATACTTTTGGTGACCGGTTACTGGCTATACCTGTTAAGAGTGGAATTTTGCTTTTCATTAATGTTCAAATTTCCATAATTGAAGCATCAAATTACACTCTCTCGTCCTTGTGATAACCTGGTAGGAGAAATCACACAGCACGGCCAACTTTAAACACCTACAGACCTCTGTAGAAATTTCAAATGACGATCTCCACCGTCCAGATCGAAGAACTATGTGTTGCAAAACTTCTCCTCAAATTTCACGTAGATCCAACGGTGAACAAGTTCGAATGGATGATTCTCCCACAACTGTGCAAAGCTAAACGAAATAACCAGTAATAATAAAGTAAAGGTATCATATTAACAACATAAAAAGTACACGTACTATGTCGATACACCTTAAAAAGTATACTGCTATTGTATCGCTTTAGTCCATATATAACATATTACTAATAGTTATTATAAATAGATTATTTAAATCAATTTAAGCATAAGGTTTAAACTTAAAGACAATCACATTAAAACTTAAAACCACCTTTATATTTAAAACAATTTTTAAATTTAAATATTTTAATATTTATGTGTATGAAATTTCGATTTTGAAATTAAATTCATATTTATATTTAAGGTAATTAAAAAATTGCGTTCATAAGGTTTATTATAAATTATGGATTAGGTCCTTTAATATTAAGAATTATATTATCAGTTCTTGTGATTGAAATTTTATTATTGATTTATTTTTTGGTCATTTAAAATGACCAATTTACCTTTATTTGTTTAAAAATTACTATTAAAATTATTTTTATGATTATTTCTATTAAATATAAAATAATAAACTAATCTAAAAAAATTAAAAATACTACTAAATTTAATATAATATAAAATACATAAAATTGAATAAAATATTAAATAATGACAAATGAATTGTCATTATAATTATTAAATCGAGACTAAATGTAACGTTTAGACTTTCTATTTTTAAATTTATAAAAAAATAAACTTTTTTTTAGATCAGAAAATAAATATAAACATAGTCAAAATGTATTAAATAAAATTTAGTCGTTTTTTTTAAACTATTTACAGAAACAACTTTTTAATACTTTCCGTAGACGTTTAAAACCAATTTATAGTTTAAACGTTTTGAAAAAAAAACGTTCATAAACATAAAATATTTCGAAAACTTTAATTTTTTTGAAAAGTTGTACATGTTTAAACGTTTTTTAAAAAGTTTAAGTAAAATATTTAAACATTTTGAAATTTTAAGTAACTTTTTTAAATGTTTAAATTTATTTTATTGTTCACGAAAACGTTTAATATTTCTAAAAATTTCTAAAATTAAACGTATGGTTGAAAACTATTTTATTTTTAATTTTTAATTATCAAAATGATGAGAATAACAATTTATATGGTTTTACTACTAAAAAAATTACAATCACCAACAATATTTTATCAATAACTTTATAATCATTGGTAAATTATCCATTCAACTAAGGGTGTTTATGAATGGTTAACCGAACTGAAATTGCATTTCTGATGGTTAACCGGAGTTACCGGTTCGAGGATTTCGTGAACCTAAACTGAAAATAAAGGTTTTTTTTCTGGCTCGGTTAACCAAACCGAAAATAATATAAAAAGTGGTTCGGTTAACCTTAAAATCGTAACGGTTTTTCGGTTTTTCATATCGGTTTTTCGGTTTCAAAATTTTTTGAACACCCCTACTTTCAGCAACGACTTTAGCAACAAAATTTGATTTTTAATCTAGCAACAATATAAATCGCTGCTAATTTGTTGCAGTTTTGGAGTGAAAATTCCTATCACCTTTACCAACATTCTTTTGCCAAATTTTAATAGGTAAATCTTAAATGTTCTTTTACCAACAAAGTCAAGTCGTAGGTAAGTTTAATCATAGAAATTAGAAACTATTATTTGCACATATAACAACGAATAAAGTCGTTGGTAAAAACAAATATACATATTGTATATATAGCAACAAATGTTTCATTGCTATTTACTAAACTTTTAGATGGAAATTCCCACCTTAATTTTACCAATGACTCGTTATTAATTAGCAACAAGTAGGTTGTTGGTAAACCTTTTATTAAACATTAGTCATCAGATGTTTTTAAAGTTAACAGTTTTTATATATTGCTAGTTTACACACACGAACCATTTTGACACAACTGAAAAAAAAATACATCAATGTAAATACACATGTCACCCATGTATACATTTACATGTATTGACACATTGAGATAGAAAAAGACATGAATGGGTCCTCAATGGTATACCCTCAACCGGATATATTGGGCTTGGCTTGAATCTTTTTGTATTATAGTCCCAGGGTTTTGGCTTTTCATATGTATATTTGATAAACACAGTATTGATGCAAACAACAATCAGACAATTATAAATCTCAAAATATAAGTGCAATCACAGAGAGAAAGATAGAATTAGTATTTCAAAGAGTTTCTCAAAATTACAATTACATACCAGGTGATCAAATGATTTACAAGCTTGAAATGCTATTTATACTACAACTTGATACTTTAAAGAATTACATTTCAGTCCTAAACTTTACAAAATTAAATCTACCCTAATAGTCTCCCCCTTTTTGTAAAGTTTGAATTTGTCCAGCTCATAACCATCCGATCTTCTAGTTAAATCTTCTGACTGTCTCTAAGTTTGTCTTCAATAGCATTCAGAATAACTTTGTTCTTTTTGGCTCATAGATTTCTCTATTCTCCTTCTCTCATGATCATCATAAATTTTTCTCATCTATCTAGAAATATGCCTTAAGATTCCATATGATATTTACTCGTCTCAAAGACCATCAGGTACAACATTTGCTCCAAATGATTCTGATAGATAACACCAAGTTCAGGCTTTATGATGATCGAATACTTCTTGAATCTTTCTATCTCTGGATGACTTCTGTTTGGTGGAGTTAGATTGATTCGTCACTGATGAGTTTCCAAACCAAACTCGAAGTCTTCAATCATCGTAAGCAGAAACTTTGTATGCATAAAGTCAAATATAGATGTCATTGTAGTTCTAACCTCTTTTGACTTATGCTTCAATTCATCATACAAATCCTCCACATCCTCAAGTCTCAATTTGAAATAATCGGCTTCGCTGAATGTGTAAAGTTTACCATCATATCTGCGAACTATAAAGACTGGATAATGAAAACGTTCTCCAAGTCTTTCTGTGGACACCATTTCAAGTGAACCAATTCTAAACCATGAATAAACAAAATGGGTTGGTTGTTTCTTTGTACTCATCATGATAATATAAGCTCCAAGCCTCATTCTGTGTGCATTAGTAATCTCATAAACCAATCTATCATTCAATTCAATGGTCTTGTCAAAATAGATTTCCCTGGGAAGTTTGTCTTCAAGGAATACATCGAGACAGAGGCATCAAAAAATCAGAAAAAATAAACTTGATTTCAGAAGTAATCCACCGCAGAAGACCCATGGAACAAGCTGCAAAAGTTTCGATTGTCACAAACTACCACCAAATCGCCACCATCATAGACAGAGACATAGTGATTAAGGTTTAGGATTCGCAAGCATCAACACCCAGGGTTGGTTAATTAGGAATCGATGACACCGATTAATAGGAGATAGCACCGATTCAAAGAAATCCATCGGTTTAGAATAAGGGTTACAATGATTCACAAAAGGCAGCGATTAGGTTATAGCAATAAGCATAACACCGGATCAAGAATAGGGGGAGACAACGATTGAAGGATCAGAGGCAACGTGAAAAAACGTAAAGAACAAAAGGAAGTAGGCGGCCCAAAGAAAAAAAAGAGGGAGCCCAAGCCGGATTAAAAGGCCTAAGGAGGAGAGGCCTAAACAAAGGAGTAAAGGGTTTTAAGGTAATTACAACGTTTCACACTTGTATTACCTTATTTTATTTTTTTAACCTTTTAGTTTTTTTTTAATAACTTAATAATAAGGAAGAAAGTTGCTAGAAAATAAATTATAAAAGGACTGTACTTCATTGATTAAATCCTAAAAGAAATGGGCACATTCGTTTAAGGTGAAAACCAAATTGAATGAATATGACGGGAGATAAAAATAACAATAATATTGTTTATAGAGAAGTCACCACATCATTGTCATCATATCAATGTCCTATTTTATAAAATACAAATTATACATTATGGGCATTAAGGATGAAGAAAATATTAGTGGCAAATGGAGTATGGGATTTGATACATCAAATGAGATTGATGTAAAAAAGGATAGTTGAGCATTAGCATACCTATATCAAGGGTTACCAAAAGATTTGCAAATGCAAGTTGCGGGGTGTGAAACAACAAAAGGAATTTGAGGCTCTCTAAAATATGAAAGGTACTCAATGCAGTACCAGATTAATTTGTACCAATAGTAGCAACTATTGAAATGATTGTTAATTTTAAGACTATAAAATTAGAGGAGATTATCAGAAAACTTAAGAGTTATGAATAAAGGATTAATTTTAGAAAAAGGAAGTCGGAAGATAATAGTGAGAAGTTGTTGTTCAGACATCAATGGAATGACAGAAATTATGAACGCAAGTATGGAAACAATACACGAGGAGGTGGTAATCAGACACGAGGAAGTGACAATGAAGATTCACAATAGATAGTAAGACTAAAGATAGTCATGATAAAATAGGGAGAAACCCTGGAGATCAAAACTTACAAAGAAGACATATTAGAGAGATAGAATGCTATAATTGTAACAAGCTTGGACACTATGCTGCAGATTGTCCAGAGCCAAACCATAAAAAAGAAATTACCTCAAACCTCATCGAAGAAGACTTAGAACCAACGTTACTGACGGTGGTTATTGATCAAGAGAAGATAAATAACAAAATGAGAAAGAGAGAAAGATTTATCAGGAGGAGATCAATAACAAAATAAAAAAAGGTGAGAGAGGAAAGAAAAGTTGATCGGGATTAGATCAACGAGAGAATAGATAAAGAGAAGAATTGGTCGGGATTAGAACAAAGAGAGATAGAGAGAGAAGTTGATCAGGATCAGATCAACAAAAGAAGAGAATAGAGAAGTAATCATGGGGAGTAGATCAATAAGATAATTACTGATCGCAAGTAGATCATTTTTCTGAAAGCGGGTTAGAGAAACCCAAAATGCGATTCAGCAAAACCGAATATAGATAGAGACATTTGAGAAACAGATGCAAAGAAAGCTAGAGAACCTAACGAGGTTGAGAAATTGTATGAGCAAGAAGATGAGAGAGTTGAAGACAAACAGAACAAAAGAAGTTTGAAGTCAAAGACCTACTAAAGAACAATCAAGATTAAGGGGGAAAATATTAGATTAATCTTGATTGTATATAAAGTAAAGTACTATTGTAATGTAAAGTTAGAATTAGAATATTAGTAACGTAAGGTTTTAAATTAAAGGGGTACAAGTGAAGAATCTCACCACGAACCATTGTGATAGTTCGGACGCACATCTTAGATTAGTATAAATAGGAATCAATTGTAAATATTTCATGTGTGTAATTTCAAAGATTGTTAATAAAAGTTTAGTTTGAGAAACCTGGGCATATTATGTTTTGATCCAACACAACATTCATAAAGAATATTTAAAATGTAACATGGAAAATATTTGTATTGATTGGTTTCCATATCATACCTTGGGCATTCTCTTTGCCTTCCCAATTTCATGCTGATCACGATGACTAGTATCAAACACCTTTTCTACCTTCTAAGAGTTGGTGTTTGGTTCGCAGATTGTTTTAAAAGGAATTGGAATCTGTTCAGGATTTGGTTGGCTAAAAATGAAATTGGAATCCAATTTCATAATTCATTGGTAGGGTAGGATGGGATGGGTGGGTAGAGGTGGATAATTCTCTAAGGTAAGAATAGGATGATATGGATAGGGGTGAGGTGAGTGGGTGAGATGGGGTGGGTAAGGTGGATGAGGAATGGGTAGGGGTAGGGGTAGGTATGGTGGGTAGTAGGTAAGAGTAGGTTGGATAGCGAAGGTAGGGTAAGAGTAGGTGGGTTGGGTGGGTAACATATGATGGATGATGGATGGGGGATGGGTAGGTGGGTAGGGGTAAGTATGGTGGGTAGTAGGTAAGAGTAGGTTGGACAACGTAGGTAAGGTAGGGGTAGGTGGGTAAAGGTGGGTGGGATGGGGTAGGTGGGTAGAGGTGGATAAGTTTATAAAGTAGGATTAAGATGAGATGGATAGGGTAGGGTGGGTGGGGTGGATGAGGGATGGGTGTGTGGGTATGGTTAGGTATGGTGGGTAGTAGGTAAGAGTAGGTTGGATAGCGTAGGTAAGGTAGGTGGGTCGGGTGGGGTGGGTAATGTATGAAGGATGAGGGATGGGTAGATGGGTAGGGGTAGGTATGGTGACTAGTAGGTAAGAGTAGGTTGGATAACATAGGTAGGGTTGGGGTAGGTGGGTTAGAGGTGGGTGGGATGGGGTAGGGTAGGGTGGGGTGGGATGAGTATGGGTGGGTGGGTCGATAGGTAGGTACGGTGGGTGGGGTAAGACTAGACATGGTGTAGTGTAGTATGTTAAACGTAAGAGGAATTATTGTAATCAACCACTTTCTGTTTTGAAAAGGAATTGAATTCCATCCATTGTGTGAACGAATGTTATTTTCTTTCATTCATTGGAAAATTTCAATTTTGATGGAATCCAATTTTCTTTTTATAGTTGAACCAAACACATGAATTGACTGGAATTGGATTCCTTTCCCTTCCAATTCCCTCGGATTCCAGTGAACCAAACGGCCCGTAAGTCTTTCATTCTTTTCACACCATAAAGAGCAAAAATCTCCTCTCTTTCTCTCCTCTAAAATCCGGCCAAAGGCATACACACACAACACTTCCATTTTATTTCTTTGTTCTTCAATATTCAAGGGAGTTTTGGTGCAACTAGTTCAAGAACACAACTTCTACTCATTTGCATTCTTTTACTTCATCAAAGTAAGTAAAAACTACCTTATTACTTCTTTTATTATGTAGTTATAAGTCTTGCATAATATATATAATCACCAACAACAACAAGTTTCATTAAAAGTCAAGTTCATGATCAACTAGTTTTGTTTTGAAGTTTGTTTCTTCAAATGTGTTTATAAAAGTATAAAAATATAATGTAGGCATAAATCAAGTTATATAAATGTGTTTCATAAACTTTTATACATGTGGTTTTTGAATAAACAACAAGAATCACAAGTTGTAACAAGGTTGTGAAATTCAGATTTTTCGGCAGAAACATTACATCAACTTTGAAAAATCATAACTAATTCAAAACTTAACGAAATGAGATGATTCTTGTTCAAGAATTTAGATCTATGTTTTAACTAAATATCTGGAGATTTCATAATTTAATTCGGAGTTTTGAACCCCCAAATACTGTTTGGGAACCGAAAGGTCTAAGAGCTCATTTATGGCCAACACTGGATTTCTAACGAACATTTTCCCTAACCTAAACACCTCGAAAAATGACTGTTTTTACCTTGAAAATTTCCTTGTATATATTAGTTTTATGATTAGGGGTGAGCTTGGTACCGTACCGTACCGAACCGATACCGATCCCGAAAATACTGAAACCGAATTATTAGTTTTGAAAGAACCGAATACCGAACCGTATAATTTTATATGGTGCCGGTTCGGTTCCGAATACCGAATTTTAGCTAATTTAAAAACCAAATACCGAACAGAGAGTACGGAATACCGAATTTTAGCTAATTTAAAAACGGAATACCGAACCGAATATATTAATTCGGTATCGGTCGGTACTGGTACCGGTTCGGGTTCGGGTTCGGGAAATGGTACCCGTCGCTCACCCCTATTTATGATTATAAAAATCAAAGCCCAAATCGTTTTGGAGCTTGGGTAAAAACAGCCTCAAAGTAGGCCGAAAAACCTCGATAAAACCTGGAAAATCCTTATAAATAAACTTGAACTTTTTAAATGGGTTTTTGTATATGGACTTGTTATGTTGGGTGATTTAAAACATAAAATCTATCATGCATACACATTGTCATTTATAGACATTATTAAGTCCCTCACATCATTTAGGACTCGGTTAAGTACGTTCGAGCTTCGTTTCAAGTCAACGTCATGATCTTCATTTTTCGCTCACTTTTTGTCATCACTTTTACGGTGAGTTTTCATAGCCCCTATTTTTACTTGTTCGTATTACTTTGGGGTGAGAATACATGCTAAACTTTTTATTTTATATGGACACAAGTACTTGAATCATTTTATGTATTACATAAAGTTACACTTCACCACCGCCCTCAATCATTAACCGTTAATTACTACGTAAACGTGAATGTTGTGCATAGATCTATTTGGGTTGATGCCCCCATCCGGGTTGGTCGTGCTAATTGTAAACGGATGCATAGTCATTTGATATTTCTTGCTATTATGGTGTTGGATACAACATAGGGCACTCAAAAGTTAAGTTTCGTGGTCATGAGGCTTATGGTAATACTTAATCTATATGATTCGCTTTTGTTTATAAACTCAATGAAATCTTGTGTTTTCCATACAATGTCTTTACTTATCGAGTAAACCTATGAGCTCACCAACTTTATGTTGACGTATTTAGCATGTTTTTCTCAAGACCTTAAGAGCTACTTTCCGCACTCACGGCTATTTTGCAAGCTTTTGGGAGTCACGGAGCATTTTGAAAACCATATGGAGATTTATTTGCATAACTAGAAATTTATATACTTTGGTCATGTATTTTAATCTCCAGTATTCGTGAACTCTTTTATTACTATGATTGTAAAACATTGTTTATAATTTATGTCTTTCGAAAACGTCTTGTTTAGAGGTCATTCATTATGATTGTGACTTTGTTTTCGTGACGTCACGCCTCGTTGCCAAGCGGGGTACCGGGGTGGTGACAATGAAATAGCTTCTCTGAATCATTTATCTGAGGTGAAGATGAGGTATCTCGATTTAGAAAGAAAAAAATAAGGATGTCCATATTGGTATTGAAGAAATGAGGTTTGAGTTATATGAAATGAATGAAACTGATGACATACCAGAAGAAGAATTGGTGAAGTTTGAGCATGTAAGGTATTTAAATGATCTCACAAGTGCTTTGGATAAGGAAAGACACTTGGATGATAATTTGAATAGTGAAGAATAATGTGATCAAGAGGAAGGAGAGGTGATGAGATATCTAAGACAAAAAACTAATGTACATTGGCAGCTAATGAAACAGGTACTTGGTGAGATATACGCAAGCCAAGTTAATTGAAAGAATGCTTGACTAATTATGCATTTGCAAATGGTTACCAGATTTGGTTTGGAAGGAATGTTCATAAGAAGTTAAAGGCAAAGTGTGGTAAAGGTAGGAGTAAATATTAACCCAAATGCCCATTTAGACTATGGGAAACATGGATGGCTAATGAATAATCATTTTAGATAAAGTCATTAAAGGGTGAGCATCGATGTTACAGAAATTTCAAGTTTGGATCATTAATGAACTACAAGTTTATTGTTGAGGTGTTTACAAGTAAAATAGGAGAGAACATTGAGTTTAAGCTTCCAGACTTGCAAGCCACTATTTTGAGAAAGTTCAAAATGTAATGTTTCTTTAAATCAATATCATAGGGCTAAGACATATGCTTTACATGAGTTTGAAATTAGCATGAAGAAATATTATGATACACTATGGGATTATGCTGAGGAAATTAGAAGGACAAATCCAGGTTCTGTTGTGAAGTTAAAAGTTGAAGTAGAAGGGGAGGGAAAGACATGTTTTAAAAGGTATTATGTTTGTTCCATGGCTTGAAAGAAGGATGAACTAGAGGGTGCAGAAGAGTAATTGGTCTTGATGGTTGGTTTTTGAAAATAGTATGCAAAAGTTGAATTATTAGTTGTAGTTGGGAAAGATAGAAATAACCAAATATATCTAATCACTTGTGCAGTAGTGACATTGATAACAATTCAAATTGGAGTTGTTTTGGAATTAGTGAGGGTAGACATATGTTTGCATAATGGCTATGGACTTACTTTTTATCTTAGCCCAGCATAAGGTACTTTAAACTAAAAACTTTATATATGTGTAAAGTGTTAGGGACAATATTCGTAGAGTTGAAATGAATTTTACTTTTAATAATTGTGTTCATCTCTAAGGGGGAGAATGTTGGGAACAAATAATAGAGATGAAACAATTATATTGTATATGTTTATAAATACTCAATAGTATAGGGGTCGTATGTGTAAATATACAATACTTGTGTATTGTGTATAAATAGGATGTAGGTGCTAATGTTTAAATAACAATTTCACATATCTGAGATTGGAGGGAACTGATACACAGATTGATAGAGAGAAAAAGTGTTGTGCAAGTCACCAAGAACTTCAATGTAATATTCTCTCATCTCAATCTAAGCATTCAATTTTATGTGATTGAATTGTTAATTGTTCATATTGATTGTTTGCATGTGAATGAATTGCATGAAAATAAATTCACAATTGGCATCAGAGCCAAATATGGATAAATTTGAGTGAATTTGAATCTGAATTTTAAAAAAAATTTTGAACATTGTTACATTCGAAATTTTAAAATTTCAGAAAATCATTTGTGGATTTTGATTTTTGGATGAAATGGAATGAATTTTGGATCGAAGGTGTGAAATTTAAAGGCGAATCTGATGATATAAGCATCAAATATTATCTCTAAACACACAAAATTTAATTGAGAAATTTCAGATTTTTTGAAAAAGTGTGTGTTCTTGAGGTATTTTGACCGATTTTTGGTTTTTAATCAAAAATTGGATAAAGTTGTTTCACAAAAGTTGTTTCTGCTATCATAACGAGCCTTCGTTGTGATTTGTAGATCAATTTGTGAAATGTTTGAAAAATTTTATGGATTTTGACTTGAATCTGTCAAAAACGGTTGAATCTCGGGCAAAACTGCATTCTTAGTGTTATTCGAGTTTTATGAAGGCTTTATTCGAGTTTTATGAAGCTTTGTTCGAGTTTTATGAAGCTTTAACCGAGTTTTATAACACTTCAATCGAGTTTCATCAAAGTCCATTCAAGTTCATTCGAGTTTGCTTAGTGCTTTGACCGAGTTTTATCAATGCTTTGACCGAGTTTGATCCCTTGTTATTCGAGTTTCATACTTTATCATTCGAGTTTTATAAAGATTCATTCGAGTTTCATTCATAACCATTCGAGTTTCAACCTTCTTCAATCGAGTTTTATTAAGCTTCAATCGAGTTTCATTATGCTTCATTCGAGATTGATTATTAAGCATTCGAGTTTTGACAATTTGACCTTTGCTGCTTAAATTGACTATAACTTTTGACTGGAATATCGTTAGAAGGCCTACCATACGCCAAAACGAAGCTTAAACCAAGATCTACAATTTCTAGAAGGGGGCGTAGCCGGTTCGGTAAATTTTCGAGGCCTAATTCCACTCCAGAAAAAAGTTACGGGCAATTTTCTGCAGAAAAGCTAAAATTTCAACGTCAAAAAGTTATTTCAGAGATGATTTTTCACAAGTTATCATTTACTGAAATAGGTTTTTAAAGTTTTATCAGAATTCACTCAGTTTTTCCATAAAAGATTTTGGAAGTTCATTTTTCTGCAATTCATAATGGAATATGAAAAACTTTCAAAGTTTGAGCTAATTGCAAAACTTACTGAATCTGAAAAGATTCGTAAGAACAATTACGACATTCTCGTTCAGTTAAATACTGATAAACATTTGGCGTTACGCGACGTACAAATATTGAACGAAGAAATTCAGAGCTTAAAATAAAAACAAAACTCTAAGAGTTGTGCTCATCAATTGAAAATATCTGAATTACTTAAAGAACTTGATGAGCTGAAACAAGAAAATTTTCAGAATGCAACTCAACTGAAATATCTTTTGCCTGAAAGATCTGATCATTACAAGAAAGTTAAAGATCTTGAAGAATTACTTTCCAAGACAAATCATACTGATCAAAGTTGTGTTTTAAACAAATCTGAAGAATTTTTTGCTCTTGAAAACGAGTTGTCTTGAACTAAAGATTCACTTGAGAAGGAAAGACATGAGTTCTTACTAAAAGAACAAGATTTTAAAGCTAAATCTAAATTGTTTGAAGATGAAAGAAAGATGTTTTTAATCAAAGAACAATCTTTTAAAACTGATTTCCAATCATTTAATAATGACAGAAATTCTTATTTGGTCATTATCAAAGGATTAGAAGATCAGATACTTCATCTTTATAAACAATTTAATTACTTTCCTTCTTCAAAAGAATCAGAGGTTAAAGATTCTTCAGTTTGTTCAAAATCTAAAGTTGATCAATCTGATTTATCTACAGAAAGTAAAAAGAATTCAACTGAATTTTCTAAATTTGATTCTTCTTCAGATCTTAAACTTAAGTATCTGTTAAAGATACACAGAGGCAAAGATAAAATTGTTGAACAACTTCCGGTCAAGATTTACACCGGTGAATCTTCGAAGTCAAATTTTCCTAAAGTTTCTGAAAATACTGGTCATTCTAATCAGAAAACATTTTCACAGAAAAATACCAAGTATTATCAGAAACAGGCATGAACCGGACAGTTTTTCAAAAAGAAGAGTTCGCAAAAGTCTGATCATTCAAATTCAAGTTTCTTTAGAATTTCAGATATTCAATTTTCTCATACTCAAAGAAATTTTTTTTCTGCTTTTGAAAGAGAAGCTGATAGCTATAACTTGCAATGGGTACCTAAACCCAAGTACAAGTGGGTACCAAAACCCGTTGTGAAATGGGTACCCAAGAGTGCTAACAAGTCTGGATCCAAATCTGTTTGGATGCCAAAGACATCTTAAATTTTACGAGTTATAGGTTTCTTATCATTTCAGATAAGAACCCGTTCTTCATTTCAACAGGCTCTTGATTACTTCTGATCAAGACCCAGTCTTCAGTTTGTAATGGCTCCTGTTCAGTTCAGTTCAGTTCAGGACCCGTTCTTCAGTTCAAAAGGTTTCTGTACATCTCAGTTCAGAACCCGGTCTTGAGTTCTCGAATGGCTTCCAAATCTTTATAGACTGGAACCCGCACTTCAAAGAAATGGTATCTACTTATTTTCAAGTAGAATCCATTCAAATGGCTTTTAATTAATCCAAACTGAAACCCGATTCTGAACGACGAATCTTTCTGGAATTCCTGCCCTGCATTCAACTCTAAAGCTATATTGATAAAGAGGGAGTTTTATTTTACAATTTTTTGCTCCTGATTAATTTCTATGAGTTGACTAACTTTATGTGCTTATTTCCAGGGGGAATTTCAGACATTCTTTGACGATGACATTTTTTTTCAAAAACTGTGTGTGTTTTTTCACGAAAATATTTGATTCACACATAAAAAGAATTTTTGAGCTGAAAGAAAATTTTTTATGATTCTCTGAATCTATCATTGAGATTAATTGGTCTAATCTCTTTGATTTTCATAATCTCATTTCTTCTGAGATTTTTCTTCATTTGTCTCCCATGTATTCTGAATTCTTCCGATCATTTTCATATTCTCCAAGTGCTAATTCTTTCAAGAAAATCTGGTTCTTTTCATATCATATATCAGATTTTCTATTTCATTCTGATATCTCCCAATTTATATGAATATAATCTTCGATATCCCTTGAGCTTCAAAGCTGAAAATCTTTCTGCTGACTTTGACTATGCACCAAAATGAGTGATAGGCATAAATATCGCTTCTATGGTCTAACCAGAACCGGAAGACCTTCCCAAGAAGCAAACCATCTATAGTTTGTGTGGGTGAGGGTTCCTTAGGTTTATTAGTTGAGAAGTGTCAGTTATCACGGGATACTGACAGGGTCGAGCAGAGATAAAATGTAAATGAGAGGGATATTGATATTGAAAGGAGATGGTGGTGCATCAGATCATGCTTTTGCTATAAAGCTGACTGAATTTATTTCTCAAAAGTGAGCCGGAGGGAGCTTAGTTGAAAAATGCTTAGTGCTGAGAGTTGAGAAAGGATTAAAAGAAAAGAAAATCCTATCAAACTGTGTCGGCTTGGTAATCCACATAATCTATCAAGCCCTAGGCGACTTGATATTGAAAAAGACGTCATGGACCCAGTGACGCATGCACTTAACCCCACCAACTACTCAGTTATCTCACAAAAGATTTCTGTTTCAATAATCACGGAGTTATAGCACATTTCTATCGATATATCATTTGGATATTATTGATATTGAAACAAGGAAGACAGTTGCTCTGGTCTCCAATTTTTTTTTTGATGCACATTGTGTCTAGAACTGATTATATACATTTTTAGGACACATCGAGTCTAACAGTCTGTGTGACTATAAACTTCTAGTCCAAAGTGACTAAGCCGGAACAAATAAGAGTGATTCTTTCATGATAACGGATTTCACGACGACTATTTGGAAATCCTACAAGTGTTAACATCACGCCAGCGCTGAAAGTAGGTCACATAGATATTGTCTATTGTGCAAACAGGAATCCTATGTGATCCTGGACTCGTTATCTTACAAAATGAATGTGTTTCATTTTCCCCAAAGTTGAAAAACTTTGTTTTTGTTCTGAAAAGATGTAGTTTCAATTCGAGGGGGAGTGAAATCTTTGAGGGGGAGTGAGATAGATTTGCTTAGTATATGGGAGAAGATATCAGTTTGAGGGGGAGAAAATCAATTTGTAATAATTTCTGAGTTGTAATTGTTGTTGTATTTCTTCTACTTTAATTTCATTGAATTCATGTCTCTGAAGACTTTTGCATGATGTTCATAATTCTTATGATCATCATGAGGGGGAGAAAAGCTGAATTTCAGAAACAACTATTGAGTTGTTTGAAGTCAACTGAAGACAATTGCTACATCATATCAAGACATAATCGAAAGCTATTCATGATTCAAGGGGGAGTGTACTTACAAGAAAATACAAGAAAGGAGAAGATCAGAGAAGAAGAGATGTGAAGATCTGAGAGAGACAAATAAAGAAAAGAGGAAGATTCAGAGATCAAAGAAAAGAAGAAGATTCATGAAAAAGTCCCTGAAATGATCTTTCATCGGAAAATTGATTTCATCTCTAAGGGGAGATTGTTAGGGACAATATTCGTAGAGTTGAAATGAATTTTACTTTTAATAATTGTGTTCATCTCTAAGGTGGAGAATGTTGGGAATAAATAATAGAGATGAAACAATTATATTGTATATGTTTATAAATACTCAATAGTATAGGGGTTGTATGTGTAAATATACAATACTTGTGTATTGTGTATAGATAGGATATAGGTGCTAATGTTTAAATAACAATTTCACATATCTAAGATTGGAGGGAACTGATACACGGATTGATAGAGAGAAAAAGTGTTGTGCAAGTCACCAAGAACTTCAATGTAATATTCTCTCATCTCAATCTAAGCATTCGATTTTATGTGATTGAATTGTTAATTATTCATATTGATTGTTTATATGTGAATGAATTGCATGAAATAATGAATTCACATAAAGGAATCTATAACATGTTATCTCTTACAGGGTCTATTAGTTGTTAAGGATTGCTTGCCAAGGGTAGAACACAACGTAACACTTATGCCAATTTTAGAGAAAAAATTTCTGGTGTCCAATTTTAAATCTTTTTAGGGCAGCTCCAAAGGCATCTTATGAGCAACATTACCAAGATGTTATTTTGAAAGTCAAGGATGCTCGTCATGATGCATATATTTGGTTTATAGAAAAGTCACCATCTTCTTGGTCAAGATCTATTTTTGAAAC
Source organism: Centrapalus pauciflorus (assembly GCA_020465985.1). NCBI lineage: Eukaryota > Viridiplantae > Streptophyta > Magnoliopsida > Asterales > Asteraceae > Centrapalus > Centrapalus pauciflorus. Next base: position 235,225 of record JAANYP010000849.1, on the reverse strand, counting down.
AGAGAGAGCGTGTGACGCTGTTGAGAATGGAATCAGTGAGTGTTTTAATGCATTGATGGTAGATGCAAGAAAGAGACCGATACTCACTCCATTAGAGGCCATAAAAGTAATTGTGGTAGAAAGAATGGAAAAAATTAAACCGAAAGCACATATATGGGAAGATGACATATGTCGTACCATAAGGAAGAAACTTGAACATACTAAAGAGTAGCATAAGTAACTTTATTTCATAATCAATAAAAGTTTTCACATGTTTAGCACAACATGTAAATTAATTTTTTTGGGTAACCTGGGTTTCCGACACGCTTTGCGAGCCGACTAATCTTAGGGTAACCACCTGCTTTATGAGTATCTTGGAGCCATCACAGGTGAACATCCGTGGGCACAAGGTGTACTTTTTTTGCTCCTAGGGATCGAACTTGGAACCTCTAAGTATTTTCACCCATGGAGACCAAGTTTTTACCACTACGCCACCACCCTTGTGGTAAGCATGTAACATTATTTTATCTTGTTATATAGGTTGTGGTTTGTTATGTAATGTGAAGGTGAACTATTTGAAGTAGATATCTGATTGGATGCATTCATTATGGATGAACAATACCAATCATGTACATGCAGAATATGGAAACTGTTAGGAATACCTTATGTACATGCAATGACAATGATACTTTACATAATAAATAACCTGAGAGTTACGTTCATGATTGGTTTATGGTTTGTTATGTCATGTGAAGGTGTGCTATTTGAAATAGAGAACGGATTGGATGCATTCATTGTGAATGAACAATACCAATCATGTACATTAGAATATGGAAACTTTTTAGCAATACCTTGTGTACATGCTATGACAGTGATACTTTACATTAATAAACAACCTAAAAGTTACGTTCTTGAATGGTTTAGAAAAATAAACGTTCATTGAATGTTACACCCACTACCCAAGGCCAATGAATGACGTGAACATGTGGCCTTAAACTGATTACTTATGCCCTTTACCACCAATGCCAATAACAATGCCAAGTAGACCTAATATTAATAGGAGTAGGGATGTTGTTGAAGTGTTGTTGTCATCAAAGGGACAAATACACAGGCAGAGTAAAAGGATGACATGTCAAAAGTGCTTTTAAGTAGGTCATAATGATACGTATTACAAGAATGCAAGAATGTCTGCACCATAAGTACCTAAAAGGCCACCTGGCAGTCCTCAAACTAACCATGAAGGTGCCAAAAACATTGGAAAGAGTTCCAACAGAGGTAGGCGTACGTCCAGACTCCAGAGTTAAGGATGTAGAAAGAGGTAGGTGTGCAACAAGACCTAAAGCCATGGGTGTATCTTATGATAAAGACAATGGGGAGGCGATGGTGGGGGTAAGTATGTATTTCACATTGTCTTAATACCAATTTATATTTGATTACTAATTATAAGAATGTCGATATTTTATAGACAAGAAGTGGGGATCCTATTCCAGTGTGGTCATGTACAACTCCACTATTAAATGTGACACATCTAACAATAGGTGATAAAACATTTGATGATGAAACACAAAAATTATGGGAGCATGAAGATTGGTTGGATAATATCACATTTGATAAGTTAGAACAGTTTTACCACCACCAATTTCAAAAGGAAACAATGCATACAAATGTTATAGTAACTGAGGCTCAACATGATGAAACAACACAACATCAAGAGCAGGTACCATTTGACAGTCAACTTAATGAAACAACACAAGTTCAAGGTCAACCAAATTATGACACACAACAGTGGATGGTCAACAAACTAAAGTAGTGGAGGCTCAACATGAAAAACAACTAGTGGTAACAAAACATAGAAGACCAAGTAAATCGATAATATTAAACTTGATTAATACTCAACAAATCTCTTTCGTATTTAAGGTCTGCCAAATCATATGCCCTCTTTTGTAATCAATGTCAACTTTAGTAAGGTGTAGGTAAACATATGATAAACCTTAAGATCTCTTTTGTAATCAAGATTTACTATATGACATCTTTTGTAATTAAAGTCAACTTTAATAAGGTGTAGGTAAACATATGACAAAAATTAAGTCCTATTTTGTAATTAAGATTTACTGTATGACCTATTTTGTAATCAATACCAACTTTTTGTTAATGATAAACAAGTTTGTAACACCTTGGATTTTCTGATGATGTACTTGAGCTTAATGTATGCAACTAAAACTTGTTTTATTTTAATTAATACTAATTACGAAGATTATATCAAGAGGTTGAATGATATTGACTGATCAAAATAAGGATTTTAATGTAAGAATTTATTGTCTCAAAATTTGACTAAGTGCAAAATCCAAAGGGTGCAAAGTGTCAATCTTTCAAACTTATACATATATGCGTGAACAGATTAAGGGGAATATACTTACTTTCGCATGCTCTCTTGCCCTCTTTATCTCTCTCTCTCTCTCTCTCTCTCTCTCTCTCTCTCTAACCACGATTTGCTCCCACACTCTCTCTAAGAAATCACGATTCTTCAAGAAATCAACCAAGAAACCAGAGATTAAACATCTTTGCAAGTATACTTACACGAATCTAAGCTTATTTTGAGGTAAGGTACGTTTATTATTGGGATTTTTGCCCAATAATGGTTTCGATTCATGAAAAACCGATTGTGAACTTGGATGACGTAATTGGGAATGCATGTTTGATCTAACAGTTGCAAAGTGTAATTGGGAGTGCATTGAAGCTATAGCAACGGGTGTGAACTTCGGATTCAACCTCAAGGTTAGTAATTTTGAATTTAAGGATTTACGAGAAACTGTGCAAACCTACGACTTATTTCGGCCCAGTATTGTACAATAAACATCAAATGATATACAAAGAGCATTATAAACAGTTATTATACTATGTATCGAAAGATTTCTGTAACATCCTTAAATTTTGATTTACATTAATGAGCTATCTAATTTAGTATTTATTCAGTATTAAGCAATGAACTCTGTAATTTATAATAAAAGTAATGTTATTTGCTAATTCTGTTAAAATCATTGATAATAAAGGTCAAGGGGTTAAAATATGTATCAAAATGGATGGTGAGTTCAATTATAATATTTGCTTATCATACACACTCACAAACACACACTTAAGGTGTTCATCAAATTACAAAAATTGAAGCAAGGTTTGCTTCTGAAATCAACAATACGACATCATTTAAGCAACAAAACAACAAGGATTCATGAATATTACAAGGCCATTCAAGTCTAGTTTTACAAATTTGGAGTGTAATTGCATGTATTATGGCATGGATTGTTTCCAGAACTTAATTCCGCATGAAAGGGTAGAAAACCATCAAATAGAAACTGAAATTGTTATTTTTTTAAGCAAATAATGTCATGCATGATTTTAATTAGTATTCTATCTGTATTTATAGCAAAATATATACATCAATTGTGTGTTTGAGGGAGAAGTCCGACACTTATAAGTCTCCGACATGCTGAATAGGTTGTGAGGAAATTATCAATAAGTCTAAGACCACTAAACTCGTTGAGTCTCGATGTGTATGACATGTGTATAAGAGTTCAATTATTTTTGTTGGTGTGAGCTGCTGATTAGAAGGAGGACCCCGAGACTTAAAAGTCTCGAGGTGGTGAAATATAGAAAGGATAGAAGCAGCAGCATCAGTATGAACAAAGAGTATGTTGTGTGTAGTTTGATTGTGGAGTGTGTGTTATCAACTTATATAGAAATAGCAGGGCAATAAGTGCAATGTGCGTGTGTTTGTGTATTGTATAAATATGAACAAAGTGTGAATGTGTGAGTTATGAATGTATATATATATATATATATATATATATATATATATATATATATATATATATATATATATATATATATATATATATATGTATATGTATATGTGTGTGTGTGTGTGTTAAGTAAAAGTATCAACATGGGTAACGTATGTTTATCTAGAATGTGTGTGTTTTCAACTTATGGGTTGATCAAGGAAGGTATGCTTGTATGTTTGAACCTTTAAACATGTAGCTATAATATAAGTATGTGTTATGTGTGTCAGAGACTAATTATCGGAGTGAAGTAGCTGGCAGGAGTGGTGTAAATTCGAAGAGGGACAACAGCAAATAGTCCACAGGTGTCAGGTAGTGTGTCTTATATTCAACTTCAACAGTAGGTCATGTATATTTGTGTGTGATCAGTGTGTGTGTGTGAATAGACCAATGACCCTGAGACATAGTCTCGGGGGTAGAAAGGTGATGATGGTGAGGATGTTGTGTTGTAGCATGCCATGATTAGGGGCATAAGGTTGGCCTAAGTAGCTTTGGGCTTTGGTTGTTCAAGTTTCTAAACACTTCCATCTCCTTTAATCCTTTTTTTTCTGTTTTAAACTAAAACATGTGTGCTTGTAGGTTGTATGTATATGAGCTGTGAGTGTGTATGCAGTAGGAAATGACCATGAGACATTGTCTCGGGGTGGTTCAATTTAAGAAGGGAAGTGTTAATTGTTGTGTGGGACATCTAAGTTAAGTATGGTGTGTGTGTGTGTGTGTATTTATATATATTCTGAATTAGCAACCTTAGGGTGTGAGTGAAACTCATGATTTCGTCAAGACTTATTCATGTATGTGATGGGTCTCTTCATATGCATTAGACCCCGAGATTAAGTCTCAGGGTGATCGTCATATTATGTTCAAATTCATTTTAGTCTAGTGCTAAGAATGTAGGTAGGATCATAAGCATAATTGCAAGTCTAGATGAGTATACATAATGTGAGTGTTGTAATTGTGTATATCGTATAAACATGGTAATATATAGATATATGTGTGAATAAAATTCAAGCCTAGAAGTAGTTGCAATAATGTATGTTAGGATATATGCATTTCATATGAGTCTTGAATCATCAACATCATATCGTTACAACACATGAGTACATGGTTAATTAAATATACGATTAAGTTATAACTGGGGATGGCAAAAAAAAACAAACCCGACAGGGAAAACCGAAAACCGATCTAATCGGGGCGGGTTTCCCTGAATCCGATTAAGTTAAACGGGGGATGGGGCATGTATGGTATTGATAATACCCGCCTCGTATACCCGATTACATAACCCGTTTAAATCCCCGAATACTCTGATTACTTTTTTATAGCAACATGCTATTTATATTGTATATATATTATGTATAAAATATAAATATTTTTATCTATTTTATATATGATGAATAAAAATGATTGTGTATAATTTAAAGAACTTATTTATTTATATATAATTTATTAAAAGAACGATTTTTCCATTATCACTTGATAGGGATACAAATTAAATTTATTATTAGTATTGTAATTTTAAACACATTGACGTTTTAAACTTAAATTATGAATCATGTCGTTAAATTTCATATAATTTATTTATAAATGGGTTTCCCCGATTCCCCGCGGGTTTCCATGCGTACCCGATGGAGATCCCCGTTTAATACCCGTGTTTTTTTAAATGGGGACGGGATTTCCATTCTCCGGCCCGAAACCGCCCCGTTGTCATCCCTAGTTATAATAGGACAAGGCAAGTAGTAGAACACTGATCTAAATATACAAATGAATCAGAAGATGCAATACGATCATATAAAGAACAGAATATTGACTCTAATGATCAGATAACTCAAATGACTTATAAATATCAGATATGGTATATATAAGAAGCAGAATCACATATTATGCTAAAAGTCATATAAAAGAGCACAAGTGGAGGCAGAACTAGTGGCAACAACATTTGTGATCTTGATATAGTCAGGTTGTGGTTCAAACCCACTACAGATTGTGAGCAACGGAGCAAAACTGAAGCACAAGACAGCTAATAAAACTAAACTGATCATTGAAGCACAATAAACAGTAACCACGAGTTGTAGATTTTACTTTAACTGCAGGTTAGGTAATTTGAGACTTATGTTGCATTCAATTATCTTATTTGGCATTCTGACTATTCTGAGCATCATGATACACTGTCATTGTATATTATCTGCATATTGACCATGAACATTTGCCCATTCTTCCTTCTATCTTCTGAACCTTGTTTAAGTCATTCAATTGTTAAGCTTAGCACCAACATTATTGCTCAGTGTTGGGTTGCAATCTAAGCTTATGATGTGCTGATTTGCATGATATAAGCACAAATGGAATCTAGAGCAAGAGCATCTTGATGATACCCACATAGCAATATATGAGTTCTAGCCTAGTAAGTGAAGGTACCCCAGTTAAAGATGTGTGTGTGTGGTGTTATCATCATCCTGGTCTTTTATATATATTTGTGTCTAAGTCTCAATAACGGGAAACAGTAATGGATCAAAGTCACACATCATCATCGTAATTTCGGTCAGGACCCTTCGAGAGTTATGATTAAGCCTAGTACAGTGCAGTAGCCTAGCAATACGTGTGCATAAATGCATGTTAAATGCAAAACTCTGCATACTCACTAAGCAATTAAACTTACCCTTGTTGTTGCATTGTTTCAGGTAACGACAAAGGTGTGGTTGGACCTAGTTCATAGGTCAGGATTGTGATCAAGTTTGGAGTTGCATAGATCCTGGATCATCTGGATTTTGGTACTTAGCATAAGATTTGAGCCTTGGGGATGCTGGGATAGTTATGATTTGTATTTTGATGTAATAGACTAGATGTTTGTACCCTTATAACTTAATTTCTGACTTGTTTGTAATAACTTATATTTCGCGTAATTAATTTATCTTAGTTTCTTGATTGATATTGCGTTACAATTGGGACCTAGTCTTAAGACCTCTAAGAAATCTGGGTCTTACAGTTTGGTATCAGAGCCATAGTTTAAGTGAACCATTGTATAATCAGTAACACGTGATCTAAAACTTGTACAATGCTATAGTATCAATCATGACATGACACTTGAACTAAGATAGGTTTTCAGATACTAGTAGGATGGGGAATGAAAAGGGTACAATATGCTAGACTATTGAGCTAAACAGTGGTGATTTGTATTTCAGAGCCATGTCAGGAGAAGGTGGACATTCAGAGGGCTTGACTTCATAACGACTGCTAGAAATGATGCAACAATTGATGAACCAAAACAGTGAATTATGTAAACAGATGATAGCACAAAATAATGAACAAACCAAGTAAATGTTTGCCCAAGATACTGAACAACAAAACAAGTTTATACCAGACCAAGTTAAAGTCAAAAATGAAGTGGAAGCAAAGAACAAAGATAAGAAGAGAATCAAACGCAAAGAAAAAATTAATCAAAATGAGAATAGTTCTGACTTCGATAATGTACATGTCAATCCACAAATTGAACAACCAAAAGGCTGTCGACTGAAAAACATCAAAGAAAGTTGTGCCATAATGTGTGAAGGAACGATGAACCAAATCTAGGCTTTGGACTAGATTAGTCATATTGAAGAAATCTTCAGTATTTTTGAATGTATAGACAGAATCAGAGTAAAGTTTGCAACGACGTTGTTTGTGGGAGCTGCTAAGGCCTGGTGGAAGACACATAAATGCATCTGTGGTGAACAAGTAATAAAGACACTTGACTGGGAGCAGTTTCTGGAAATGTTCAATGTTAAATACTGCTCAGTTGATAAACAAGATGAACTAGAAATACAATTGATGCAGTTGAAGCAAGGCACCAAAACTGTTGATGAATACGAGCACGAGTTCTCGAGACTCTACGGCTACTCCTCGTATCAAGTAGAAACTGAAGGACGTAAGATGAACCGATTCAGACTAGGTCTGAATCCTGTGTACAGAAAACAACTAAGCGACATAAAGTTCAAGACGTATCTCAGTATGGTGGAAGCAACATGAATGGTAGAACGGGATTTCAGATCCTAGTTATGAACCAGTGATGATGACAATAAGTCTGACTTGTCTATCTTCACCAAAGAAATAAAAACTCAATAGATTCTTCAGTTCATTAAAAGCAAGTTAACAACAGTCAAGAACATTCTCTACGCTTCAGAATACTAGAGCATATTCCATACAATCAGAGTCACGACAGTGCAGACGATGTAAGAAATCATATAGGGGGCGCTGCATGAAGATGTAATCTGTTATATTTGTAAGCAGATCGGTCATAAATGTGATGAATGCCCAAAAAGGACCGATGTGTGCTACAATTGTGGAGAGAAAGGACATTTTTCTAGATAGTGTACAAAACCTCACAGATATACTCAACCAAAACAATCAATGGGTGAAGCAACTCAATGGAGTACTGCAATGATACCGCGAGCTAAAGCACGAGCTTTTCATATAACTGTTGAGGAAGCTGAGGAAATGCCAAATGAAGTCACTGGTAAAATCTGTTGAATTCCATGTTGTTAAAATTCCGGTATCCTTTAATAAGTGATTTCTGTTTTTGTTGATCGACAACTGTTACAGTCTTCTTCTAATTAATCACCCGTGATTGAATTCTACTTGTCAATGACAAGGATACTGATTTTAATTCTGATTTCGCTAAAAGAATTTAAGGTCATTGTTGTGACAAGTTGGCAGATCCATCATAAGGCCACAGATATCTTGTAACACCTTGCTATCTAGATTATGTGTATATGCGGCAATTTGCATTTTTATTGATGTAATTTTTGAACTTAATGAAATTAATTGCTAAATAACGCAATTAAGTAATGAAAAATTTATAATTAAGTTAAATAAGTTTTATGAATCTTTAATAAGAACCAAATTAAAAGAACGAGATAAACAAAAGTTGGGTGCTTAAAATGGGAAATATGAAAAAATGAGAAATATAAATACCCTAAAAAGAATTCTATTGCTCATTTCTCACCTAACAAAATCCCAAACTATATGCTTCTTTTTCCCCAACTATGACATCCTCATCTTCAACACCAAGAATCACCAATTTTGCAACAAAAGCAAGATTTAAAATCAAGTAAATTTACAAGGAAAGCATCAAGTATCAACAATCTACAAGTTTTTAAGGTAATCAAACATCTTCTTTGGTTCAATTGAACTTTACGGTTCTGTGGGTTTTTAAAGAACAGATTTCAGCTTCAACTCATCAAATAATTACAAAGTTAGTGTTAAATGATTTAAACAAAACCCATGCATTAGTTATGTTTTTAAGTGAGCATATTAGAAATTTGAAGCCTTATTTCATGATTTGGCATTAAAGTTCTGAGATTATGAAGTTTGTTGCTGCTATCAATCTTTCTCGATTATGTTTTAACTGGAAGGAAGAAGGGCCAAGAAGGCCTTTGGCATTCGGCCAAGGCTTAGTACATGTGTGTGAGTTTAATCAACAAATACAAGCATTTAACAACCTTTATTTTCTTGAAATTGGCTACTGAAATAAAAGAATACAGAAACGGTAAAGAACCGAGATTCACAATGCTGTGAATCTCGGAAGTTTGTGTAGTTACATAACAGAAACAAACAGCAGCATATATGTATATTCTCGGATGTATGATAACACAACAAGCAGCCTTCCTATCCTTTTTCATTTGTGTTAAGTATGTGATGTGTGTGAGATCCGAGATTCATGAATCTTGGATGTGTGTCCAACAAACACAACAAGCAGCCCTTCCCTTTCATTTTTTTACTTCCCAAATCTCAAATATGTGTCCAGCAGTAACGGAAGCATTACAGCAGATGCTAAGTAAATATATGGTGTGTGTGTGTGTGTGTGTGTGTTGTATACATAAAAGAAACGAGATTCACACAAGGGGTGAATCTCGGATGTATTAAACAGTCCAACATCTTGTTCTTTTCTTTGATGAATCTCAAATGTGTGTGCGTGTGTACAACAGTCCATAGCAGCCCATTCCCTTTTCTTTTATTATAAATCTCTGATGTGGACTGATGGAAGCTGACGGTCCGTCGTTGTGACCCGCCGATTTAGTCCTTAAATCCACTATTTAGCTAGAGAAGTAACGGTCGAATCCACAGGGAGTGTGGTCGTAATTAGGATTGAGTTATTAGCCTTATAAGTTTATTGAAAGCATTTAAATTGTGAATTTGTGGATTTGAATGATTTGTTTAGAGTAATGATTTGCTATTGCTTGGTAACTAAAAGTAATGACAAGACAACTAACGTAGTAGATAAATAATCAAGAGACGGATAACCATTCACGAGATCACCACGGCATAAGTATTACTCACTATAATTTCATGCAATGATCACATAGACATAATCAATTGCGTGACTAAATGAATCAAATGTGTTTTAACCAATAACTCTCGGCATAGCGTATGCAACATTAATACTCGTCTTAATCCCTAAACTAATGGACTCGGCACGAATAATAACACCACGATAAACTATCTTGCTTTTACCAATCGCAACACATAATCATAATCATAGCCAAATGTTTATCACTTGCATACACATAATAGATCTCACTTAATACGAATACATCAAAACATAAGAAATTAAAGAAGAGTAAACTTCGTCGTAGATCCTCCGCAAACGGATAATGGGATTAGCCGTTCATCGTATGCCCGTCAAAACCATAGATCTGAGCCATTTGGTAGCTTGCGAATAACCGTCTCCATTCTTGTATCGTAGATCCACTCCGGCAGGGTTTCAGCGCACTTTCACACACGTCAGGACTCTCTCCAAAGCTGCCCCTCGACTTGTATTTATAGGGAGGTCGAGATTAGGGTTCCACAGGCTGTAAAAACGTGTTTTTGCGCCGCAATAGCGCAGGCCTGCGCCCCTCCCTGCGCTCGGATGCGTCTAGGGCTTAGGTGGCATGTGCCGGAACGTATCTGGACAGTTTGGACGCTATGTGGAACACAGGGTGGCGCTGGCCTACGCCCCCCTCAGCTCGGTTTGCCCTGAATTCTCTCGGATTGCTTCTTTTTTACATCTTGGCCCTAAAATACAAACTTGGAGTAATAATATGGATTTTACAAAGTATCGGTGCTAAAAATGATCATAATATGACTCAGAAACCATATAAATTATTGACTTATCAGAAGCCAAATAAGTAACAACACCAATACACTTGAATTTATATATATATGTCTGTGTGTGTGTGTGTGTGTGCGTGTGTGTGTACAGCAACAACCCTTTTCTACATTAAATTCACAATAAAACTAAGTAAAAGAGAATCTATCATGTGTATGTTGTTGCAAAAAGTTCCAAGATTCACAAATAGTGAATCTTGGATGTTTCCATTATATCACAGCCATTATATATATCTGTGTGTGTGTGCTTGATAATAAGCTAAAATTAGAAGCAAAAACATACTATCAAGTATGTAAAGATATAAAAAGATTAAAAGCATACATTATATATATGTCATAAGGTATTAAGGTATATGCATAAGCTAGAATGTATTTATATTAAATACATTAATATTAGCTACGAAATGTCAAAGCTAGTTTATTGATCTATTATACACTCTGTAATGTAATTACAGACTCTTTGTGCACGCCAGACATAATTTAAAGTGTTTAGCCAGTTATGAGTCAAACTTAAGTACCAAAGTCATAATAAAGCTTAATAAAAGTGTCAAAGCCTTCAGAGATAATGCAAAACTAAATTCAGTCAAAGGAAAGCCTTAAAGCCATGATAACTTATTTGAAAGTCAGTTATACAAAGCTAGAAGACTTTAGCTCACTATTCAGCTTGTGGTATAGCCTTGTGATGCTTTGGGATCTGAGTAGCTGCTCTAAATATTATTGTGATGTAATAGCAACTTAGTAATGTAACCTTGTAGCACATGTAGTGCATGACTAATTATAATAGTTTATTTAGTTTTATGCAAACTTTAGACTTAATATGATGATTATAGTAATTTTTATTTATTCTTGGGATTAAGCAAGCATGATTAAAGCAGGATGTGATAGGATGGTATCAGAGCATTAGTTTGAGGGATTCAAGTGTTAGCAATAACACTTGGACTCAAACTTTTAAGCAAAAATATTAGCTTCGAATATCTAGGTTTTAACTTGAACTGAGATAGGTTATGACTTTGCTTTAGGAATTGGGCATATGGGGTAGAATAGGAGTATACCGATTCTTATGTAAACATTATTTATTATATTTCAGAATATGTCTGGATCTGATGAAGGAGCTGGAGATGCACTCACTCCTGAACAGATCATGCAAATGATGCAAACTATGCTCAATGAAAACAATGAGCGTCAAGCTAAGCTTATGGAAGACCAGTTTTGTGCTCGCGATAAAGCAGAAACTAGGCGTAGAAAAGAGTGTAGGAAGAAACAACATGAAGATATCGGACGACGTAATGATGACACTGATGAGGAGGAACTTCCTGTAGTCCCTCCTAAAGGCTGCAACTTCGTTACTTCAAAGCTTGCGGAGCTCAATCTTTCAAAGGAGCTGCTAATTCTATCGAGGCGCGCGAGTGGATTACTGGCATCAAGCGCATATTCCTTATTAGTGACTGCACTGAAGAGTCAAAGGTCAGCTTTGCTACTACACTATTCGAGGGTGGCGCTATTATGTGCTGGAGATCTCAGGAGAATATGCACGCAGCCAACTGGATTAAGTCCCTATCTTGGGATGACTTCAAGGTGATCTTCTTTCATCAGTACTGCCCGGCTGATGAAAAGAAGCGTCTAGAGGAAAAGTTGATGTCTCTTTCTCAAGGAACCAAATAAGTGACTGAGTATGAGATTGAATTTACTCGTCTTAGCTTGCTATCAGAATACCAAGTTGCTACTAAGGAGCACAAGATCGGCCGCTTTCTAATGGGTCTACATCCTGAGTACCAGAAATTTCTGAAGCACCAAAGGTACTCTAATTATGCTGAAGTTGTTGAAGCTGCTAAAATTCTTGAGCAAGAATTTATCCGTGCTGGAGGAGTTCCCAATTCATCTTGCAATCCGACTTGCCCCTCACCACCTAAGAAGTCAAGCATTGAAAGCTGTTCTGGATCTTCATCCAGATATTCTCCACAGCAGTCTCATTCCTAACAGTTTAGTTCACCTCCGGCACAGAGAGCTCGTTTATATGTAGTATATTCTGAACCGAGGTAGTGTCGCCGCTGCCATAAGTCGCACATTAGGCGTTGCAACCCCAATGATGTGAAATGCTACGCATGTAACAAAATGGGGCATAATAGTGACGAGTGTCCCAACAAAGTTGCCACATGCAACAACTGTTTACGCCCTGGGAATACTGAGCAACAGTGCACTCATCCATCCAGGCTAGTCTATCCGAGAGCGGAGCTTCATCCACGACTACAATAGCAACAACCCCAGTCTCGGAAACATCAACAACAACAACAATGACAACAACCGGCACAACATAGCACGTCACCCGGGGGTTACAGTCGTCGTAATGAGCCATCACGAAATCAGACACGATCTTTTCAAATAACGGTTGAGCAAGCGAAGGAAGTAACAGACGTGGTATCTGGTATGTTTCTTGTTAACTCTGTTCCTGCTAGAGTTATTTTCGATTCAGGAGCCAATCGTTCTTTCATATCGTGTTCATTTGCATCTAAGCTTGGAATTTCTCCTAGTACTCTACCTGTTATATTATATATCGAAATGACCAGTGATGTGTGTGTGTCTACTAATAAAATCTATCGCGATTGTATTATTCTGCTCGACAACTGCACTTTCCAACTTGATCTTATCTCGATGGACTTTCACGAGTTCGACGTCATTATGGGTATGGATTGGATTGTTCACCATGACGCTAGCATTATCTGTAGGAAGAAGTTGATAAAGCTCACTACTTTAGATGGCCGAAGTATCTGCGTTTATGACGACAGAAAGAAAGGTGACTTATGTTTAATCTCTGTTCTAAAAGCTAGGAAGCATATAGCAAAAGGTTGTGCGTCTTAGTTAGCATATGCAATAAATGCTAAATCTGAAAAGAAAGCTTTAGCTGAGGTACCGATAGCCTCAGAACTCTCCGATGTCTTTCCCAAGGACATCTCTGGACTCCCACCAGATCGTCAGGTGGAGTTCATAATTGACCTGGTGCCAGGTGCGACACCAATTGCTCGAGCCCCTTATCGACTTGCACCTGCCTAGATGCAAGAAATGATGAAGCAGTTGCAAGAGCTGCTTGACAAGGGGTTCATACGACCAAGTTCATCTCCTTGGGGAGCTCAAGTTCTCTTCGTTAAGAAGAAAGTCGGGACTCTCCGGATGTGCATTGATTATAGGGAGTTGAACAAGGTAACAATTAAGAATAAGTACCCATTACCCAGAATAGACGATCTTTTCGACCAGCTTCAGGGAGCCAGTTATTTCTCAAAAATCGATCTCAAATATGGGTACCATCAGCTTAAAGTACGAGAAGAAGATGTTTCCAAAACGGCTTTCCGTACCAGATATGGGCATTATGAGTTTCTTGTTATGCCCTTTGGCCTTACAAACGCGCCTGCGGCGTTTATGGATCTCATGAACCGTGTTTGTAGGCCAATGCTCGACAAATCTGTTATCGTCTTCATAGACAATATTCTTATCTAATCCAAAACTGAACTCGAGCATGCTGTGCATCTTAGGGAGCTGCTAGAGTTGCTACGCAATGAGCAGCTCTATGCCAAATTCTCTAAATGCGAATTATCGTAGACTTCTGTCAACATGTCCACTGAGAGTGTCGCATTCAACCAAGAGCGAACACTTTGATCTGTTTTCACCCAAGCACTATAAGCGGGGTTGAGATGAACCCTTCCTTCGGCTTTTAAAGAACCGATTTCAGCTTCAATTCATCAAATAATTACAAAGTCAGTGTTGAATGTGTCACACATTGTTACCCCAGTTGACAACTAGGCGTGACGTCGCGTAAGCATGTTCATAATCAAGCGAACGACCACTAAATGGACGTTTTCGAAAAATACATTGAGTAACTTTAAAATATGATATTGTTTTTACATAATCCGAATAAAACGTAAAGTAACATGATCAAAAAGGACATAAATTATGCTAATAAATCTCCGTATGTTTGAAAATTGTTGCGACTTCAAAATATGCGGAAGCCTTGTTACGCTTCCGATGCATGCTACTCGCCTTAATTTCCTGAAAATACACGCTAAAATACGTCAGCGAAATTGTTGGTGAGCTCATAGGTTTACATGAAAGAATGACTTGTATGGACTACAACGATTGAGTTTGGATTTATAAAGCATATATTTCATGTTATGTATTACATATAACCATCATGCAACCGAACTTAATTATGAGTTTGCCCTATGTAGTATTAACCACTATATGATGTTAAATATATACGCACCCGTTAATAGTTGGCGCGACCAACCTGGCTGGGAGACATTAATCCCGATATATCTATCCATATGATATTCACGTTTACATAAATGTAATTAACGATTCATGATTTGAGGGCATGATGAAACCACATGTGTGTAATACATAAAAAGAAATGTAGCATCTATTGTGTCCATATGAAAGATGTAGCATATATTTTCACCCCAAAACATGACATTGTAATAAGAGGGGCTATGAGTACTCACCGTAAATGATGGCAAAAATGAGCGTAAAACGGAAATTTCGTTGATGACTTGTGGTGAAGCTTGATGTATTTTAACTGAGTCCTAAATGATATGAGGGACTTAGTAATTCTCGTAATGATAATATGCATGTATGAGGGTTTTTATGTTTTAAATCACCCAACTTAATAAGTTAATGAATAAAACCCACTTAATAAGTTCAAGTATATATATAAGGATTTTCCAAGTTTTGTCGTGGTTTTTCGGCCTACTTTGTGGCTGTTTTTGACCAAGCTCCAAAACGATTTGGGCTTCAGTTTTCATAATCAAAAAACTACTATATACAAGGAATTTTTCAAGGTAAAAATGGTCATTTTCGAGGTGTTTAGGTTAGGGAAAAGGCTAGTTAAAAACCCTATGTTGGCCATATTGGAGCTGTTAGACCTTTCGGTTCCCAAACAGTATTTGGGGTTTCAAAACTCTGTATTAAACTATGAAAACCTCCAGATATTTAGTTAAAACATAGATCTAAATTCTGAAACAAGAATCAACTCATTTTGTTAAGTTTTGAATTAGTTATGATTTTTCAAAGTTGATGTAATATTTCTGTCGAAAAATCCGATTTCACAATCTTGTAACAACTTGTAATTCTTGTTGTTTATTCAAGAACCACATGTATTAAAAGCTTGTAAAACATATCTTTATACTTTGTTTTCATAATATTTATTTCTACATTATGTGTTTATATATTTATAAACACATTTGAAGAAACAAGCTTTAAAAATAAAAGCTAGATGTTCATAAACTTGGTTTTTGATGAAGTTTATTGTTTTTGGTGATTATATATTATTATGAAAGACTTATATTAACATAAATATAAGAAGTAATAAGTTAGTATTTACTTATTCTGATGTATTAGAAGTATGAAATTAAGTAGAAGGTTTGATCTTGAATTGATGCACCAAGAACTCTTGAATAAGACTTGAAGAAACAAAAGTTGCAAACTTTTTCTTTGGAGGAGGCCGTTGGCCAATTTTTTTGAGAGAAAAGGAGAGTGTTTTTTCTCTTAGATGGTGTGAAGAATAAGAGGAAATGAGTCCTCCATTTATAGAGAAAAATTATCATGCAAATGGAGGTGGAGTATAAATCTAGATGAAATGAAAGGGAGATGTGTGAAGAGGATTTGATTGTGAATGTGCAAGGTGTTTGGAACAAAAAAATGAAGTCAAAAGCTAGATATGTACTAGCTATGAGAGCCGGCCATCATGGTGTATTTATGTTGTATACTTGTTATGATTTTTTTGTATAAAAGTATTTCAAAATGTATTCTTGTATTTTCCTTTTTATGTAATTTAATAAATACTTATGAAAGATACTAGTTTTGTGTATTTATTTTTGTCTTGCATAATTAAAGTAATGTAAGTATGTTAATGCATGATTAGTGTCATTAATCTTAATTTAATTATGCACTTAGTTGAATTAGTTCATCATATCGTAAATCGATCGGATTAATTACTTTGTCGGTTCATCTCACCGTCGAAATTGTTTCTAATTATAATGAAATTCCTTTAGAATTTTGTTAATCACATTGATTAATTACTAATAACTACTAATTAAGTTATAATTGCTAACCTGATTTTGTGCCGGTTGTTACAGAATGATTTAAACAATTATGTGTTTAAGTGAGCATATTAGAAATTTGAAGCCTTAATTCATGATTTGGCATTAAAGTTCTGAGATTATGAAGTTTGTTGCTGCTGTCAATCTTTCTCATTTCTGTTTTAACCGGAAGGAAGAAGGGCCAAGAAGGCCTTTGGGCTTCGGCCAAGGCTTAAGTACATGTGTGTGAGTTTAATCAACAAATACAAGCATTTAACAACCTTTATTTTCTTGAAATTGGCAGCTGAAATAAAAGAATACAGAAAGGGTAAAGAACCAAGATTCGCAATGACGTGAATCTCGAATGTTTGTGTAGTTACATAGCAGAAACAGACAACAACATATATGTATATTCTCGGAGCATTCCTTTCCTTTTTCATTTGTGTTAAGTGTGTGATGTGTGTGAGATCCGAGATTCATGAATCTTGGATGTGTGTCCAGCAAACACAACAAGCAACCCTTCCCTTTCCTTTTTTTTTATTACTTCCCAAATCTCAAATATGTATGAATGTCCAGTAGTAACAGAAGCATTACAGTAAAAACTAAGTAAATATATGGTGTGTGTGTGTGTGTTATATACATAAAAGAAAGGACCGAGATTCACACAAGGGGTGAATCTCGGATGTATTAAACTATCCAACATCTTGTTCTTTTCTTTGATGAATCTCAAATGTGTGTGCGTGTGTACAACAGTCCATAGCAGCCCATCCCCTTTTCTTTTATTATAAATCTCTGATGTGGATTGATGGAAGCCAAATCAGTAACAACACCAATATACTTGTATTTATATACATACACACACACACACACACACACACACATATATATATATATATATATATATATATATATATATATATATATATATATATATATTTGTGTGTGTGTGTACACCAACAACCCTTTTCTCCATTAAATTCACAATAGAAACTAAGTAAAAGAGAATCTCTCATGTGTATGTTGTTGCAAAAAGTTTCAAGATTCACAAATAGTGAATCTTGGATGTTTATGTGCATTATATCACAGCCATATTATATATATATATATATATATATATATATATATATATATATATATATATATATATATGTGTGTGTGTGTGTGTGTGTGTGTGTGTGTGTGTGTGTATGTATGTGTGTGTGCGCGCTTGATTATAAGCTAAAATTAGAAGCAAAAACATACTATCAAGTATGTAAAGATATAAAAAAAATTTAAAAGCATGCATTATATATATGTCATAAGGTATTAAGGTATATGCATAAGCTAGAATGTATTTATATTAAATGCATTCATATTAGCTATGAAATGTCAAAGCTAGTTTATTGATCTAATATACACTCTGTAATGTAATTACAGACTCTTCGTGCACGCCAGACATAATTTAAAGTGTTTTAGCCAGTTATGAGTTAAAGTTAAGTACCAGAGTCATAATAAAGCTTAATAAAAGTGTCAAAGCCTTCAGAGATAGTGCAAAGCTAAATTGAGTCAAAGTAAAGCCTCAAAGCCATGATAACTGATGTCAAAGTCAGTTATACAAAGCCAGAGGACTTTAGCTCACTATTCAGCTTGTGGTATAGCCTTGTGATGCTTTGGGAACTGGGTAGCTACTCTTAATATTATTGTGATGTAATAGCAACTTAGTAATGTAACCTTGTAGCACGTGTAGTGCATGACTTATTATACTAGCTTATTTAGTTTTATGCAAGCTTTAGACTTAATATGATGATTATAGTAATTGTTATTTATTCTTTGGATTATGCAAGCATGATTAAAGCAGGATGTGACATATCTACAACATATACATGACTGAATTCAGATCATCTGACAATTTCAAACCTAGTTCATTGGTTAGGATTGTGATCAAGTTTGGAGTTGCATAGATCCCTGATCATCTCATTTTGGTACTTAGCAAAAAAATTTAGCCTTGGGGATGCTTGGATAGTTATGATATGTATTTTGATGTAGTAGATAGATGTTTGTACCCTTATAACTTAATTTCTGACTTGTTTATATTCCGCATAATTAATTTATCTTAGTTTATTGATTGATATTGCATTGCAACTAGTACCTAGTCTTAAGACCTCTAAGAAATTTGGGTCTTACAATTTCACTCAGATGATTGTTACAAAATCGAATCTTTGATAAAGGATGGAAAATTATGAGCTATTTAAGGGATGAAGTTCGAATCATCTGAGATTCAAAGGTTCGGACCTCACATCTGAAGGTTCGGATGAACCTTCACCTGAAGCTCAGACCACTTATAAGATAAATTTGAAATCAAATGTTAAAATCCGGATGACAATTTGAACTTTGGATCATACATCCTAAGTTCGCATGACCTATCCGAGGTTAAACACCCGAAGTTGGTAAAGCTCGGACCTTATTCCGAAGTTTGGATCTTTGATCCGAAGAACTTGGATCCGAGAATCAATATCCGAAGTATGTATGAATGTATTTAAATGCAATGCACTTTAGCATACTTATTATAGAGACTTATACATAAATAAATTGCAACCTGATATATAGCTTAAACATAATTGCAAGCAAATATAACATAATTTAAGCTAGTAGTAGCCTAAGCAGCACGAGTCCACATTTAGAGCCTGATTCACTAAACTTTGCATGATATCACTACATAAGCAAGCATACCTTATCTTAGTGAGTAATACATCTTCCTTACACTATATATTTTATGTAAACTGAGACTCATATTGCACCTTTAGCTTTCATTGGCAGTGATTTAAATATAAACGGCTTATAAAAGCTACACGTCATTACTTCCTGATCAGCTTAAAGCCTTGCATACTTTCCATGACTATTACACAGCTTTTCTTGCATATCCTAGCAAGATTCTTACAAAAGCATAGTACCAATACTTTTGTTAGAATTTGGGTGGCAGTCTAAGTTATATTGTGCTTATTTACTTGATGACAAGCACATTAATAGTATTGCACTCTGATGATACCCACATTGTTTATTGGTAGCTAGCCCAGTATGTGGTCAATCCCTACAAATGCGTGTGCATGGTGTTATCATCCTCCCACTCTAATTGTTTAATGTCTCAATAGCATCAACAGTTTAATACTCTTTAGCAAATCATGCATTTGGCAGCATAATACAGGTCCCTATTACAATATAATTGGCACAAGCTGCATACCATACACATAAGTGCATGTAAACTATATTTTCTGCTCACTCACCAAGCACTTTCAAGTTAGGTTCATCATTTTACAAGAGGATCTAGACCACTCTACTTTTGTGATATTTTGCTTGTAATATTTATCTTTGGTTATGAGTAGCAACTTGTACCTTTCAGACATGATGTAATAGATTAATAGACATGTACCATTTTAGCAAGTGTAGTTCTTGACATTGGGTTTGTATTTGCTTTATGTAGTATGTGTTGGGAACTCGTATAAGTTTTTCGTAAAAACATAAACTTTAATTGTATTAAACGCACAACGGAAGAATTTTAAAATATACAAATTCCACGGATCTTCAAGTTAGGTTCATCACATATCGCATGTCACATGGCAGCCCTACGCTACGTGGCATAACACATGCCAACCGGCCTCTAATCAGAGACACTAGAGATCCAATACAGACAGAGATTCTATTCTCAGTTTTGGAATCCCTCCCCCTGGAGCCAAGCCACGCCCGTGGAGGCTAACAGGAATGACAGCCGCATATATATATATATATATATATATATATATATATATATATATATATATATATATATATATATATATATATATATATATATATATATATGGGAACCCTAAACAGGGTTAAACTGAGCTACACCGCTCCCGCGATAACCCACCGCGATATACTATAATGGATCTCAATCATATAACACATATAAAGAAAGAAGGATCATACCTGAGGGGCAGCTCGCAGTGCCCAAACAATTCATACAGTCACATATGAAACATTAACACAAAAGACTCGAAAGACAGCGACTAGTCTTTGAAAAAGTCTCGCGTACTCACCTGGATCACCCCCTACAATTTCCCTAACTGTCTGATCCGGACTCGGCCCGTAACAATCTCTTGCAGTCCCTGTACACAAATTAATTCTCCCAGGTTAATCCCAATTATCCCATAACCGTTAACATACCTAAATGTACCCCACAACACAGCCCAAAGGACCCCCAAAGCCCAAACCGACCCAAGCCCACTGGAGCAGGATCGCGGCCGCACTGGCCTGATCGCGGCCTGCGCTTAACAAGATCATCGCGGCCGCGCTTGGCGCGTCGCGACCGCGCTCACGCGACGAACAGACCTCCTGTTTCTGCTTCTGTTCTGTCCAGAGATGAATTCATCCCTCCAACCCGATTTTAGTAGCCATAATCCACAAATTTGATAGCAAAACACTACTAAAACACACATACACCAATTCCCAACATATCACAACACTTAATACCTAAAATCAGATTTAAAATTGGAGATTACTCACCTTTAACTTCAAGAACACCACTTGGAGGTTTCAAATCCAATTTGCAGCAATTATCTTCACTTAATTTGAGCTTGAAATCAATTCAGCAGAACAAAGAAACACACACACACACACTTATCTCTGTGATTTGCACAAAAGAAGGAAAGGATAAGCATACGATACACACATATACACGCATACGGATCCGGTTATTTCGCGGGTTCGACACCGATACCCGACCCCAATATTAAAAATCAACTATGTATATCATTAAATCCCATTTAATCCCGTGAATCCATAATTATACTTTATCAACTAAAATCATATCCCAAATCCAGGTAATCCCCGTCCCGACACGTATAATCCACTATACGGGACGCAATTGGACCAACGCAATACTCAATAAAATTAATTGGTCAATAAGATAATTACACGTACCTGCTCGGGAGTGGGGATGTTACAAATCCTCCCCCCTTACAAAGATTCCGTCCCGGAATCTAACTCTGGCTCTGGAACAAGAAAGGATAACGACTCCGCATCTCAGACTCGGGCTCCCGAGTTGCGCTGGTACCCTTATGATGTCTCCATTGAATGAGTACCAATGATATCTCCTTATTACGCAACTTCTTCACCTTCCGATCAGTAATTAACTCTGGCTACTCAGCATATCTCAACCGATCATCCACAGATATCTCTGATAACGGCACGTACTGATCCTCTTTAGCCAAACATTTTCTCATATGGCTCACGTGGAATGTATCATGTACACCGGCTAACTCTGGCGGTAGTCTCAATCGGTAGGCCTGATCTCTGACCCTAGCAATTATCTCAGCGGCCCTATATACGTCGGACTTAGCTTGCCCCAGTGTCTGAATCGGATCACACCCTTCCACGGAGACACTTTCAGCAATACCTGATCCCCAACACGGAACTCAAGCTCGGAAGTACGGCGGTCAGCATAGCACTTCTGACGGCTCTACGCAACACGCATATGCTCACGAATCATAGCTACTTTATCGCTCGTCTCCTGAAGTAGCTCTGGCCCTCTAATCGGTCGCTCACCGACCTCACCGTAACACACACTAGGGTTAGACACTTACGGCCATATAACGCTTCAAACGGTGCCATCTTAATCGAGGCGTGGTAGCTATTATTCTAAGCAAACTCTACTAACGGGAGATGCACATCCCAGCTACCTCTGAAGTCTATGGCACATGCTCTCAACATGTCCTCGAGTGTCTGGTTGGTGCGCTCAGTCTGCCCATCTGTCTGTGGCCTGTAAGCTGTACTCAGCTGAACCCGGGTACCCAGCTCTCTCTGGAAGCTCTGCCAGAACCGCGAGGTGAATCGAGTATCGCGATCAAAAGTAATCGACTTCGGAATCCCATGTCGCGATACCACCTCATCTATATACAGCCGCGCTAGCTGATCCATCGTGATCGTACCCCGAACAGCAAGAAAATGCGCACTTTTAGTCAACTGGTCCACTATGACCCAGATCATATCGTTCCCACGCACGGTACGAGGAAGTCGGACGATGAAATCCATCGCGATGTGGTACCACTTCCACTCGGGAATCTCCAGTGGCTGTAGACGGCCGTGCGGTTTCTGGTGCTCACTTTTGACCCACAAACATGTCATGCACTACTCGACGTAACGACCCACGTCCCTTTTCATACCCGGCCACCAGTAAAACTCTCGGAGGTCTCGGTACATCTTTGTGCTCCCAGGATGAATAGACAACCTCGACTTATGCGACTCATCAAGGATCAGCTGTCGCAAGTCCCCAACTCTGGGAACCCAAACTCTGCCTCTCAACGTATATATCCCTCGGTCATCCCTGACCAACGACCCTGTCTGCCCCACCAACCTCTCTCTCTTCACATTCTGCTCCCGCAAACCCTCTATCTGTGCCAATCTCAGACTGTCAATCAGGGTAGAGGTGATCTCGAGTCTCACAGCTCGGGAAGTAACCGTCTGAACACACGCTTTACGGCTCAAGGCGTCAGCTACTACGTTCGCCTTCCCAGGATGATACTGTATCTCACAGTCATAGTCGTTCAGGAGCTCTAAACTACGTCTCTGTCGCATGTTCAATTCCTTCTGACTGAAAAGATACTGAAGGCTCTTGTGATCAGTATAAACCACGAACTGAGATCCATATAGATAATGTCGCCATATCTTTAGCGCAAAGACTATGGAATCCAACTCAAGATCATGGACAGTATGATTCTCTTCATATGTCTTCAACTGCCTTGAAGCGTAGGCAATCACCTTGCCCCGCTGCATCAATACACAACCCAACCCTGTCCCTGATGCATCACAGTACACAGCGAAGTCATCCGTACCCTCGGGCAAAGCCAACACCGGCGCCTGACATAGTCGAGCTCTCAACTCAGCAAAGGCAGTCTTCTGCTCGTCATTCCACTCGAATGGTACGCCTTTCCGTGTCAGTCTCGTCAATGGCATGGCTATCCGCGAAAAGTTCTGAATGAACCGTATGTAGTAGCCTGCTAATCCCAGGAAACTACGAATCTCTGGCACGGTCTTAGGATGCTCCCAACTCATCACAGCCTCAATCTTCGTGGGATCCACTTTGATGCCCTCATTGCTCACAACATGGCCCAAGAACTGCACCTCTCGGAGCCAGAACTCGCACTTCGAAAATTTCGCATAAAGTCTCTCTTTCTGCAGCACGCTCAGGACCTCCCTCAAGTGCTGCTCATGCTCCTCAGCGCTCCTCAAATAGATCAATATGTCGTCTATGAACACAATCAAAAAACGATCCAACATGGCTCTACACACCCTGTTCATCAAATCCATGAAGGCTGCGGGTGCGTTAGTCAGTCCGAATGGCATGACTAAGAACTCGTAGTGTCCATAACGCGTCCTGAAGGCTGTCTTGGGCACATCCTCTTCCCTGACCTTCAGCTGATGATATCCAGATCGTAAATCAATCTTCGAAAAGAAGCTAGATCCCTGTAGCTGATCGAATAAATCGTCGATTCGCGGAAGTGGATATCTATTCTTCACCGTCACTTTATTTAACTCTCGATAATCGATACACATTCGCATGGTACCGTCTTTCTTCTTCACAAACAGCATCGGTGATCCCCACGACGATGAGCTCGGACGGATAAATCCCCTATCTAGCAACTCCTGAAGCTGAGTCATCATCTCTTGCATCTAAGTGGGTGCCAGCCTGTAAGGCGTCTTCGCAATCGGCACCGCTCCAGGGATAAGGTCGATCCGTAACTCTACCTGGCGATCTGGCGGTAGCCCAGGTAACTCATCTGGGAATACCTCAGGGTAGTCTCGCACTACAGGTACATCCCCTACCTTCGTCTTCTCCTTATGTGCGTCAATCACATAAGCCAGGAAGGTCTCGCAACCTTTCGTCACATATCTCTGAGCTCTAACCATCGAGATAATCCCTATCTCGCCCTTTCGCCTCTCTCCGTATACTGTCACGGTCTCAGTCTCAGAAATCGGTATCCTGATCATCTTCTTAGCACAAAGAATGTTTTCCTGACGGCTGTCATCCAGTCCATACCAACGATCACATTGAAGCTGCTAATCTCAATAGGTAGTAGATCGATCAGGAATCGGTGAGTATCGATCTCGAGTGCACACTCTCGATAAACACGGCTCACTGGCGTGGTATGCCGTCTACCCTCTCAACAATCAATGGCACAGATAACACAGTAGGAGCAACATTAAAATAAGCACAGAAGGACATTGACACATATGAGGGATCGGCTCCAGAATCAAATAAGACTCGCGCACGCAAGCCGTTCAGAATATACGTAGCCGTAACAACATCTGAAGCATCTCTGGCCTCCTCAGCTGTGGCCTGGAACACCCGGCCTCTGACTCTCGGAGCTACATCCCTGCGAGAGGTGGAAGAAGAAGGCTCTGCTCTAGCACCGCTCGTGCTCGCCCCCGGTACTGCTGGTGCTATCTCAGGGCAATCTCTCATGCGATGGCCCGGCTTCCCACATCAGAAGCATAACGTCTCAGGGGCTGTGCATGCTGTAGCTGTGTGGCCGAACTGACCACATTTGAAACATCTGAACTGATCACTAGCACATGGCCCAGCATGCCTACGGTGGCATCTCGGACAATCTTGCTCCCCGGATGAACTGTCAGCTCTGCTCCCTGATGCCCGGGACCCCTGCCCAACACTGCTCTGACTGGCCGCATGGCTGTCTCTCTGGCCCTGACCTCTGGATCTCTCATCTCGGCCTCTATCTCTGCCTCTGTCTCTACCCCTGTCTCTGCGCGAACCTGTACTCTGCTCCTGATGACGGCCCTGCTCGGGCTGCTGCTCTCTCGGCTCACGCCAATAACTACACTGCTCAGAGGTCCCCGTACGCTGCCTCTGGGTAGGCGGCTGCTCCCTCTGCCTCTCGATCTCTCGCTCTCTCATGCGAGCTAACTCCAGCGCTCTAGCGAAAGATGACGTCTCCTGCAATCCCACAAACTCCCTGATATCTGGTCTTAGACAGTCAACAAAAGCATCAACCTTGCGCCTCTCTGTATCCACATGCTGCGGCGCAAACTGGGAGTACTCGTTAAAACGGTCCACGTACTGATGCACGGACAGATCCCTCTGCTGTAGATGGAGGAAGCGGCGCTCCATCTCTCGCTGCTCGTCACGGGGCGCATACTGAGTCTCAAACATGGCATTAAACTAGGCCCTAGACATCGCATACGCACGCGAATCGGACATAGAAGACTCTATCGACCTCCACCACAGCGAGGCCCCACCCCTCAACTGGTATGTGGCATACCCAAGCATATCTTTCGGGTCCACATGAGCAACCCGAAACGCGGACTCGATCTCGCGCTACCATGCTAGAGCCATCCCCGTCCCGACACGTATAATCCATTATACGGGACGCAATTGGACCAACGCAATACTCAATAAAATAATTGGTCAATAAGATAATTACACGTACCTGCTCGGGAGTCGGGGTGTTACAATGTCAATTCAAATAAATACATCTTTTATTTAATATCCAATAATAAATAAAAGACTAGATAATTATTTAATTATCATCTAATGACAATTAAATCATTACAATATCTAATATTGCACTTTTAGTCCCCGTACTTTGAGATATAATTAATCACCCAGTAATTACGTTAATTTCAATAATCATTTTGTGTCATAAATAATATCCGATATCATTTATTCAATAGTTCGATTGCATCTGCTCATTTGTGCTCTTCGGTGTGTCCCTCAAGTGTTTTATGAAATCAGTCATGCTGTAGTAGTGATGTCATCTTGACACACCATACACTAACATACTTCCATTTGTGTAAGACGACATCACTATACTGCAGCATGCGCTTAAAGGAGGTCATGGCTAGACACTTTAGGCAACCAAGGTCATAGAAACTCTTACTCCCATTTGGGCATTCTTGTAAACGACTTTCCAAAAAGAAACCTAGGTTATATCTCATGCATCGTGATATTTCAATTTGAAAGCTAGGCATGAATTAGATCAACCGTAGCAAACACGATTATGTTTCTTGACTCTCTGATCTCATACTGATTTTTAACAGACAGAGTAGAACACATCAGTCTATTCGAGTACGACCTTGCATTTCTTTCAGTATCGATCGCCGAGGGACCCAGAAATATCTCTTATTAGTTAAAAGAATGTGCAAATCTCATCTTGACTATCTAGGCCTCCATCATTACTCTTACTGTATCCAGCCTCGAACCGATATAATCACCCAGTTACAGATAACGTTGGGTTAGACCAAGCGTAAAACGGTCCCTGCACTGAAGTACGTAGACATCTCGTTGTGGTTCCCACTACCGCAATCAGCTATGGACTAATTTTAAAATAATTTATTCTCGGATAAACACAACATGATTTTCCCACTACCGCAATCATGTTGATCTCATTAATCTCAATAAACACAACATGATTTTCCAACAATTCAATGCTACTGTTCCTTTATCAAAAGTAATGGTAAAATGATCTATCGAAAAATTAATTTTAGTCTCCGTACTTTGAGATATAATTAATTACTTAATAATTAATTTAATTTCAATAATCATTTTGTGCCATAAATAATATCAAATATAATTTATTCAATAATTTGATTGCATCTGCTCAGTTGTGCTTATCGGTGTGACCCTCAAGTGTTTTATGAAATCAACTATGATGCAGTAGTGATGTTATCTTGACACACCATGCACTAACAGTATGAATGTAATGTGTGGGCTGTTTTAGGTATTGTTTATTGTTTTAACATGATGGTTGCTTAACATGATCTTGTGAGTTACATGCGATTATAAGCAGGATGTTACATATATGACGAATGGGGAAATTGCATGTACTGGTATTAAAATAAGGATGTTACGTAATATACAACTATTTTAGAAGAAAATGTTGGGTTAATGCTTTAACAGAAATGTTGGTGGCAGCAGGTTTCTATTTTATGCAATAAACCCTTCTGTAGAAAGCTAGGGGTGTTCAAATAAAACCGAAAAACCGAGCCAAATCGCTTGATCCGAAACTGAAAAAACCAAACCGACATATTATGGGGTGATCTAGGTTTTCATCTTTTGAATATCGTGGGTAACCGAATTGAATCGATTATACATATATAAGTTAATAGCTTTTATTTATAATTTCATTTAGTCATTTTAATACATTAAATAATAGATTTTCAAATGATATTTTTATTTAATTATATTGTTAAATACATTTAGTGTAATTTTTGAGATTTTTGACCAATTAGTTTATTATAACTTTGTATTTAAAGAGAATTTGAATTTAAAAGACGTATATTTCTAATTTTTATTTGTTTTTAAATATATAATAAGAAAACATGGATCGAACCACGGGTAGTCACGTTCTAACAGGCAACCAAAGACATGATAACCAAAACCAAAAACACAATTTACATTAGACTACTAATCGAACCGAGTCCAAGCATGCATGTCTCTAAGAAAACTCGGGTTAAAAGACTCCGTTTCAATTTCCAAGTGTTGTAAAGTCAATGAGTACAAACATCGACCCCTTCAAACACTCCGAAGTCCAAAAGACTTGTCAGGGTCATTTTAGAAATTTTGTAACTTGGTATTAATTTCTACATCACCAAATTTACCCCTCATTTCCTCTCCACTTCTCGAGTAAACAAAGCATCGATTCCAACGACACTTTCGAAAGCCAACAAAACCTTTCAGGGGTAATTTTGTAATTTCACATATACCCTCACCCCTACCCCACGTCAGCTCTCAACTGTATAAAATTGGTTTCATCTCTCCTCATCCTTTTCCACTAGAGCCATTTCATTTCTCATCCTCTTCCATAATTAAAAAAAAGAAAAAAATAAATAAATAATAGGGTTTCTCTGCTATCGTGCGCCATCTGGATTTTCCGGCGACTTTATGAACGGATCTGTTGGAATCAACGGCGTTGCAACAATGGCAGGAGGAGGAGGAGCGGATGAACAGTACGCCAAAGCAAAGATATCTGTTTGGTGGGATATAGAGAACTGTCAGGTACCAAAAGGTTGTGAACCACATTCGATCGCACAGAATATAAGTTCTGCTTTGGTTAATATGAACTACTGTGGGCCAGTATCGATTTCTGCCTATGGCGACACCCATCGGATCCCTGCATCTGTACAGCAAGGGCTTAACAGTACTGGAATCGCGTTGAATCATGTTCCCGCTGGTATATTCTCTCATCTGGAATTTTTTTTGTTTTGTGTGAATGTGTTGGTAATTGTGTAGTGTTTGGTTTTATGTTTAAGTGGAATTATGGGAACGATGATTGTGTTTTTGTTATTTGAGTGAAAAGATTGTGGTGATTAAACTAGTCCATAAACCCTAACAGGACGGATATATAGATCTGTTTATGCATATGGTTATATAATCTATTTGATTGTTTATTTAGGATATTTATATGCAATTTTATATTTTGATTTTGGGAAGATGCAGTGGACTGTATTGATCATGGTGAACTGTGCTCATGAGCCTGGTGTTTGGATTTGGTTTCTGGCGATGATTTTCATTTTTCCTGTTTTGAAATGATGGACCATTGAAAATCTTTTTTTTTTTTTTTTTGCAACCAAGCTGCAACATGCTAATTGCCTATTTTTTTTGGTCCAAAATGGAGTTTTTTCTTCAATAATTTGTATTTGGGTTTTTATTATTGTAGCAGTTTTAAAAATGCAATTTGGGGTGACGAAAATCCAATTTCACTTTGAAATCACAAATTAGAGTTTGATTATTTATTTTAAGTCGAGGTTTGACCTCTGGATCTGGTCTGTTTTTCTACATTTCAATCATACTTTACAAATCTTCTTTGTTTACCCAACCAAGGCCACATGCCCTTATCACGGAATAAGGCGGATGTGGCAAAAAGGCTAGGGCTTGAGTGACTTGATCTGGTTAGATTTGTAAATAATGTATGTGACAAAACTTAACATAAAAATATGAATAAAAGCACAATATGAAGATATAATAACATATATTAAACGTTAAATAGTTCATATACCCAAATAGATGTAGTAGACGAAGTAAAACGCTCTAAGAGTCAAATAAAAATTTTAACTTCATTGAAATCAATATATAACATTTATTGCCTATTACTTACCATAATACTTTTGCCTCAAATGATTTATAGTAGCTTTTTAAGAAATTTGGCATCGATACATGTGTGTGTGATTTAGCGCATGTGTCTATATAAGAGTGTGTGTGTGTGTATATATATATATATATATATATATATATATATATATATATATATATATATGTATATATATATATATATATAAACACACAAAGAGAGAGAGATAATTATTATCCCATGCAACTATCCCTTAAAAAAGCAACCTCATGACATGTAAATTGAAAAAACCAATTGACATTCTTATCTTATCAATCCTAATGGAAGAAGTTCAGCTTTCAAATTGTCAATTCTGAATTCCTGAATCTATCTTTTTGGATGGAAAAGGTCTGCAGCATTATGCGTTGGTTGCCTGGTGCCTAATCGAGAAAGTTTCTTGCCTAATCAGACCGCATTGACTAGACACCCACAAGGGATCAGGCAAAAATGCCTCGCCTTAACACCTTTAACTATGTTGGCACTTGTTAAAGAAAGATAATATATCTTTTAGCACTAAAATAGGAGCTATGCATGAAAATTCAAGCCTTTAACTATGCGTTCTGTGTGTCTGGACACTAATACCTCTTATTTTCTGAAGTCTGTACACGTTGATAACTAGTGTTATTTAACGAACCGAATGAACATGTCTTGTTCATGTTCGTTCATTTAAGTTTAAAAGAACAAACAAATGAACATGAACGGCTAAAATGCTAAATGCATATTTTCTTGTTCATGTTCCCTCGATAAATAGTTTAACTTGGTTGTCTTCGCTCGTTAAGATAGTAAACACATACAAAACATATGAGTTTTGTAAAAACCCATAAAGCATTTTGTTTTTTTTTTTATCATCTATAACTAGGGGTGTAAACGAGCCGAGCCGAGCCGGAGCCCGTTTAAGCTCAAGCTCGGCTCGTTTAAAAGTACTAGGCTCGAGCTCGGCTCAGGCTCGTTTAAAATAATCTTTTAATATAATATATATAACTTGTTATTTTAATATATATGTATTTATTTAATCCATATATTATATATTTATTAATTTAAAAATATATTTATATATAGGCTCGTTTAAGCTCGTTTAGGCTCGCGAGCTCGATATGTGAAGCTCGAGCTCGAGCTCGTTTATCCAATTAATTAAAGCCACAGAAAATCCTGCTCATGTTGGTTTGTTAAATGAACGAACATAGAGGAACTTTTGGCCAAACGTACAGTGTTGTAGAAGTCGCTAGGCGGTAGTAGGCCGATAGGGGACTAGCGATTAATCGGCTAGGCGGGGATTAATCGGGGAGTAGTCGGATTGGAATTTTTAGTATGTAAATTTCAGAATTATATACGTAACATGTTCATAAATACTAAGATATAAACATAGGTAAGTTAAAAAAACGATCAAATAATAATTAATACTATTATATAATTAGATATCAAAGTTAATCACTTAAATATTTTAACGGTAATAACCTAAAATTGATTAATTTAGATATATATATATATATATATATATATATATATATATATATATATATATATATATATATATATATATATATAGCATGTAAATTTCAGAATTATATATGTAACATGTTCATAAATACTAAGATATAAACATAGGTAAGTTTTAAAAAAACGATCAAATAATAATTAATACTATTATATAATTAGATCTCAAAGTTAATCACTTATATATTTTAACGGTAATAACCTAAATATATATATATATATATATATATATATATATATATATATATATATATATATATATATATATATATATATATATATATATATATATAGATTTAAGTTCCATGGAGTCCCATATTAGATTGGAGTCCTGGAGTCCATATTAAATGTACATGTTCATTACAATAAAATATTTTATTTCATGCAAAAATGTAATATATAAATGTTCAAAAGTGAACTACTGTTGAACAATTCACACAATTTGAAGTTCATTACGATAAAAATGTTATATTTCATGCAAAAATACAATATGCACATGTTCAAAGTGCATCATTAGATCACATGTGCATATTGTTTAAATATTATAATTTTGCACGATATAGAATTTTTTTTTATCATTATAACTTCAAATGATGGGAACTCGTCAATTGTAATGCACTTTTGAACATGTGTATATTATACTTTTGTATAAAATAAAACATTTTATTGTAATGAACATGTTCATTTAATATTGGACTCCAGGACTCCAATCTAATATGGGACTCCATGGAACTTAACCCTATATATATATATATATATATATATATATATATATATATATATATATATATAAAGATTTTCTTTTAATTAGTTTAATAACTAAATAAATGAAAACTAGATTATAAATGCCTTTTGGGAGATTTAAACAACAGCCGCTTCAACTTCATCTTCTCACTACACGCCTTCCTTCCTCTGCTTTCTCCCCTGCTGCTTCATATTCACCTTCCTTCCTATGCTTTCTCAATCGCTGCTTCACCTTCCTTCCTCTGCTCTCTCTACAACAACGATGGAGAGTGACAGCAGCAAAAAGATAGAAAACGGCGAGGACCGAGAGATGCGAACAGAGAGTGAACGGCAAGGACAGAGAGAACTTCGCTTTCCTTCCTCTAACTCGCCGCCTAGACCAGCCTAGCTCAGCCTAAACAAGGCCGATCCTATGTTAATCGTATCGCCAGTGGTCCGATCACCGCCTAGGCGCCGATTAGTCGGCCGCCTAGGCCCTAGGCCGATTTTTACAACATTGCAAATGTACACACACAGTTCATTGTTTACCGCCCTATCGACCACACTCCTGGAAAGGGGCAAAGGCTAAATTGTTGTTGATTGATGGTATTATCATTCTCTTTTAGTTCTCTCATGAAATTGTATATCAACAAAAGAAAGAATCTATGTTCTCTATTTGTGAAGCATTTCTTATTGTTTATGGGACGCCAACTTGGAGACAATTGAATGGAAATTACAACTAAAGATTTACTAAAGAAATAGTGATCATAGAGCAATATAGAAATTTATTTGCTGGTGTCTTTGGTACAAGTTAGGTGTCATACTGCCAAAGTAGAGCAGCTACTTTTAGAGGATAGTAGGACCTACTATGTTCTAGTTGAACCTTGACTATTGTTTTGATTTTTTCTTTTTGCTTAGTCACTGTTGTTAGTTGTTACTAAGGGTGTAATCAAGCCGAGTAGTGACAAGCTTGACGCCTTGACATTGAAAGTTGAAGCTTGAAATTTGACTAAAGCACTATCGAGCCTAAATTTTGAAGCTCGACCTTGTTAAAATTCACAATATATCCAATAAGTCTGCTATCAAGTATTAAAAATGTATCATTTCTAGTTCTTTATCATTAGAATGATACCCTTATAGTTATAGGATTAAAAAGGTACAAGCACTTATGTTTATGTTCATTTAAGACTACTTTTTATTGGTTATTTTAATCGTTAAGAACTATATTAATCTTAATATACTTGGTATAATGTTCATAATTATTAAATTATCCTTTGATTATGTTTTATGGTAATATATGTCATATACACTGGCTTAGCTCGGGCCCTTGCTTTCTTGCGCCTCTCGCCTTAATCCGTAATCAAGGTTGGTCGCCTCATATGAGCTTTTTGCATTTAACTACCTTGCTCCATACTTCATTAAAAACTTGACTTGATGGTTATAAAGATAGATGAATATATATACATCACCAGTTTGAATGACTCGACAACACACCAACAATATATACATAGAGGCTTGCAAGCCTCACGAGTTCGGTAGTTTAACACTTGAGCTCGACTCGCATGGAGTCCTAATGCATCTAATAAAAATCTGCATTTCTTGTGGCTAGGTGTCAAAGATGCAAGTGACAAGAAAATTTTGGTGGACATGTTATTTTGGGCTGTTGATAACCCTGCGCCAGGCAATTATCTGTTGATTTCTGGTGATCGAGACTTTTCTAATGCGCTGCATCAATTGAGGATGAGGAAATATAATATTCTTCTTGCACAGCCTCAGAAAGCATCGGTATCCCTCCTTGCAGCTGCTAAGAGTGTATGGCTATGGACAAGTCTTTTGGCTGGAGGTCCACCAATTACAAATGGTGAATCATCTCAAGCAGTTGATAATAGCTATGGCCATACATTCAGTGCCAACTCTGTACATATTCCAGTTTCTGAGCCAGTTCAGATACATCAATCTTTAGATAATGTTTATGGGAATCCCCATCCAGGATTGCAGAAATTATCGAGTATGGGAAGAGCAACTGATTCTAAACCAAAGGGAAAGCAGTTAAGGAAAAACTTGAGTCAACCAGTTATATCGAGAACTACAAGTCCACCCATTGGGATTATGGAAAATCAAATTAATTCAAACCCTCATCAACCAGGTTATATGCTCCCTAGTCAGTTCAAGGATTCACAGGAGCAATCTTATTCTCATATTCCTATTGTTTCTTCAAGTGGATCAATCCCAAATCACATTCCTGTTCGCCCTGATTATATGTGGAACAACAACAATAACGTCACTAGCTACCAAGGTCATCATCATCAACAGCCTGTAAAGCCCACTAATGTTCCAGGGACACCTGCACTTGCCCCTGGAAATTTTTTTCCACCTAATTTGCATACTCGTCCTCATTATACACCTCCAAGGCCTGATGGATACAGCTCTACTTCTACTACAACGACATTTGTACCTGATGTTGGTAAGCTTAACTTTTCTGATAGCTCTGGCAGAGAACACAATACGACTAGGCCACAAAGTGGAGGACTGCTGAAACAAAATTCGACCGAATCTCCAAATCTTGCATATACAAACAGTCCACAAAAAGGATACGGTGTGCCCAATAAGTCTCCGTTTTACAAGGATAATCTGAACAAATATCCAGCTACTAATCCCAATTCCCAGCCACCATCTTCATCAGCATTAGACACAACAAATGCTTCTGCAACTGCTGGTGGTGTGTGGGGCACACCAGGATGCCCAAAACCTTCAGAATATGTCCAAGGTCTCATAGGAGTGATTTTACTTTCCTTGAGCACACTGAAAAATGAAAAGATTATGCCTACTGAAGCAAACATAACTAATTGCATTCGTTATGGGAATCCTAAGCAACGGAATATCGATGTTAAGAAGGCCCTAGAGAGTGCTGTCAAGCAGCAGCTGGTAGTGAAACAGAATCTAGGATCATTACCATTCTTTGTTGGTAAGAATGAGAAATTATGGAAGTGTGTGAACCCTATAGGTAACAATATTAAAGATCACTCAAAAGCAAAATGGGATGAACTACAAAAATATTTGTCAACTCCTGCTGGTCGTTCTGCAATAGCCGGTTCTCACTGCAGGTAACATCTAATTTCCTCTGCATATTAGTTTCTGTGAATCATCTTTACCGTTATCAGACCGATGGATTGTTTATGTTTTGCATAGATACGAAGCAGCAACTATTATAAAGAATGCATGCTTAAAAGATACTGCTTTGGGTGACGTACTTCAGATTTTGCACTTGGCCATCAGTGGAAAGAAGTGGATCATACATCATCCATCGGGATGGCAGCCAGTTACTATTACACTTCCGGAGAGCAACCCGGAATCAGAATGGTAGCTGTCACTATAAAATCAACTAGTCTGTGGTCGAAGAAAGGCCTGTTGTAAGTTTTTAGGTTAGAGTCATGAATGGCAAACTGTCACCTGGAGAACTCTATAACTGAGGATAAGGAAGTTGGCATTGATCGAAATTTACTGGCCTATCATAGGCCACTAGATGCCATTGGGATGGTCCCCTACACCAGTTTAAATTTTTATGTTTCGTTTGGTCACTTTTTTAGTATTCTAGTAGTAACCCATTTGACTAGTTCCCTCTGGTCAAACATGATGGAACAAACTCCCTTTAGGTTGTAGAGAAATAGTTCAGTATAAACTTTTTAGGGGATCAATCAAAACCATCGAAGAAAGATATTGGAAGATCTTGGTTGCTGATACAGCGTCTGTCCTATTACATCTCCGAATGGTTTGCCGTTTTATTTCTATTTTGACAAGAAAAACTGCTTCATTGCAGTTTTGTTACCTGTAGTTGTGAAGCAAATGAAGATGGCGGTTGATGAAACCTGTTAACTGGTGCTTTTTCTACTTCTATAGAGGTCAGACGGATAATCAACTTTTTTCATACACAAATCTGAAGACCATTTGTCATGCAGAAGAAAAACAATCATTTTTGCATGATGGAGTATTTGAATATGTTATGTCTTGAAATCGGGACAGCTTTAAGTGGATGATGACGAAAACACTACGCCCTACGCAGATGCGTTTTGAACACTCTAATCAGATGTATCGTTGAAGCAGTTTGCATACTACCACCAAGCCAAATGAGGTATGACGGTTCAATTTTATGAAATGAAATATAGTACTTTGCGATCTGGTAATGTTCATGAAGACTAGCTACCTTGCAACTCTTGCCTTTTTGTTGTCAAAAGCAATCCTACTTTGTACATGTGTTTTATTTTCTGGGAATAGCTTGTTTTTTGAATTAATATGATAAATGAATGCTTTTGTTATGAACTTAATTTTGACTAGGTTTAAGCCCATAAGTTGGCACATTTGACATTTCTGATTCTGTCACTTGCCTGCAGTATTACATTTGTGATTGTCTGATTGCATTTGTGACGGCAATGCCGGTGGCAATTGCTGTATAGTTACATTACTTGAATCTCACACTACTATATTGCTATGGTTTATAGTTATGCAATTGTAATCCTTACATAAGGATTTTAGATCTGACTTTATGACTTGTTAATGCAAGGAGACTTATTGAAAATTAATGTGCAGGATATCATTTAGATTGTTCATATTTTCACACTTTTAAGTACTATATCTATCTTTTATATTGCAATGATTATTGAAAGTATGATCTTGGAAACATGGTCTTAAATTAAGACTTGATGTTAGGATAACTTCATATAATTCCTAACACTTGCATTTACTGAATTGGTCATTTATGATCTTTCAATGTCATCATCGTGATTTCATTATTTCTGTTTGGATCAAGATCCTCATCTAAATAGCAATATTAGTTAATAGCATGGTTTTCATTTCTATTTATGAAATTTTATGTGTTTTTCCCATCATGAAAGCTTCCACGTGTATTATTTTGCTTATAAATTAGGTTACTAGTATATTACCCGTGTACTACACGGAATAGTAGATAACTTGTTTTTTCAAAACTATATATATATATATATATATATATATATATATCTGAAAAATTATTACAGAAACTACAAATAAAAGATTAATATATACTATTAAAGTGATTATAGAAAATATGTAAAATGGGTTAAATGTAAGAAACATAACTAAAAATCAAATAATAACCAAAAAAGGAAAAAAAATTATAGAAGCTAAGAAGTTTGGATAAGAAGCTAACAAAAGATGTGAGTTATAGACTCAAATTTAAATTTGAAATCCAAAATAATATGAGGATATTTTATTTCTAAATTAATTTAATTAATGCAATTATTATTTTAATATGGAAATTATAGATTATACACGTGTCGTATCCACGTTATGCCAAGTGACATTCTAGTTAGGTGTCAAGTGACATCTATTTACTCTTTTAATAGAATAGATAGATATATCTATGTCTTACATGTGTTAAATTTAAAAAACATTAAGAATAATTATTTATAAAAACACAAGAAATAATGATAAAAAATTGAGTTTATTAAATTTAGTTAATCAATATATATATATATATAACAAAGAAGAACATAATTTTTCACGTGTCGCCTTCACGTTTCATCTGAAAAGATAAATACAAAAATAAAGTATTACTACAAATATAAAATAAAAGATAAATATGAAATACTAAAAGATAAATACAATTATAAAATATAGATACAAATATAAAATAAAACAAAGAATATGGTTCGAGAAACTACCGCTCATTATGCAGCACACCAGAAGTTACCACCTTTAAAAAAAACTTTTTTTGATTTTTTTTAATAAACATGTTTTAATTAACATTATGAAGATTATATCACATATATTCACATCTCCTAGCTCCTAAAAAGTGATGTGAATGTACATTTAAATAATTTTGCATACATGTGAACTTGCATTTATGTGATGCGTGATTTTATGCATTTAGAGTGTTTGAATTTGCGTAAAATTCATATATCATCTGTGTAATGTTAATTAAAACACGTTCATGAAAAACACTTAAATAAAAATACTTTTAAAAGTGATATCTTCTGGTACGCTGCATAATGAGTGATACTCATTTGAACCTAAATCATAATACAAATATGAAAAGATAAATACATATATAAAATATAGGTACAAATATATAAATACAAATATAAAATAAAATACAAAAGCAAATATAAAATAAAAAATAAATACGGTTTATTATTTTTAAATAAATATTAATAAATCATTATCTTTATCCAACATTTGTTTACATATCTCGTTGTTTAATGTTTATTGTTATTATTATTAATATAATACAAATACATCCGAATTACATATTATACATACTTATCTATGTGTCTATATAAAAAAAAACTATTATGTGTTTATAAATTATTAAGATATATCAAACTTAAATAAATATTATACAAACAATATTAAGTAAGTAAAAAGTAAATATAATACAATATTAATAAATCATATTTCACTACATTTTTGTCTATTCTAATATATATATATATATATATATATATATATATATATATATATATATATATATATATATATATATATATATTTGGGTTGAAATGAGTACCACTAGTTTTGCGGAGTACCGGAGGTACATCGCTTAAAATCATTTTTTTTGAAATTTTTTTTCATAATCATGTTTAAATTAATAATATAAGACTACTTGCAAAAAATCACACCTAAACACACACTAGAACTATGTGAAACGTGCAAGTTCACATGAACTGCACTGTTGTGAACGTATGTTCACAGCTAAACATGTTCACGTGAATTTTTTCACGTTCACATGACTTTTAAGAGGCTAGAAAGTGTGAATGTGTGTAATCTTTTACGAATATACTTATATTATTTGTATCTAAATTAATATGAAAAAAAATTACAAAAAAAAAACTTATTTTCGGAGCATGTTCACATCTTAAACCCGTGTGTTCACAGATACTCACGGTAATCTGCATTTTTTAGGTACTCACACGAACCATATTCTATATATATATATATATATATATATATATATATATATATATATATATATATATATATATATATATATATATATATATATATATATATATATATATATATAATGTTTTTTATAAAATTGAAATTTTAAATTATATCTATTAAATACACATAAATTTCAAAATAAAATAGTTTAAGAATATTAAAATAGTAAATATTATTAAATAATGACTATTACAAATAATTATACTATTATTGTATTTTTATGAATATTTAATATTTATATGTTTTAATTTTAATTTTACATAAATATATAACAGATTATTTATTAACCTTTATTCACGTATTGTGTGGGTTCATAAACTAGTTATATATTAAATTAGTTGGTTTAAATTATAATAGATTGAATTAAATTTGATTTTAATTCAAATTTAATTTTAGTAATGACATGTAACTGATTGAAGTTTTGACACGTAACGAATCAAATGAAGGGTTAACACGTGGCAAATTAGTTATTCATTTAATAGTATTTATAGAATTCTTATAAATCATTTTCAATTTATAGTAATCATACCTTTAAGTTATAGTTCGATTGATGTTCATCATTTATATTCCCTTTAATAATGATTTTATACTTCGAGTAAAGGTGCACAAAAAATCCAGTTATATGATTTCGATCCGAAAATGGTTATGACAAAACGGGGTTTTTACAACAGTCTGGTTATTATCCGATCCGGATTTTCAACTGGTTTTATATTTATTTGGTCCACTGGTTTTTTAACGGATAAAAAACCGCCTTTTAACTGGAAAAACCGAATTTCGAGCGGTTAGAATTATAGCCGTTGGGAGCAAACTAGCGGTTTCTTGAACCTTTTTTTGGCCAAAACTAGATTTGATGGCTACAATTCAACAATTGATGCAATCTCTTTATACTCAAGTAAGTCGTATCATCCTTCGTAGAGATGCGTTAAAACTGTGGCGTCTTGCGCATGAAAAAAATGATTTTGGGTTTTGAAAAATATAATTATTGTGTTTCGTTAACTTGCGACGTTTGGAGTTTTCCTCACAACACCGAAATTTTTTTTAACCGTTACGACACATTGGTTGGATGCCTAAAATTGGCAAATGATGAAAAGAGTAATTGCGTTTGAATTATTCGGTGAACCACATACCCGTGTAAATTTATTTGCACTTATGAAAATGATGATTTGTCTTTATGAGTTAGAAAACAAAGTTTTTTCTATTTCTTTTGAAATGCGTCGAATAATACAAACGTGGTTTCGAGATTAAAATTATTATTATCACCTATTTTAGATGTCATATTTTTTTCTTACTTGTTGCGTTGTAAATATTATAAATTTATCTGTGCAAGCCGGGTTGGAGGTGATTAAACCGATTTGATTACAATTTAAAGCGATGATAAAATCGGTTATCTTGTTACAACAACCAAAGACAAAATGCTTATAAACGTTATTGTAAATCGGTTAATAAAAAAGTTTTAGGTGCTAATTTAGATCATCCAACTCGTTGGAACTCGACGTGGATGATGATGCACTCCGCGTTAAGGCAAAAGGAAACGTTGTAACCTTTTCACAACTCTCAAACA
Source organism: Centrapalus pauciflorus (assembly GCA_020465985.1). Taxonomy (NCBI): domain Eukaryota; kingdom Viridiplantae; phylum Streptophyta; class Magnoliopsida; order Asterales; family Asteraceae; genus Centrapalus; species Centrapalus pauciflorus. The sequence continues at coordinate 194,334 of JAANYP010000849.1, read as the reverse complement.
TTTATGCAGGTTCCGATTGGAAAATTATTGCGAAAATGACCGATATCTTAAAGGCTTTTAAAGATGCAACAACAATTTTGTCCGGTGTTTATTACTCGACTAGTCCTTTAGTACTAAATCAAATTTATTTGTTGGCTTCTTAACTAAACAATTTTGATTTTGAGAGTGAAGTTTTCCAAAATATTGACAACGCAATGAAAGAAAAACTTTTAAAATATTTTAAGGAAATATCACTCGTTTTTACTTGTGTCACCGCTTTAAACCCAACGGTAAATGTTGGTGGTGTGGAAACACTAATCGAAAGTATTGTGTATGTTTTTGGTTTACATGAATGTGAAGATGACCCCAGTTTTGTCCAAAACCAAATAAACTATTTAACAAATGATTCCGAGAGTTATGTGATATTTATTTATGAAAATACGATACGAGTAGTGTAATACACAAACAAATGAGAAGAGGAGAATCTCTAGTAGAGGCGGAAGTGGAATATCGTTTTTAACACTATTTTAAATTCTCAATCCACACCAGCACGTACTTTCATCTCGAGTAGTGAGTTAGGAAACTATATATCAAGTGATTTTATATCGAAAATGACGTACGAAGATTTTGAAAACTTTGATATTTTGGCATGGTGGAAGAAAAGAAACCCATTTTTTCGTTTCTAGCCGCCCTGACCCGTGATTCACTAACTTCTACGATAGTTTTGGAATCCGTTATCTTTGTTAGTGGTAGGGTTATATCGCAACGGAGGTCGAGACTAAGTCCCGAATCGGTTGAATGTTGCATTTGCTTGAAAGATTATTTGGATGGAGCGACTCAGAAATGAAATATAACAACCCTAGAAGATGCAATCGACGCCGACTTGGAAGCGAATATACACAACGAAGAAGTCGGACTTGGAATATCACCTCCAAACGAAGAAGATAACGACGATTGTGAACCCGAATACCAAAATGTGGTTGATTAAGAGAAAAAAAAAACACAAGATGGCAAATATATGAATTTTTAGTTATCATAATTTGGATTATTAGTTGTCGTAATTTAAATTTTTAGTTGTCGTAATTTGAATATTTGGTGAGTTTTAAACTTTTTGTGTCTTTATGATCAAATTTAATATAAAATGTATTTGATTGGAATAAATTATATGTGTTTAACTTAATTTATAATAATATATTTCTAATTATAATTACAAAAAAGCGAGAATTTCATATATATCCTTACAAACTTTAAATATTACGCATATATTTTTGTAAAATTTCTTATTACACATATATCCTTCTAAGTCTTTAGGGAGAATTTCATATATACCCCTTCAAAACTTCATAATATCATATATACCCAACTTAAAATTTTAATATCATATATATCCCTCCTAAACATCATAATATCATATATACCCAATTAAAATAATTAATATCACATATATCCCTCTTAAACATCATTAATATCATATATACCCAAATTCATTAATTTAATTATTTTTAGAACATTTAAAGTCATATTTAATATTGATTATTAATTTTTTTTGAACGGCTGGTGTGGTGGATAATAATCATAATATTGATTATTAATTAATGATCATCATACCCTTATTTATATCTTCTTTCAACTAAACTTTCAAAATATCATATCCCTTAGTTTTATATAATTTATTTTTGTAAGCTTTACTATGTTAATTTTTCATACCAAACAAATTATTCATTAAAATAAAAAAATTGTATTATAATTTTGTTCGTTTGTAATCAAATCATATCGACTTATTATATTTTTTTATTTGTTTTTTTCCTTTAGTTTTTTATATACAATTAACTGATTATATTATGTTTTTTTTTCTTTTTCTTTTCGAATTTATAGTTGTATTTCATTTTTTTAAATTTAGTATATATCTTTTGTTTTTTATGTCTATTAGTTTCTTTTTTTTTCAAGTTTGCTTTCGTTTTATAATTATTGTTTTTTCTAGTTTACTTTTTAAATTTTTTATATTTAATCTAGTTTTTGAATTATAAATTGTTATCAAATTTTATTAGTTGTGTATATTTTGTGTTAACAATAAGATTAGACATACATACATACATACACACACACACACACACACACACACACACACACACACACATATATATATATATATATATATATATATATATATATATATATATATATATATATATATATATATATATATATATATATATATATATATATATATGGGCGTGTTCAATGGAGAATTACAATACATCGCTAGAAAATCATAATGCATCACGTAGAAATCGATGCATCATGCGGGAATTTGATGCATCACGGGGGGATTGTGATGCATTTATGGTGGTGCATAGAGGTTTTTCGATGCGGAGGTTCTCCATTGAACCCACCTCTCTCTCTCTTTCTATATATATATATATATATATTATCCTATATTTAAACAAATAAAATAACATTGGAAGTTAATATAATAATCATAACAATAAGATTATACATATATTTTATCCTATGTATTATACACAAAATATACACAAGTAATAAAATTGGATAACAAGTAATAATTCAAATACTATATTAAATATAAAAAATTAAAAAAAGCAAACTCGAAAAATCAATAATTATAAAACGAAAGCAAACTTGTAATAAATAGAAACTAATGTATATAGAAAACAAAAGATATATACTAAATTAAAAAAAATGCAATACAACCATAATTTTGAAAAGAAAGTATATAATCAGTTAATTATATATTGAAAACTGTATGAAAAAAATAGAAAATATAATAAGTCGATACGATATGATTACAAACGACAAAAATATAATACAACTTTTTAATTTTATTGTTAATTTGTTTTACTACGAAGAATTTACATTGTAAAGTTTACAAAAATAAATTATATAAAATTATTTAAAGTGATATGATAATTAAATTTAAGTTGGATAAATATGATATTTTGAAGGTTTAGTTGAAATAAAAAATAAGTAAGGGTATAATGGTCATTAATTAATGATCAATATTAAATATGAGTTTAAATGTTCTAAAAATAATTAAATTAATGAATTTTAGTGTATATGATATTAATGATGTTTAAGAGGGATATATGTGATATTTTTTTATTAAAATTGGGTATGTATGATATTATGATGTTTAGGAGGGATATATATGATATTAAAATTTTAATTTGGGTATATATGATATTATGAAGTTTTGGAGGGGTATATATGAAATTCTTCCAAATCTTGAAATCACACACACACACACACACACACACATATAATATATATATATATATATATATATATATATACAGGCGCCTTATGACAAGTTTTGACAGCTGCAAAATATCTCAAATACCACGAGGTAAGAATAAGAAGGCGATCGTTTTAAGCAAATTGGCAACTTTAACTTTTGCTAATCTCACTAAAGAGGTTCTTGTAGAGGTACTTGAAGAAAGATCCATAGCGGCTAAGCTAGTCATGGAAATCCAGGAAGTAAGTCCTACTTGGATGACACCCATATATGAATACATACTAAGCGGCACGTTGCCTGCGGACGAGGGGGAAGCAAGAAAGATTCGGATCAAAGCGCCTTGCTTTACCATCAAGGACGTCATCATGTATCGTAGGTCATACCTGGGCCTTGGTTTCGATGCGTAGGACCCACACAGACCACAAACATCATTCAGGAGATGCATGAAGGCTCGTGCAACATCTATTCAGGCACAAGAGCGATAGTTGGAAAGATACTCCGGATGGGATATTACTGGTCTCATATGAAAAGAGATGTGGAGGAAGAGGTTAGAAAGTGCCCATGGTGCCAGATACATGCTCCAAATGTTCAGACAACCACAGCATGAGCTAGTCCCCATTACTTCGTCATGGCCATTCGCGAAATGGGGAATTGAGATAGTGGGACCGTTTCCTGAGGCACCTGGAAGAGTAAAATTCCTTTTGGTGGCGGTTGAGTATTTCTCCAAGTGGGTGGAGGCAAAGCCTCTAGCAACAATCTCTGGAAAGCACGTACGTAATTTTGTCTGGGAACACATTGTGTGTCGCTTCGGAATTCCCAGAATAATGGTCAGCGGAAACGGTAAACAGTTCGCTGAGGAGCCATTCAAGTCCTGGTGTGAAGAGCTGAACATCGAACAACGCTTCACTTCGGTGGCCCATCCGCAAGTTAATGGCCAGGCAGAGGTAGCTAACAGAGAGGTACTTAAAGGTTTAAAGGCACGCTTGGGCGCCTGCCGAACTGGATGGGTAGACAAACTCCCTAACATCTTATGGGGATTGCGCACTACACCAAAGGTCAGTACGGGTGAAACTCCCTTCTGTTTGGTGTATGGATTCGAGGCGTTGCTACCCGCAGAGATCAGTGTTCCATCACCTAGGGTAATCACTTTCGCTGAACAAGGTAACGAAGAATAAAGGCGTCCGGACTTGAACCTGTTAATGGAAAAAAGGGAGCTAGCACAGGTGAAACAAGCTGCCGTAAAGGCAAGGATGAAGAGGTATTATGATAGGAGGGTCAAGCATAAGATGCTACTACCAGGGGACCTGGTCCTACGCAGCAACGAGGCGAGTAGATCAGCTCCAACGGGTAAACTCTCAGCTAGGTGGGAAGGCCCATACCGCGTGGCACAAACTCTTGGGGGGGGGGGGGGGGGGAGCACACCCTCAGGAACGTTTGGATGGGACGAAAATCCCAAGAACTTGGCACATTACGAACTTGAAAAAATACTTCGTATAGTCAGGTGAGGCCCAGCGCCTAATTTCACTTTTCTTTCCTTCTGATAGTTTTCAATCAAGGCCGATGGCCATACTTAAGACTTGTTTCTACGAAGTCAGGTGACATTGTAATGACTGTCTACGCTTTATTAATGACATGAGGTTCGCATGTTAGTTACCATTGCATGTTTAACGTTCACGCATTACTTATGCAAAATTTGAAACGGTTTTTACGTCAAAGAAAAAGGGGACGCCCACAATATGACTAAAACCTAACGTCCAACGAATATATTCGGTAACGATCAGGTAAATATGAAATACAACGATTTTAGTCGACTTATTACGAAACACTCGCACTGGCCAAGTAGCAACACCAGGTGCAAAAAAGGTTGAGTTATCGCCTTTACAACAAAAAAAGAAGGTTGAGTTATCGCCTTTACAACATAAAAAAAGATTGAGTTATCGCCTTTACAACATAAAAAAGGTCGAGTTATCGCCTTTACAACATAAAAATGGTTGAGTTATTGCCTTTACAACATAAAGAAGGTTGAGTTATCGCCTTTACAATATAAGAGGTTGAGTTATCACCGCCTTTGAAACACATTGCCACTTAGCTAAACATACATGCAAAGTATTGTTCAACTCTCGTAAATCAAGGTTATCACCTTGTCAAAATGGGATCATATACATATTACTTCAAATACAAAGCATCTTAAAAGCAACCAACACATAACATTCTCTAAAAGGGAAAGGTTGTCAGGAATAATAGTTTGTTCAAGGGGGCGCCTAGCACCACCACCCGCCAGACGGGTGTACAAAACAAATATCTTGTTGAAGAAGGGGTGCTACTCACCACCACCCACATGCTGGGTGTACAAAACCATAAATTGTTTTCAAAGTGTACCAGTATTCATCGCCTATAAAACCAGGCGCAGACCAGATAGCAAAGCATAAGAGTAACTTACATATGGGTAGAAGCATATTTGGAGCCATGGCCAACATCAAGATTAGCAGGGGTGAGAGCAAGTATATCTTCAACAGAGCGGTTGGGATGAGCTTTGATATCCTCAATGTAAGACAATGTCATGTTCTCCGCTGCAACGGCTAGCTCATTGAGACGTGCACGGGCCTGCGGATCGTATCCGGGTAGCAACTCCACTTTTACCCCCTCAACTAAGCTGGAACGAACCTTCATGAGAGCTGAATGTTGTCCATAATGGACAGCGGCTCGCTGAACAGCACCCCAAGGCTGAAGGAATTGACGACTACGCAGTAGCTTGCTAACCACTTGAGGTATCACTTCGGAGGCAAACCTAGCCCTCTCCTCGGAAAGGCGACTAACGGTTCCTACCGCCTCCTCTTTCTCTCTTCTCAGGGTTTGTTCTTTAGTACCCAATTGGCTTACACATAGGCTTAAAGCGACAAACTTCTTTTTTTCTTCCTCCACCTCAGCTTTCAACTTCTCAATCTCTAACTTTTGATCGTCCACCTGCTGGCTCAAACCTTCTACTTGGGTTCTCATCTCCTCAACAGCAGTGACACACACTTTCTCCCTTTCATCAGCTTTGCGTAGCTCCTCCCGCGCCTTCATAAACCGATGCTCAACATGTGACACCCTTGCCACAACAACCACCATTAACAAGACACCCAGGATTAATCACCAATACATCAATTACATATTGATCTGATTACTTAATTAAAGTGTGGAAGCAATTAAAGTACAAAATAAAGTATTACAACAATTCCATATCACTCTACGGTACTACAAAGGTTACATGTCTATATCTAAAAACTTCCATTACATTACATTATCCCGAATTTATTACAACAATAATCTCAACAATTATGTTACCAAATAAGCAACTGAGTCTTCAATTCACTTCAAACAACAACCTAGCTAGATGGTCCCGCAGCTGATTTTCCTTTTCCTGTAAAAATTACAACAACTAAAACGTAAGCGAATGCTTAGTGAATACATAGATCGGCCGGGCAGTATTGCTGAGTGAAAATTTCAGTAAACTCAGCCCATGTCATTCTAAAAACCTTCTCCATTTTTAAGGCATTCACCATTGAATTCCACCACATTACTGCGTCTTTGGTGAACATTGCTGTAGCATACCGAACCATGTCCTTCTCAGCACAGTCGCTGATTCGGAATGTCCGTTCGGTTGCCGTTATCCATTCCAATGCAGCCACGGCATCACCCAATCCATTAAATTCCACAGCACCGTTTCCCTTAAAGTCCTTGAAACGACAACCTCTGGGTTTGTTTGATGACCCAGTGTTGTCATCTTGTTCCAATTATCAGAACTTCTCTGGCTGGAAGTGCAGAATGATGCTCTATTTAGAGAATCTGGATGTACAACTATTAGAGATAGAGATGGAAGGTCCCTATGTGCCAATCTCTGTCACTACCATAACTCCTGCTGCTGAAGGAGCTGTTCCTGAAGTCAGGACTATTGAGAAGGCAAAAGCTCAATGGTCTGATGAATACAAACGTCTGGGTCCACTTGATACAAAAGCCAGGAAGAACATTGTAATCTCTCTACCTGATGATGTGTTCAAATAGGTTGAGAAGATGAAGACTGCAAAGGAAAGATGGGATACTTTGTGTACCGTCTATGATGGTCCCACTATCACATTGGATAACAGGATCAATAATCTTGTTAGACAATATGAACTGTTCTTTGCAAAGCTAAAGGAGACTCTCACTGAAACCTATACTAGGTTCACTGCCTTGATTAATGATCTCAAAGCTGTTGGGATCACTAAAGATAGTTTAACTTTGGTGAAAAAAATTCTTGGATATACTGCCTGAGGAATGGAATTATTTCTCTACTATCCTCAGAAACTCAGGCACCATCAGAGGCATGGATCTTGTAAATCTTTATGGAACTCTGCTAAATGATGAACAGTAAAGGCAACAGAAAATAAATGCCTTGGAAATGTCCAAGAGAGGAGCAGCTTTTGTAGCCAACGTGAGACAACCTGTTAATCAGGTGTGTGATGTGTTCACACAAGCTGATCAACAGGCTGATGATGAATTGGAGGCAATGTCAGAAGAAGAGGAAGACTGTGAAGATCTTGCTGAGTTGGATGATGAGCAAATGATTGCTATGCTCGTCAGAAAATTCAACAAGAAGAGGTTTGGAGGCAAAATGCTACAAAAAAATCAGGTGCCATAAAAAAGAAGGCATTTAACCAAAATAAGGCCGAGTGCTTTAAATGTGGAAAAACAGGCCATATAGCTGCTGACTGTGTGTCTAAAGCTGTTGGTTCTTCCTCCAAACCATACAAGACAAACAAAGATAATGGCTACAGGGTTAAGTACCTAATGGCCATGGCAAAGCTGAAAAAGTTAGAAGACTCTGTGGCTTCTATCAAGCAGAAGGGACTTATGGCCGAAACCTGCGACAGGGGAGTTTGATTCATCATCTAATGAAGAAGATAAAAACTGTCTGATGGCCAATACTGATGCCCCCTTAACAAGTAACTTCAAACAGGACCTGGCTGAAGCTGAAGCTCTCAGCAGTTTAGAGAACTGAAATCCCACCATGATGTATAAGGTACAAAACTTTAAGGATTACAACTCTGAAGAAAAAGTTAAAATGTTTGATTATTTACTTGTTGATTTAAAAGCTGCTGTTGAGAAGCATGATGCTTTGAAGTCTGAAATCTCTAAGCTAAAATCTGATCTTGAAATAAAAACTAATGAAGTTAATAGTTTTTATGAGTTGAAAACTGAACTTGATGAAGTAAAACACATCAACATCATTTTATTAGAAGAAAACAGAGAAACAGACTCAAAGCATGCTAAGTTTCAAAAGATTGTTGACTCTTGGTGCCATTCAGCTAAGAGAGTCAGTCAATGTATCAATCAGCAGATTCTTGCTCAAATCCAAGCCTATCTTGGAGGAGATCTTGATACAACAGCTTCTATTGTTGAAATCCAAAATCTGGAAAAAGACTTATCTACTCTTGGTGAGCTTCCAAATACTTTTATCCAAAAAGTAAATGGAAAGCTGGTTTCAACAAACATGTTTGTCAGGTGTAACAACCGGCACAAAATAAGGTTAGCAATTATAACTTAATCATTAGTTATTAGCAAATTATAACCTAATCAATGATCATTAACAATTAATCAAGGTGATTAACAAAGTTCATAAGGAAATTCAAGTCAATTAGAAACAGTTTCATCGGTGCGATGAATCGGCAAATTTATTAATCCGATCAATTTGCGATATGATGGATTAATTCAACCAAGTACATAATTAAATTAAGATTAGTAACACTAATCATGCATTAGCAAACTTACTTAACATTAACTATGCAAGACTAAATCAATTCATTAAACAAATGCATTCAAATGTATTTATGAATTTACATAAAAAGGAAAATACAAGAATACTTTCTAAATACTTTTATACAAAAAAATAAAAACCAAAATACATCATTTTTATACCATAAAAATTAGCCAACACAAAAGGGGAACACACTTTTGTGTCCCCTGTGACTTTCATTATAAATATTGAAAAGATTTCAACACTTTTTCTACTTTTCCAACATGTTGGTAAAGTATTGAACATCACTTTTTTTCTTTCATCATTCGCAAGACTCAAACTCCTCTATAAATAGAGAACTCTTTCACTTCATTTCCACACAATTGCAAGAGCAAAATCCTTCTCCTTTCTCTCTTCTAAAAATCGGCCAAGGCCTCTCAAGAACACCAAAGTTCTTTCATTTTGTTATTCAAGTTTTTCCAAGGAAGTTTTGGTGCATCTAGTTCAAGATCAAATCTCCTACTCATTTGCATTCTTCAAATACATCAAAGTAAGTATATAATAACTTATAACCTCTTATATTTATGTTTATATAAGTCTTGCATAATATATATAATCACCAACAACAACAAGTTTCATAAAAACTCAAGTTTATAAATCACTAGTTTTGTTTTTAGGTTTGTTTTCTTCAAATGTGTTTATAAATATATAAACACATAATGTAAGTATAAATAATATGAAAAAAAAGTTATATAAATGTGTTTTATATCCTTTTATACCTGTGGTTTTTGAATAAACAACAAGAATCACAAGTTGATTAAGTTTTCTAAAGTCTCTAAGGTTGTAAAACCCTAAGAATAATCTGTGTTCTTCGTCTAATCAAACAGATTAGAGGTTCTTGTAATCAGTGATTATCAATACAAAAGGTTTTGATATTAATAGTGTTTCTGTCTTACTTATTCTGTTCTTACTGTTCTGAAAGTTTTCTTTTAAACAATTAAGTGTTATTTCGTGAACTTCGTAATTGGACTTTGATTCAAAATGAGATTATTGGTTTCACTCTGATTTATTCAAACTAGTTAATCTTTGGTGATTTGATCCTGTCAAGTGGTATCAGAGCCTAGCATTTTTTTTTGTTTTCAAAGTTAGAAACTTTCGTTTTTAAATATCTAAATCTTTTAAAACTTTTTCTGCAATGGAGTTTGATGGCAGCAGTAGTGGATCTGGGCAAGGACTTAAAGGGCCTATGCTCAAACCCAATGAGTTAGAGATGTGGAAACTCAGGATTCAATAGCACATCCAATTTATTGATTATGCCATATGGGAAGCTGTTGAAAATCCTCCTGCAGTTGACCCTGAACTAGATGCTGAAGGAAAACCTAAAAGAACACCTCCTAAAACCGAGATTGAAAGGAAGGCTAGAATGAATGAAGTCAAAGCTCTCACTATTTTACAAATAGCTATACCTAATGCTTATCAACACCAGTTTAAAAAGTTTTATACTGCTCATTCTCTATGGCTTGATTTAGAGAAAAGATTTGCTGGCAATGCCAGCACAAAAAGAAATCAAAAAGATCTTCTAAAGCAGCAGTATGAGAATGTTACTGGTGGAAAGAATGAAAACCTTACTCAAATCTTTGATAGGTTTAATAAGTTGATAGGTGAGTTGGAGAGTGCTAAGGTTAGCCTGGACCAAGATGAGGTAAACAGAAAATTCCTCAGGTCTCTTGGTGAAGAGTGGACTGTGTATGCTGCACAGTGGAGAACAAAGGACACTCTAGATGAAATAGAGTTGGATGGTCTCTACATGTACAACATCTTGAGAGTGTTTGAGTCTGAAATAGGGAATAAAAACAAAACCTTTTCTTATAATCAAAACGCTGCTCTATTATCATCTGCATCTAATGATAAATCAAACTGCTGTGATTCTTTTACAGGTTCTGATGGCAACTCCTCTGAGGTCAACTATGAGGCCTTTGTTGCAAGTGATGGATTGTTTGCCCTCAATTTTGAGGATCTAGAACAAATCCATCCAAATGATCTAAAGGAGATGGATCTAAAGTGACAACATGCCATGATGCCAATGTCGGCTAAGAGGTTTCTTAAAAGGACTGGCAGAACAAACTTTCAAGCCAGATCAGAAGGCAAGCCAGCCTTTGACAAATCAAGGGTTGAGTGCTTCAAATGTCACAAACTTGGACACTTTGCTAGAGAGTGTAGATCACAAAGTCAGCAGCAGCCAAGAACCCAAAGGACCAGTCAGACACTACCTTCACAGGCTCTTGTTTCACAAGAGGACAATGTTGTTGACTGGAGTGACCAGACAGAAGAAGAGTATCAAAATCAAGCTCTTATGGCAGAAACTACAAGTGCCACTTCCACTGATTTACCATCTGAGGTAAATGCTAAACTCTGCTCCCAAGCATGCAAAAATATGGTTAAAAAGTACAGAGACCATAATGAAAGCATGTGTAAAACTCTAGCTAAGATGGAAGAGAGGAGGTATGAGTATATGCAGGCAATAGAGGATGTTGAAAAACGGATCAATGACTATAAAGATAATGAGATTCAGATGGGACTTGATAGGACATATCATAAGTGGGAGAAAAAGGAACTTGAAGAGAAGATAGAGACCCTTAATAAACAACTAGAAGAGGCTGAACAAAGGGTGCTACAACCTAACAAGAAAGTAGAAAGTATAAACATTGATATTGGTAACTTCAAGTTAGCCAACCAGAAGCTTGAACACCTAATGGAAGTTCAGTTAAAAGATAGGGTAAAGTCTCAACTAAATCCCAAGGAAGGAATAGTATACAATGCCACCCCACCTCATTATAATAACAAATATATTCATCCTATGAGTGAAGTTGCTAGTGAATGAACCCCTGGATGAGAAGGTGAAGAGTATAGATCCTGTCCTTGAGGATAAGCCTGAGTTGGTAGGTGGACTGTTTACTGATGTTAAAATCATCCAGTTTCTAACCCTATTAAGATTAATACATCCAACAGAGAGAGTAAGGGTGTTATTAGAACCAACAACATGAAGGTAGAAACCAACAACATGAAGAATAAGCCTAACAGTTTGAAAGATAAAGAGAAGATGAGTGAACACATGCATGCTTCAAATGTCTCTGTACCTTCTAACTATAGTTTTTCATCTTCTTCCAAAGCAGGTAAAAAGGGTAAAAATGTTCCAGTGTGCACATGCCAAAAGCATGGTGTACAAAAGTTCCCTAAACAACAGCAGGTGAGGGGAAATCAAAGGAACAAGAATCAGTTCTGGTCACACAAAACTGGTTCTTCAATCAAAACAGCCAAAAGATGTTTTCACTGTGGCAGGAACAACCATTTGGCCAAACACTGTTTTTACAAGCCAACTTTTGAAAGGACAACTGTTTTTCAAAAGCCAAAAGTTTTAAAGGTTTCAAAACCTGCCACACCAGTTCCAAAGCACACAGTTGACCACAGGTTTGTAAAGGTCAACAAAGAGCAGCCTGTACTAAGAAAACAAGTTTTAAATAAACCTAAACAGAGTGGGAAACAAGTATGGTGTGCTAAAGGCAAAAACACAGTTCCAACGGCTGATGTAAAATCTGGAACTGTTAAGCCAAAAGTTGGAACTGGTACTGTAAAATCTGAAACTGTTAACAGCCGAAATACAGTTCCAACTGCTAAGGCAAAATCTGGAACTGTTAGTGCATCATGTGAGACTGTTAAAGCAACAGTTGGAAAGAACAACTGGAAACTTCATGTTATAACTAAATACTCATCACAGAATCCACTAGTAGATCTTACTAAGTTTTAAAAAGACACAAAACGTATTTAGTTATGTTAATGCACATGGTCAACCCAAAACCAGCTCGGTATGGGTTTACTCCACTACTAACCAAGCTTTTATTTGTGCAGGGCAACCACAGGAACCAACATAAGACAAGATGACATGTGGACAGTGCCTGCTCTAGGCACATGACAGGCAATTCTGAGTGCTTGTCAAATTTCAAAAGCTTTGAAGAAGGATATGTTGCATTTGGAGGAAACTCCAAAGGAGGTAAGGTGACAGGTAAAGGTACTGTCAAAACAGGCAACATGACTTTTAATGATGTATTGTATGTTGAACAGCTGAAGTATAATTTACTAAGTGTGTCTCAAGTATGTGACAAAAAGAATGTTGTTCTGTTCACAGACTCTGAGTGCATTGTCCTACCCAAAGATTTTAAAATACCTGAAAATCTTATTTTATTTAGAACACCAAGAAAGGACAATGTATACTGTTTGGACACTGAAAAATTATCTTCTGCAAATACTTTAACCTGTTTAATATCCAAAGCATCATGACCTAATGAGTCTGCACTTTGACACAGAAAGATGTGTCACATAAACTCAAGATCCATGAATCATTTAGTCAAACATAATTTGGTAAGAGGTTCACCACAAAATGAGTTCATATGTGATGATCATTGTGTAGCCTGCCTCAAAGGCAAACAACACAAAACTTCTCATAAGGCCAAAGAAGTAATTCCATCTCAACTGCATTACAACTCCTGCATATGGATCTTTTTGGTCCAACATCTGTTTTGAGTTTGGATAAAAGAGCTTACTGTTTAGTCATTGTTGATGATTTCACCAGGTTTACACGGGTCTATTTTCTTAGGACTAAGGATGAGGTTGCTGAGTTAGTTAAATCCTTTATTCTAAAAACTGAAAAACCAATCCAACTTAAAAGAAAAGTTGATCAGGTCAGACAATGGAACTGAATTTAAAAATTATGAACTAAACAATTTTTGTGAGTCAAAAGGAATTGCAAAACAGTATATTGCACCTAGAACACCACAACAAAATGGGGTGGCTGAAAGGAAGAATAGAACATTAATAGAAGCTGCTAGGACCATGTTAGCTGACTCCAAATTGCCAATGACTTTCTGGGCAGAGGCAGTTAATACAGCCTGTTATGTTCTAAATAGGGTCCAAGTTGTCCAGTCACAAGGAAAAACTCCATATGAGTTGTTTCACCATAGGATTCCCTTAATTAACTTCCTAAAACCCTTTGGTTGTCCATGCACTATCCTGTATACTAAAACTCACTTAGGTAAGTTTGAGAGTATGTCTGAGGAATGATTCTTTGTAGGTTACTCCACACAGAGCAAAGCTTATAGAGTTTATAACAGTGTATCTAAAATCGTTGAAGAAAGTGCCAAAGTTGAGTTTAATGAAAACTCTGCAAATGTTAAAGGCACTGGTCCTGATTGGTTGTTTGATTTAGATTCACCAACAAATTCTCTGAGTTTTAATGAGTATTCTGCAGGAACAGTTGGAAACAATTCTCAAACGGGTATCCCAAATTCTCTTGCTGCCAGTACAAATCCTCATGTTGCCGGCACAAAAGTTTAGACTGTTGGCACAAAGACTCAAACTGTTGAAGATTCTGATAGTTGGGATGAATACACCATTCTACCACTTCTTACTTGTGACCCACCTGGGGTCCTGGATGATCAACAAGACAAAAGTCCAGAGTTTGAGGTACCAGTCCCACATCATGAAGTAACAGTTCCATAAAACAGGGAAGCAGTCCCAACTCCAGATCAAACTGTAACTCTTTAAGCAGAATCATCAAGTTGTGCAGAAGGTGATGACACCAATCTAGGAAGCACAATTCAGGTAGAAAGTGAACCTACACTCAGGATTCACAAATATCATCCACTAAACCAGATCATGGGAGATCCAAGCACACCTGTGCTGACAAGGAACATGATACACAAGGAAACAAATGTTACTGAAGAAGAAGTGCCTGAATTCAGTTTAGCTGCATTTGAACATGCAAGTTTCATGTCACAGCTAGAACCAAAGAAGGCATCTGAGGCACTGAAGGATCCATCCTGGATTGAAGCATGCAAGAAGAGCTACTACTGTTCAAGATCCAGAATGTGTGGCAACTGGTTGAATTGCCTAAAGGGAAGAGGGAAATTGGTACAAGATGGGTATTGAGGAACAAAAAGGATGAAAGAGGCATAGTGATCAAGAACAAAGCAAGGCTAGTAGCTCAAGGCTATACTCAAGAAGACGGAATAGACTATGATGATGTCTTTGCTCCAGTAGCAAGGATTGAATTTATCAGACTGTTCTTAGCCTATGCAAGCTACAAAGGGTTCAAAATGTATCAAATGGATGTAAAGTCCGCATTCATGTATGGTACAATTGATGAAGAGGTATATGTGTGTCAACCTACTGGGTTTGAAGGCTACAAGTATCCTAACAGGGTCTACAAGTTAGATAAAGCACTCTATGGGTTACATCAAGCCCCTAGAGCATGGTATGAAACTCTGTCTTCCTACTTGTTGCAGAATGGGTTCAAGAGAGGTACTTTAGACAAGACATTGTTCACAAAGACTATCAAAACAGAGATCTTACTTGTTCAGATCTATGTTGATGATATCATCTTTGGATTAACCAATGACATGCTTTGCAAGGGCTTTGAGACTTTGATGCACAAGAAGTTTCAGATGAGTTCAATGGGAGAATTAACTTTCTTTCTGGGTTTGCAAGTTAAGTAGAATCCAATTGGTTTCTTCATCAGTCAGTCAAAGTATGTGAATTACAATCTTGAGAAGTTTGGGTACAAGGATACAAAGATTGCAAGCACTCCAATGGACACTCACAAGCAGCTTGAAGCAGATAAAGAAGGAGTAGATGTGGACATACATTTGTATAGATATAAGAAGGTTCACTTATGTATCTAACATCTTCTAGACCTGATATAATGTTTTCTGTTTGTGTTTGTTCCAAGTTCTAATGTGCTCCAAAGGAATCACACCAGTTTGATGTTAAGAGGATCTTTAGATATCTAAAAGGCCAACCCAAATTGGGCCTATGGTATCCTAAGGATTCTCTTCTTGAATTAACAACATATTCTGATAGTGACTATGGAGGCTGCAATATGGACAGGAAGTCAACAACTAGAGGATGTCAATATCTAGGAGCAAGACTAGTCTCTTGGCAGTGCAAGAAGCAAACCACAGTATCCACATCATCCACTAAGGCAGAATATGTTGCAGCGGCTAGTTGTTGCTCTCAGGTTATGTGGATTCAGAACCAACTAAGAGACTATGGTATGAACTTTCTATCTACTCCTATCTATATTGACAATTCAAGTGCCATAAGTATTGTACAAAATCAAGTAAAGTTTCCCAAAACTAAGCATATAGATATTAGATTTCATTTTATAAGGGATTGTAATGAAAAGAAGTTAATTCAAGTTATCAAAATTCATACTGATGATCAGTTAGCAGATCTTTTTACTAAACCTTTTGATTTAGGAAGATTCACTTTTCTGGTTTCAAATATTGGTATGGTAAACATGGATTAATCTCTCTTAATTAAAATCTCTTGTAAATTGTGTAAATTCTTTGTTTATGTGTTTAGTTAAGGTGGAGACACTGTTCAAATAAAAATTTCTCTGTTTATAACTAACAGCTTGAGAATATTCTCAAGCTGCTAGTGTATTTTCTCGAACTGTTAGTTGTTTTCACTTGGTCTGTTAGGTGTGCAGGTTATTTCAGTCATTTCCAAGGAATTTGAACGCGGGACTAGATTTTTTTAACCCAAAACCCTTAAAAGTCCCAGTTTCGTTCAATTACAACTACCAGTTTCACAATATCAATCCAGAGTTCTCAAATTCCCTTTCTTCGCGAAACCCTAATCTTCAAGCAAAAACCTAATCTTTTCGTTCTTGAGAAACAATGGACTTCGTCAAAGAACACAACTGCCTTCCTTACACCCTAAAGCATGCGGAACTGCAACCATTTCATGAGATGATGGACTTTCTCCGCAGTTTATCTATCTACTACGCTCTAACAGTAAACCCTACAATTTATGTATTACGTAGTTCTGGACCAACACATGTCTGAACATAAACAATGGAGTCACTTCTCTTTTTTCTACCATCGATGGTCAATCAGTCACCATCTCTGAGGACTCCATTCGACAGCACTTGCAACTGCAAGATGCTGAAGGTATAAATGATCTTCCTTTAATTCCTATGCGTGAAGGTTTATTTGAGATAGGGTATAGGGGACCATTGGATACATTTACATTTTTCAAAGCAAGTTTTGGCCCCAAATGAAAATACCTTATCCATATTATTCAACAATGTCTAAGTCCAAAGAGAACTGGTTGGTCTGAATTTTCGTCAAATATTGCAACTGCTTTAGTTTGCTTATCAACAGGCTGACAATTCAATTTTTCAAATATGATCTTTCAAGGAATGTTAAGGCATCATGCCTTAAAGAATGGGAAATATTTGATGTATCCTCGATTCTTAGCTGAATAATTGAAAAATCTTGCAGTTCTTTAAAAATACATTAGAGAATACATGTTTCTCATAAGCACTCTTTACAAACTGTAAAAAGACTTTTAGTGCAAATTTTCAAGCTCTTGATGTCTCATTGCCTCAAGAAATGCTAAACATCATTCCAAGAAACAGGGGAGAGGATCCTGAGCAGGCTCAGCCCCCAATTACTGCTTCACCCCCAGGATCCCAACCCACTTCCCATGATACAAATATCCCTTTTGAACCTTCTTTTGGACATACCTCCACAGACCCACCACTCAAACCATACACGAAAAAGAAACAAAGTGTTGCAGGTGCTCCTCCCACCTCAGTCCAACAGCCAGAACCATATAGCCCTTTGCAAGAGGATACTCTTGCACAGAATATCTAAAAGGGAACCTACTGAGGACTCTCCCAACCTCAATGTGGAGGTGAACATCCCTTCTGAGGATGTTCATATGGGATTTGTGGCTGGAACTACTGATGCTTCTGCACAAGGGGCACAAGACAGTTTTAACATCATTAAGACCACACCCGTGGCGATAGAAGGTGTGCAAGAACCTTCTGGAAGTTCCCAGTACCAAGAACAGAGGGGCCCAGGTGCTACTAATACATCTGGTATTGGTGCTAGTGATAGTTCTCAAATACCTTTATCATTTGAGGAACTTGAGGCTAGTCTGCAACTAATATTTTTGACGGCTCCTCAATTGAAACCTGTTGTAGCCATTTTGGAACACTACAAGTCCATTATTGCTGCACAGGGGTCACAAATTGTTGCTCTCCAAAGGCTCTCATCAGTCAAACAACAAAAGCTTGCCCAATTTCAACAAGGGTTGAAGCTCTATGGTACCAAGATTGTGCAACAAGATAAGCAGATTCAAACCCTATTAGGAAAGGTCTTTGGTCCTTCTGATCAAACCAATGCATCCAAAAAGAGGAGAATCAGGAGTTCCCACACTCAGTCCAAGCAATCCCAGGTTCACCTCTGGCAGTTCCAACTTCTGGTCTAACAGTTCCACCAATTTCTCAGAATGTTAGTTCAGAATTTCAAGCTGTTCAAATTAAAAAGCCAGGTGGTGTTCTAATAAAAGAAGGAAAGCAAGGAGCATACTCAACAGTCCAAGCAGCAGTCTCAGGCAAAGGCCAAAGAGTTTTAGTTGAAGAGCCAAAGCTAAAGTTTATTTCGAAAGAGGCTCAAGTTGCTGTTGATGCTGAACTTTCTAGAAGTCTTGCAGAAGAACAAGACCAAGCTTTTGATCAACAAGCTCAAGTTTCTATGGGTGATGATGAAACCCTTAGTGACTATCTTCATGGGTTTTTTGTCAAAGAGGGGCAAAAGAAGAGGAAAAGGCCAACAGGGCATTCAAAGGCAGAGCACAGACGATTTCTAATTAATTGGCAAGTACATTCTGCAAACTCTGGAGTTCAAAGGGCTATTGCAGAGTTATGGACTACAGAGAAACTTGAGGCTTTGTATGATGAAGCCACTGCCAAAGCCAAAGCCCCTGAACAGGTCAAAGAACCTTCTCAAACTGTTGTTGTGCCTCAACCAGAAGAAATTTCTCAAGCAAAGTTTGATAAAGTAAAGAAGGTTATATTCGAACAGCAAATGCAGTAGGCCATGGAGATAGAGAAAGCCATGGATAAGCATGACTTTTCCAAACCACCGATTGTTTTATGGTATGCCAAGTCAATGGATAACATTGACTTGGTACATCATTTTGTAATTAAAAGAGAAGTTGGTAAAGATGAAGTATATAAGAACCTGACTCAGATTATTCAAAGGATGACTAGGGAAGAGCTGACTCAGATGTACAATATTGGGAAGGCTAGTCACTCTAGATCTCCAATTATATGGGTTCAGAACTTTACGAAAGGTCCTCAAAGCATCATGGAACTAGAAAATTCAAGATCAGAAATAGAGGCTGCCAAGGAGATGAAGATTGTACAGGTTGATCTATATAAAAAATCTATGACACATAGACTCAAACTGGCAAATGGATCCAGCAGGGTCTATGGTATTGAATTCTTGACCTTCCAATAGAATGGCTAAATAAGATGATTTCAGTGAAGACAAAGTGCGACAATGAAGATTTGAAAAGAAACTTCATAAAGGCTATAAGGCAGAAACTTGCACAACTGTAAATATGTAAGTTTTGGATGCCTTAGTTTGTACATGACAGTTTTACTTTGTAAATATTTTCTTGTTTTTGAACCTGTAAAGAAACATAAAGTCTTAGTTAAGAATTTAAGTTAGGGGAGATTGTTGGGAAATAAACTAAGAATGTCAAGCTGTTAGTTAGGATTTCTCAAACTGTTAGTAGTATTTCTGAGTATTTACAAAGTTCAAGAATCTCGAGCTGCTAGTTCAAAATGTTCAAGTTGCTAGAGATAAAGTTCAAGCTGCTTCGGGAGACGATAACAGAAAGTGCTATAGATCCAGGAAGTGATAAAGATATCAAGATTTGAAGATCTTCTGAAGATATCTACTCAAGGGAAATCGCAGTTTGTTAAGGAAACAAATCAGAAGGTTATACATAGAGTTAGACTAGGTCTTTCTCATGTAATAGGTAATCAGCAATTGAAAATTGTAATTCGTATTTTGATTAAGTTTTCTAAAGTCTCTAAGGATGTAAAACACTAAGAACAATCTTTGTTCTTTGTCTAATCAAACAGATTTGAGGTTCTTGTAATCAGTGATTTTCAATACAAAAGGTTTTGATACTAATAGTGTTTCTGTCTTACTTATTCTGTTCTTACTATTCTGAATGCTTTTTTTTAAAAACAATTAAGTGTCCGCGAATTTCTTAATTGGACTTTGATTCAAAACGAGATTATTGGTTTAACTCTGATTTATTCAAACCAGTTAATGTTTGGTGATTTGATCCTGTCAAACTCCACAACAAAATGGGGTTGCTGAAAGGAGTAATAAAACTCTCATAGAAGCTGCTAGAACTATGTTGTGTGCATAAGGTTTGCCTTCATCATTTTGGGCTGAAGCTGTCAATACTGCATGCTTTACCCAAAACAGATCTTTAGTGGTGAAAAGGTTCAACAAGACCCCCTATAAATTAATCAAAGGGAGAACGCAAAACATAAGCTATCCATGTGTTTGGATGTCCTTGTTTGATCTTGAATCAAAGGGACCAGCTGGCTAAATTTGAACCTAAAGCTGATGAAGGTGTGTTTGCTGGTTACTCAACTGTTTCTAAAGCCTACAGAGTATACAACTTTAAAAGACAGGTGATAGATGAATCTATCAATGTCACCTTTGAAGAGTCCAAGAATGCTTCTCCAAAAGCTGTTCCTAAATCAGTTTCAGGAGATTTCAGTTTTGATGATTATATGCATTCCAATGATGAGGAAAAGGACTCAAAAGCTTCCACATCACCCAGAGTGGAACCTGTTAACCACAATGGCCATTATGATGATTATATCGGTACACCCTGTGTGAATAAGTACTGATATAGTAAATGCATCACGTCTAGAACCAATCAATGCTGATTTCCTTGAATCCTCTGCTGATGTGTTCAACAATAATGATTTAGTCTCAATGGGTGAAGAGGCTAAAGATATCAGTGTGTCTGAAAATCTTGAGAGCTGTTTTGCAAGACCTGGTGAGAATGAAACTGATACAGGGGAATCTTCATTGAAACATGATCCTAAGTGGATCAGGTGTCACCCTAATGATCAAATAATTGGTGACATCAACAAAGGTGTGCAAACAAGGTGGGGCAGTCTGGGAAACTTTTGTATGTTTTCTAGTTTTGTGTCCCTGATGGAGCCAAAGAAAGTAGATGATGCACTGAAAGATGCCAATTGGATCACTGCCATGCAAGAAGAACTAAATCAGTTTGAGAGAAACAAAGTATGCAAGCTGGTCCCTGTACCTAAAGGTAAAAAAATAATTTGCACCAAATGGGTTTTCAGAAATAAGATGGATGAGCAAGGTCATGTCATAAGAAACAAGGAAAAACTAGTTGCTCAAGAGTATAGGCAAGAAGAAGACATAGATTATGATGAAACATTTGCTCCTGTGGCCATGTTAGAAGCAATTCGTTTGTTTCTGGCATATGCTGCCATAAGAGCATGAAGGTATTTCAAATGGATGTCAAGAGTGCATTTTTGAATGGGAAGCTACATGAAGAAGTATATGTCAAGCAGCCTCCAGGTTTTGAAAATCAACAACATCCAGTTTTGTCTATAAGTTGGACGAAGCTCTTTATGGTATGAAACAAGCCCCTAGAGCCTGGTATGACACTCTTACTGATTTCCTTATGAGTAATGGATATTCCAGAGGTACAGTGGATACTACATTGTTCATAAAGTAAGTGAAAACTAATATTATGCTTGTTTAAATTTATGTGGATGACATAATTTTTTGTTCTACTAATGAGCAGTTGTGCAAGAATTTTTCACTACTCATGAAATCTAAGTATGAAATGAGTATGATGGGTGAACTTACTTTCTTTCTAGGATTGCAGGTTAAACAAACCTCAAATGGAATTTTCATAAATCAAAGAAAGTATACATTAGATCTTCTAAAAATGTTTAAATTTGATCATTGTTCTCCTATCAAAACCCCAATGGCAACCAATGTAAAGTTGGATGCTGATGCTAGTAGCAAATCTGTTTCAATAACAACTTACAGAGGCATGATTGGGAGGTTTCTATACTTAACTGCTAGTAGACTAGATATTATGTTTGCTACCTGTTTATGTGCTAGGTTTCAAGCTGATCCAAAGGAATCACATCTAGCTACTGTGTAAAGGATCGTTAGATACCTAAAGGGTACACCAGGCTTGGGTCTTTGGTATCCCAAAGACTCTAGCCTTGAACTAATAGGTTATTTAAATTCTGATTTTGTAGGTTGCAGGCTAGACCAAAAGAGCACAACAGGTGGATGTCAACTCCTTGGTGGAAAGTTGATCAGTTGGTGCAGCAAGAAGCAGAGTTCTGTTTCTACTTCTACTGCTGAAGCTGAGTACATTGCTGCTGGAAGCTTCTGTGGGCAGATCCTATGGATGCAACATCAGCTTGAGGATTATGGCCTTGTATATAGGAAAATTCATATTCTGTGTGACAATACAAGTGCCATAGCTATTTCCAACAATCCAGTCTTTCACTATCGAATTAAGCATATAGAGGTCAGACATCACTTCATAAGGTATCACATCCAAAAAGGTAATGTGGATGTAACTTTTGTTTCCACAGATGAACAACTTGCAGATATTTTAACCAAACCTCTTGATGAAAACAGGTTTAATTACCTTGTAAGCAAGCTGAGAATGTTAAATAAAAATGAATAAGTGTCATTGATGTTTAAAAGTCACTTGATCATATCTGCTCACATTCTACAGAATAGCTTGGACAGAACAGGTTTTATCTGCTCTGTACTTAGCCAGTTTCTGAGAATTTGAACAGGTTTGACAAAATAAGTTTTAATCTCAAACCTGCTCTATTGTCCAAACCTACAACATGCTGACTCTGTTAATCTGTCATACAAGGCAAAGCCTTGTAACCTGTTCAGTTATTGAACAGGTTCCACAATGAAACCTGTTCTCATATACCTGCACAGGTTTCATGAATAGCTTGAAGAGTGATCAGTGTGTGATAAAACATTTTCATCACAGGTTTGACCAACAACTTAGAACATCAGTTTTTACTTAACATTACTTCACATTTAAGATAGTTAAATTATGTATTTATTTATCTTAATACCTGAGGATAATGTTTGTTACGTGTGTTAGTAGTGGTTAAAAAGGTCAAGTTGGTCTGACAAATGTGCTGACGTGGTAAACCGTTCCGTTGTAAGGTCACCTACCTGCGGATCCAATCTTGACGTGACACCGTCCAACGAGTGCGGAATCCTCGTTAGCGGTTTAACGGATCGATCAAGCACGCGAAACACAGAGATACACACGATGATAGACGCAAAATCGAACGTCCCAACATGTGATTCTCTCCAAGAACACACTAAAAAGTCTTTGCAAGTTCGTAATCGCCCGGATGATTAATTCTGCAAAGAACATTAATCAAAACTGATTAACTCTTAATTATAGGCATCAATTTCGAACTTGCCCTGGACAAGTTCGAGAAGGCCCAAGCCCACGAACTTGTCCACCATAAGTTCGAACCATGGCTTGGAACTTATTCTAGAACTCGTCTTTGAACTTGTTCTAGAACTTATGTTTGAACTTACCTTTGAACTTATGTTTGAACTTATGTTTGAACTTATCTTTGAACTTATGTTTGAACTTAAGTAACACATCAATTACTTAACAACTTCAAACATATATACAATCAATATCAAACATATATATCAAACATATATCAAGCATGTATTAATATGCAATTACGAACAATTGGACTATTACAAAATATCATCTATACTTAGACTGCTATCGTCACACAGGATGCACTAACAGACTCCCCCTTGACGATAGCTTCCAACTATATATATTTTGTCTAAGTACTAGATCTATACAAACTACTACCTGCGTATAATCCCTGCTCCATACAAACCCTTACCACCTTTTGAATATTCCTGCCTTCTGATCTCTAGCCTTCGTGAAAGAAAATCGGCTGATCATGAAGTTTTTTCAGGTCATCCTTGGATAGGTTAATTAGATGCAGCGGATCGTATACTTTCAAAATTGTCTTCTCATCTAGATCCTCCATCACTGCTTCAGCCGTTTCATTGTCTACATACCACCACCTCATGTTTGTGAGTACATCCTGTGGCATAGGCTTCAATGGAACTTTCTTCAAACACCGGACTGGCTTGTAAACCATCCTAGCCCAAGGTTTGCCAGAGTGGGGATCAGTTCTCGTCTCATCTTCAACCCTTTTTCCTGACCTCGACTTTAGCTTTTTAAACTTCCCAGATCTGCCCTCCCTTCTGATGATTTTTGCTATCACTTCAGCGTAGGGATCATCTCCCAAGTTAATAAGCTCCTTCCAGGCCAGTTCCTTCACCTCGCATTTGGGCAAAGTATTAAAAACCCTTAAGGTTCTCCTCAAATACTGAAGCCCGTCTCTTCTTTTAAGCACGAAAAGCTGCAGTTCCCTATCAAAGAACCAGCTCAGAATCCCCCCTGAAAGCTTTCTTGGACTTGGCAGCCTCATCCTTTTCTTTACTGCCAAGTCAGTCTTCTTCTCCTCCTTCCTGAACCATAGCCTCATCATTTCTTCTTTCGTTTGTTCCTTTTCAGCTATATCAGATTCTAATTCATCCATAGATGTTAAGTTAAGCTCATCTAGATCTATCACATTCTGATCATTACTTACATATTGTTCAGTGATAGGCTGCTTTGGGATAAATACTTCATCAACATCATCATCCTCATCTTCTACAACTTCATCATCTGATTTCCAGTCCTCGACGTCTTCTGGAATGAATTCCCCCTCTTCCAAATCTTCTTGATCAAACCCAAACTCGTCTTCATCATCAAGATCCATTAACGCTTCAATCATCTAATGCTCAACATTCTTTGAAGCTTCACCTCTTTCTCCCATACTAGACTGACTAGGCTCCCCCTGAATGATTGCTTTCAGAGTAGTCTTTTGGGAAAGATCTGCTAGCTCACCTTCTCTTTGTGTATCTAGATCATTGCCTTCGTCATCGTCTCTCCTCACTCTCAACTGATCCTCCTTGCAGCTACTCTCCCCCTGAGCTCGTAGATCTTTTAATATTTGCTCAAGGAGAGTCTTCATTTTCCTCAGCTCAGACTGTTGATCAGCCACACTTTTTTTTAACTCGACATTCACTTGATCCAGTCTAGCATTGTGCTGCTGCAACTCTTTCACAGCCTGAGAGGGTTGGAATATTTGGACTGTTTGGAAGTCCACCTTTCCTTTCAACTCGGTGAACCACTGGTTCTCTGTGAATGAAGTCGATGTAGATGGAATGGAGGTGGATGTAAATGGAGCTGTGGTTGATGATGATGGAGCAGCCGGTAGCACAGTTTGAGAAGCTGAAGTGGATAGGGCCTTCTCGTTCTATGCCTAGGAATGAGAGGAACTTCTTCTTATTCTTCACAATCAGATTCTTCGGTCTATTCATCAATTAGAACCGGTCTTGTCGATCTCCTTCTGTTAACAACCAACCTCGATTCATATCTTCCAATCATGATATCTGTATCCTCAGCTTTAGAACTAGACTCGGAGGCTGTCTTAACGTGACCTTCAGCCGGAGTCTGTTCCCTATCACCTGCACATTCTTCTTCATCCTGGACCTCTGTACCCATAAACTCAGCATCAGATGTCTGATATTCATCAATCTGTCGAAAAATATCCTAAAAATCATCTGGAGGTTCTAAAACATCCTGAACTAGTTGCTCAGCAATATTTTGCTCCGCGACTGTTCCTTGCGCCCATATTTCCTCCAGAGTTTGCGCCCTCTGGTCGTATTGAGGAGCCGAACTCGATGGGCCAGCATCTTCAGATGATGGTCCAACAAATGTAATGGCTGGTTGTTGGCGAGAAGAGGTTCTAGCAACCGGAGTTCTACTTGCCGGTGCTCTGCGTCGTTGCTGCTGCTGTTGTTGTGGTTGTTGCGATTGCTGTGGGGCTGCACCAATCCAATTATCACCCTCCAGGGCAACAAAATCCGTATCTATAACCGCCCCGAACAATGGTGCCACTTGGGGCCTGATCTGCTCAGCCCTTCTAGCGTTATGAGTCTGGCAGTCAGCAAAAATTCTCTTATCAATCAAGGCCACGCCACTTTGATCAGGAAGTGGTTGCAGATTTGGCAAGAAATGGCGTATGATCGTCATTGCAAAGCGGGGATGCATCAAAAATCTTTCCCTGATCGGAGCTGTGATCTGGTGCACAAACTCCCCGAAAAACATCTCGGAAAAACTGAACTTCTTGTTGTATAGCAACACAATCATCGCCGATTGCAATTTAGACACCATCGTGTCAAAGCCCGCCTTCTTTGGTGCAAAACACAACATTATCACGTGGACAAGATATCACCATTGTCCAATTAGACAACTCTTAACATACGAAGCCTTCCTTATGTCTTGGGCATACCCCATTCTCAAAAATGCTGCTTGCCGAATATGTAATGGAAAATCTATCGGCCCTACTTCTTGTTCCTCAGAGCCCAGCTGTAAGATCTGCTGCAACATGTCAGCCGAAAACACTATTGGCTGACCGCCTACTCTTGTTCTCAGCACTGTAGGCGAAACCGAGCAATCTACTTGCAGATGCTCCCAAAACTGTCGCACATACGTTAGGGTAATTTGTAGGTTGTGGGTGAGTGCATAGGATACGCGAGGCTGAGTCAGGAATTCAATCATCTGACGGTACAGTTGTGCTTCTGGTAATTGGAGATCCACTGCCATGACCATATTGTGCTTATTATAAAAAGTACGCTCACCCATATCTGCACACAAAATCAACAAACAAAATTAGTAATTAAAAATAAAAATAAAATAAAACTTGTTTATTTCGAATTTGCATAACTTCGAACTTGCATAAGTTCGAAGTCCAACCCATTCGAACTTAAGCAAGTTCGAAATCATTTAAAAAACCATTCGAATTTAAATAAATTCGAAATATATGTTCGAACTTGACTGACTTCGAACTTATAGATATTTCAACAAGTTCGAACTTTCTAACAAGTTCGAACCTGAAGAACAAGTTCGAAGTCGGTCACTTTCAAATTAAAAAACCAAGATTTTAACCCCATTTGACTTAATCAACAGTACAATCTAGTCCTATTGGGTTCTAATCAAAGTTATTTATCAAGTATTTGAAGTTTTATCCTCTGAAACTCGTGATTTAAAATTAAGTAGTTTCAAATAGTATAAACATCAAATGAGTCCGATTTTTGTCACAATAATGTCCTAAACTACACACACTTTGTATTATGATGAGTATTATACCTAAGTATACGTGTATGTTCGAGAAATAAAGTGAAAACTTCGAGGAATAGAACGAAATTCGAAAAACGGCAAGTTCGAGATTATGTTCGAGATCGTCGGAGGATAAGTTTGAGAAAAGAAATTCGAGGGTAGGTGCTTTAAATGAAGTACTGTTGACCTATTTATACCAACTACTTTCGAACTTAGCATAAGTTCGAACTTCCTGACAAATTCGAAGTTAAGTTCGAATTTGTCTGAATTTCGAACTTAAGTGAAAGTTTTGAAAATCCTTGAATAAAATTCAACATTTTCAACCTTTTCGTGTAATGGAATTTTACAAACCTTGCAAAATCATTTACACTAAGCAACAGATTTTCACGCAATATTTGTTTATTCACCCAAATATGCATCCTAGTAACTTTGACCTTTTTCTACTTAGAATAAAATAAAATAAAATATAATATAATAAAAACTTAAACTACTCAAAAGTACTTTAAAAATTACTACCTATACTACCAAAAATCTTTGCGAGAAAGTCAAAAAAGGTTCAATCAGACAGCGATGTCAAACGCACTTTCAGTATTACACTTTCACACTTAGGAATTTTTTATTCCTTTGATTGTTTGTCGTGATATACATTCCAAGTCGATTGTGGATATGATTTTTCCCTTTAAACATTTAACACTTTGGAATTTCCCTTGGCCTTTTTATTTATCAACAAACTACCTTACGTGTCCCGTACTTAGATATACTTCTATGATTAAGGCAGCCACACAATGATTATAACTTTTTGGTATTGCAAATTTTCTTTAAAAGGCAAACATCGGACACAGTTCTGTATTTACATACAACAGAGTGTCTTAGTTTGTCTTAATGTCTTGTAAGGTCTTCACTCTACGGATCTATCTAGACGCGACACCGTCCAACGAGCGCAGAATCCTCGTTAGCGGCTTGACGGTAAGATCACAAGCACGAAACACGGAGACTACCAAGATGCTATACAAACGACGACGAACGTACCTACACGATGATTCTCTCCGAAAACACTCTAAGATTACTAGTAAACTCGAGATCGCCTTTGCTTAATTACTCTCCGAAATTCTGCAAAAGTCCCATAATGATTTGAGTTAATCCTTAATTATACTGACCAATTCGAGTTTGTCATAGGACAAACTCGAAACAGGCCCAAGGTTCATTCGAATTTGTCCACCTGACAAATTCGAATTTACCTTCATGATAAATTCGAATTTACTACAAATTCGAATTTCACATATCAAACTTATATTTGAACTTATGTTTTAACTTATGTTTGAATTTATCTTTGAACTTTATGTTTGAACTTCTTGTAATGCATTACATCAAGTTCAAACATACAATCAACCAATATCAAACACACATAATCACATATATCAAACACTAGTCAATATTTAATATTACTTAACTTGACTTACACAAAATGCTGACTATACTTAGACTGCTATCGTCACACAGGGTGTACCAACAGACTCCCCATTGACGATAACTTCTAACTATTTACATTTTGATAAAGTACTAAGGATCATATAGACTGCTACCTGCATATAGTCCTACATCTATACATACTTTTACTACCTTTTGGTACTTCCTGGCGTCAGATCTCCATCCTTCGTGAAAGAAGATAGGTTAATCATGTAGCTTCTTCAGGTCGTCCTTCGATAGGTTTATTAAGTGTAGTGGATCATACACTCTCAAAATAACTCTGTCCTGTGTATCCTCCATTACAGCTTCAGCCGTTTCATTATCGACATACCACCATTTCATGTTGCCTAGAACATCTTGTGGCATCGATTTCATTGGCACCTTCTTCAGACATCTCACAGGTTTGTATACCATCCTGGCCCATGGCCTACCTGTATGAGGGTCTATCCTCGACTCATCCTCGACCCTCTTTCCAGTCCTTGGCTTGACTCGTTCAAATTTGCCTGACCGACCTTCTTTCCTTATAATCTTTGCAATCACTTCGGCGTACGGATCATCTCCAATATTCATCAGCTCCTTCCAGGCTAACTCTTTCACTTCAATCTTGGGCAGTGTATTGAATACTTTCAGTGTTCGCCTCAAGTATTAAAGACCATCTCTCCTTTTCAAAATAAATAGCTGCAATTCTCGGTCAAAGAACCAGCTTATAATTCCTCCTGAGAGATTTCCAGCGCCCGGAATTCTCATTCTTTTCTTCATCTTTGGGTTTGTCTTCTTTTCTTCTTTTCTGAACCAAAGATTCATCAAATCAGCCCTAGATGGCTCCTTTTCTGCTTCTTCGAGTTCAAAGTCTTCGACCGAGGCTATTTTGATCTCATCTATATCAATCACATTGTGATTATCTCGCACATATAACTCCGTGATAGGCTGTGAATTGATAATCACTTCATTGACATTATCGTCCTCATCCTCTATCACTTCGTCATTAGATCTCCAATCAACAATTTCCTCCGGTACGAATTCCCCTTCCTCCAACTCCTCCATTTCATCCTCAAAATCAAATTCCATTATTTCTTCCTCAATATCTTTTAGCGCATCTATCATATCGCTCTCCAAAGTCCTTGAGGAACCAGCTTCACCTCCTACACCTCCACTCTGACTTGGCTCCCCCTGAAGTTCAGCATGTTGCACAGTAGAAAAATCTACTGGCTCATTGTCTTTTGGTGCATTGGGATCATTGCCTTCATCATCATCTCCCCTTCTCATCTCCTCAGACTCCCTGCAACTTGTCTCCCCCTGAGCCTTTAGATTTTTCAATAATTGCTCAATAAGGGATCTCATCGTGCGGATCTCGGCAGCCTGGTCGGCAACGAACGTTTTCAATTCAAGATTCTCTTGACCAACGTTTGCAACAAATGTCTTCAATTCTGAGTTCTCTTGATCAAGCTTGGCATTATGTGCTTGAAGTTCACCGACAGCTTTAGAGAGTTGAAACATTTAGACTTGCTGGAAGTCAACTTTACTCCTGAGCTCAGAAAACTTTTGGTTTTCAGTGAAGGTGGATGAGGTGGATGGTATGGATTGAATGGGTGTTGGAATGATTGGTGGTGGAATTGATGATTGTACAGGTGGTGATGGTGGTGGTGGAATGGTTGTTTGAGCTGATGGCTGAGCGGTTGGAATTTCTGGCTCAGACGCAGAAGCCGACGAAGCTCCCTGCATGAAGCGATGCCTCTTGGCCCTCTGCCTAGGTATCAGAGGAACAGTGTCCTCACCTTCAAAGTCTGAGTCATCGTCATCGGAATCTCTCGATGCTCTTCTTTTCTCTGCCTCTTGATTTATTACCATTACTCGGGATCCATATGTGCGTATGAGGATAGACGGATCTTCTGATTCTTTCTCAACCTCAATTTCTTCTACTTCTTCTGATTCAGAGTCAGATTCAATCTCTTGTTCAACATGTACATACTCATCTATCTTTCTAAAAACATCTTGTTCCCTTTTTGGAGGTTCCAAAATATCTCCAATGAGCTCAGTAGTAATTTGCTCATTTGCATGCGGCCCGGATGCCCAAATTTCTTCCAATGTTTCCGCCCGTGGATCAGCTAAGGGGGCTACATTTGAAGGACCAGCTTCTTCTGGCTCCTGCACTCTACTCGTTGAAGGCCTAGCAGCCGGAGTCTGTCTCACTGAAGGTCTTTGCCTCCTCTGCTGTTGTTGAGGCCTAGGCTGCTGCTGTTGCTGTTGCAGCTGCTACAGAATATGAACTTCCCCGGCCCAGTTGGCACCTTCAGGGGCTTGAAAATCCGGATTAACCACTGCACCAAAAAGTGGGGCATCTCGTGGTCTAGCCAAAACACCTCTATGTGCTTGACAATCTGCAAATATTCTTTTGTCAATCACAGCAACGCTTTGAATGTCTGGTAATTGCGGCAGATTCGGCAGGAAATGTCGGATCAACATCATCACGAACCTCGGGTACAACAAAAATCTTTCTCGTGCCGGAGCTGTTATCTGATGAACAAACTCTGCAAAGAACATTTCCGAGTAGCTGGACCTCTGATTGTAGACTAACGCGATCATTGCTGACTGAATCTTCGACACAATATAATCAAATCCTGCTTTCTTCGGAGCAAAGCACACCTTGAAGACGTGTGCAAGATATCTCGACTGCCCAATTAACCCGCTCTTCATACATGATGACTTTGTCACATCAAGGCTATATCCCATTCTTATAAACGCAGCTTGCCTAATCTCCAATGGGAAGTCTATAGGCCCGCTTCTTGCTCGATAGAACCCAATTGCAAAACTCTCCGTAACACGTCAGCTGAAAACACGAGAGGGTGTCCAGCAATCCTGGTCCTCAATACTGTTGGAGTAACAGTACAATCGACCTGCAGATGGTCCCAAAATTCACGAACATATGGCAGCACAATCTGAACGTTATGCGACAGGGCATAAGAAACCCTCGAAGCGGCCAAAAAATCCACTATTTGGCGGAATGCTTGAGCTTCTGGCAGCTCACGGTCAGGATAAATGACCATATTGTGCTTTTGAACGAATACTCTATCTGCCATATCTGCACAATAAAGTATATAATATATTAAAATGATTAAAATAAACATAAACTTGTTTAAATTCAAATTTGTTTTATTTTGAACTTATGTAAGTTCAAAATCCAACACATATGAATTTCTACAAGTTTGATTTTAAATTTTGTTAAATATTTCAATCTTCAAGGTAAATTCGAAGGACATATTCGAAATAATCATTTCAAGTTTATTGGTTTCTTCGAGTTTAGTGACAAACTCGAAGACATGAACAAAGTCGAAGCCTCGATCAAATTCGAAAATGTCGGTATGCTTCAAAACAAAAACCCACGATTTCAACCATTTTAGACTTAGAAAATTACATCCATTAGTCCTAATAGGTTCTAATCGAAGATATTTGTCACTAATTTGATGTTTCACCGGTTCAAACTTTGTTATTTTGAAATACAAAGTTCACACCACTAAAACCTCAAAATCAGTCGATTTTGGCTCAAATTAAGTCTAAAACATCCTAAATCTTGTACAATGATGTTGATTATACCTAGATTTGTTAGGATTCTCTAACACAAACGGACAAAAACTCGAGAAATAGTGAAAAACTCGAAGTCGGTAAAGTCGAATGCTTAAACTCGAAATCTCTCTGGATAAACTCGAAACACTAAATTCGAAGGTAGGTGATTAATGACTTGTCACTGTTGACCTATTTATACTAACCACCTTCGAGTTTGTTACCTACTTCGAATTTATTGCCAAACTCGAAGTCACTACCAAATTCGAATATGCATTTCGATTTTGGCTTAAACTCGAATTGAACTTGAAAATTTTGAAAATTTTGAAAATCTTTGAATTAAATTCAACTTTTTCAACTTTTCCAACCTTTTTCGTGTAACTGAATAAACTATGCCAAATCATTTACCCTAAGCACAAGATTTTCATGCAGTGTTTATTTTATTCAACTAAGAATGCATCCCCAGTAATTTTGACCTTTTTCCTAAAAAGTAAAATAAAAATGAAGTAAAAAATAAAATAAAGTAGAATAAAATAAAGTAAAACAAAATAAAATAAAATTTTGCACCAAAACTTTAAACTTAGACTAATCTACATTATTCAAAATTTACGACCTATACTTAACACTTAACAGAATAATTTTGACGAGTATAGTCAAAGAAAGGTTCAATCAGATAGCGGTGTCAAATACGCACTTTCAGTATTCAAACTTTCACACTTATGAATTTTTGATTCCTTTGATTGTTTGTCGTGACATACATTTCTAGCCGATTGTTGGTATTATTTTCCCTTTAAACATGTTACACTTCAAGATATCCCTTGGCCTTTTTATTTATCAAGAAATTACCTTACGTGATTCATACATAGACATACTTTTATGATCAAGGCAGACACACAATGATTTTAACTATTTGGCATTGCAAACTTTCTTTAAAAGGCAAAAATCGGACACAGGTCTGTATTTACATACAACAAAGTGTCTTAGTTTGTCTTAAAGTTTATTGTTAAAGCTAGCAATACAGCGGTGACAGGTCTGTACCGACGTACAACAAAGCGACTTATCTTGCTAACTCGAGTCAAACCAGAGGCAACAGGTCTGTACTTACGTACAACAGAGTTACTTGTTTTGACTCTTAACTCAGTATGATTTTTCTATTCTTTCCATTTCTTTAAGATGTATCTGATGTTGCTATACATCCCCAGAAAGTTTGCATACCTCATTCAGAATCACTGTCTGTATGTCTCTAACAT
The DNA here is from genome assembly GCA_020465985.1 of Centrapalus pauciflorus. Classification (NCBI taxonomy): domain Eukaryota; kingdom Viridiplantae; phylum Streptophyta; class Magnoliopsida; order Asterales; family Asteraceae; genus Centrapalus; species Centrapalus pauciflorus. Next base: position 160,883 of record JAANYP010000849.1, on the reverse strand, counting down.
AAAAATTAAGACCAATTGGTTATACATCTAAGTTAGTGACACGTCTGACTTTTTCTTGAATATTTTATTAGCCTTGAGACTCCTTATATGTATTATGCCTACCAACATATCAAACTAGATAATGTATAACACGAATTTTAGGTACATTATGTGTGAAAGCTAAACACCTAGATATTGTATCGACTATGCTAATTTTCGTCACTTTGAACCTATGCATCTAAGACTTAACTCATTTTCTGATATTCTCTTTTTTTGAATTTTTTTTATGGTTTTCTCTCTCTCTTTTTTTTTTTTTCATAAATAAGAGTAAGAAAATAAAATAACCTACTAACTTACTATAAAAGGAAACTATCCTAAGCTACTAGACTTACTATAAAAAGAAAGAAATGCTAATGCTATAAAGAGAAATAAAATTCTACTAAGGTCAACTTACTCTGGATTACGCATTCCGTTTAGTTGAATTAAATACTCAAACCGTGATTTATCAAAAGCTTTGGTAAATAAATCAGCATGATTCTCATCCGTTGCAACTTTTACCAGCTTAATTAAGTTCTTTTCAGCACAATCACGTATAAAGTGGTGTCTTATGTCTATGTGCTTAGTTTTATTATGTTTAAATGGATTATTTGTGATAGCTATAGTAGACTGGTTATCCATCCTAATAGGAGTTTTAATATAAGCCAAACCGCAGTCCCGCAATTGTTGTTGAATCCACAAAACCTGCGAACAGCAACTACCAGCAGCAACATATTCGGCCTCGCATGTTGACACGGCTACCGAAGTCTGTTTCTTGCATTGGCAGGAAACTAGCCTCCCTCCTAGGAATTGTCAACCTCCAGTTGTTGACTTGCGCGTCAAGCTGCATCCTCCGTAGTCTGAATCCGTGAACGCCTCCAATTCCAGATCGCCCTCCGCGTGATACCAAAGTCCCAGCTTCGGTTTCGACTTGAGGTATCGTAGAATCCGCTTCACAGCTTTCATGTGCATCTCCTTTGGATTAGCTTGAAACCTAGCACAAATACAAACAGCAAACATAATATCAGGTCTTGAAGCAGTTGAATACATAAATGATCCAATCATGGCCCGATATAATGTATGTCGGATCCACATCGGTATCACTTTCAGTACCCGGTCTGAGATTGTGATTAACTTGAATCGGCGTCCTGAAGTGAGCTGTTAGCTTGGTTCCTTCCATCCCGAAGTGCTCTAAGATGTCATAGACATACTTCGTCTGATGAATAAACATGCCCTCCTTCCTCTGTTCGACTTGCAAACCCAGAAAGAAGTTTAACTCACCCATCACATTCATCTCAAACTTTGACTTCATCACCTTTTCGAAATCTGTGCACATCTGCTCGTCTGATGATCCAAAAATGATATCATTGACGTACACTTGTACCAAGATGAAATGTTCACCTTTTCGCTTCACGAACAGCGTACTATCTATCCTTCCTCTTTCAAACCCGTTTTCTAAAAGATGGTTGGATAGAGTCTCGTACCATGCCTTCGGTGCTTGATGCAACCCATACAAAGCCTTATCTAACCGATATACTCTGTCTGGATATTTCGGATCAGTAAACCCAGGTGGCTGTTCCACATACACCAACTCCTTCACTTTCCCATAAAGGAAAGCGCTCTTAACATCTAGCTGATAAACCTTAAAACCTTTGAAGGAAGCGAAAGCCAGAAACAAACGAATTGCTTCCAACCTTGCCACTAGCGCGAACACTTCATTGTAATCGATTCCTTCGTTCTGGTTGAAACCCTTTACAACTAACCTTGCTTTGTTGCGAGTGACTATACCCCGATCATCTCTCTTGCACTTAAAAACCCCTTTGGTTACTATTGCAACTTCTCCTCGAGGTAACGGAACTAACTCCCACACTTCTAGTTTCCTAAACTGTGACAGTTATTCCTGCATCGCTTCAACCCAAGAGTTGTCTTTTAGTGCCATCTGCACATGTTTCGGCTCTACTTGCGAGATGAAACATGAGTAGAGGCAGGTATGGAAGGCCTCAGAGTCATTTATCATCGACAACTACACTGTGTTGTTATTCAAACTACTCCTAGTCCTCACACCAGCACTAGGACTTCCTATGATACTCTCAATAGGGTGATTCTTGTTGATCCTAGATGTTTCTATCTCGTCAACTCTAAGATTTTCTCCCAAATTTGATCCTATCTCTCCTAACGGGGGAACGACTTCAGACTCTACATTTCCTTCCTCACGGACACTGTCCTCAGAGTTAGGACTAGTTGTCTGAACTTCGTTTGTAGGCATTTCAGAATCATTAACTTCTGGAGATCTATCTTCAGTTGATGTAGGCTCGGATGATGATGGAAAGGTGGTCCTCGAAAAACATTGACCCACGTCATTCAGATTCAATGATGCCATGTCTTGATCGATTGTTCCTGCATTTCCATCAAAAGGAATGTTAAATGACTCAAATAATTTATCATAATCAAATAGCCATTCCGGACCCTTTTGGGGTTCAGGTGTATAACTTGTAACATCAATATTATACACAATCTCCACTGTACCATTAGATTTATTAAAAAGCCGCTTGTTTGGCGAATTCGGCACATAACCTAGGAAATATCCTTCGTCAGCGTTTTCACCAAACTTAGGTTGATGTTTTGTTTTCATTAAAGTGCGTGGTACTCCAAAAGGTTCGAAGCAAGTTAAATTAGGTGGCCGTTTATTCAAAACTTCATAACAGGTTTTGTTCAAACATTTGATAGTAAGGACCCTGTTTAACACATGACAAGCGGTATTCACTGCCTCCCCCCAAAACATCGTAGGAAGCTTTGAATCCGAAAGCATGGTCCTTGCTGCCTCAATCAATGTCATGTTTTTCCGTTTGGCCACCCCATTTTGTTGTGGCTCATATGGTGCACTGAATTGATGCACTATGCCATTTGATAGGCAATATACACCAATAATAGTGTTTTTGAACTCTGTTCCGTTATCACTTCTAATACGCTTAACCCTCGTTCCGTAAGAGTTTTCCACTTGGTCGAAGAACCCGATGAGCTTGGCAGCCGTCTCGTCCTTTGTAACTAAAAAGAAAACCCAAGAAAAATGTGAGTAATCGTCTGTAATAACTAAACAGTACCAACTACCACCTATACTCCTTTTGTTGATTGGTCCGAAGAGATCCATATGCAACAAATCGAATGTGGTAGCGATTAAGTTCTGAGTCTTGGACTTGTGTGTCTTCTTGTGTTGTTTCCCTTTCTTGCACAATAGACACTGGTCCTCGAACTGAAAACTCTTCATGGGAACACCTTGCACCAATCCATTTTTCGTAATGTAGTTCATCTTTCTCAGGTGCAAGTGTGTCGTGCGTCTGTGCCTTAAAACCGACTCAGTCTCTGAAGCTTTTGATAGCAGACAAATTGGTCCCATCGAAGATTCCGGTTTGTTCATGTCGAGCATGTACAGGTCATTCTTCCTTGGAGCCCTCATCAGTATCCATTCTTCAGGTACCATGAATCCCAGTTTCAACACTAATGCCTCAGTGTCAGTGAAAACCATTGAGTTTTCTTATCACAGATTTGAGATACACTAATGAGATTGTGAACCAGTTTATCAACGTGATAAACTTGATCCAATTTGATAGTTCCATTAGTGACCACTCCAGTACCGGTGATATTTCCTCCTTTATTACCAGCGAATGATACAAATCCCCGATTCCCTCCCTTAAAGTCTGCGAGTAGATTTCTTTCCCCTATCATGTGCCTGGAGCAACCACTGTCGACGAACCATTTGTTGTTTGGACCTGTAGTTATCTCCTGCACATGAAAGAAAATAGGTTAGTTATCACGGGGAACCCAAGCCATAACTGACTTGGTAATACCATTCTCGTCCACATACTTAAACTCTTTCAAATACCCATCTCTCCGTTCAGGTGACTTGGGTTTTTGAATTTGAGCCTGTTGTGGTGCCGAGTGATTTAAGTTCACTCTTTGCCTTTATGTAGGCATTTGCTGTGGAGCTCTAGAATAATTTCGATTATATGGCAATTCTGATTGATATCCCTGAGCTCTACCTGGTGTTTGATGTCTAACAGGAGTGTGTTTCCTAACCGGAGTGTAAGCTCTGCTAGGTGTAGTACTCCTATATTGTTGTGGCGGTCCTGACCTAGATTGATTATTGACTCGATTTGGTGAATTAGTCCTAATCACTTCTTTGGTTTGACCTGACACAGGTATTTGTTTCATAGCAAACTTAGTTGCAGCCTGCACAGGTTTCTCGGTAGATTGAGAACTGCTAGTGCTTGCTACACTTGGAGAAGGCTTAAGTTGTGATGGATTTCCATTTTTAGGTGTAGAATCTACTTTCCTCTGCGGACAGCTAGATGCAACATGCCCCTTTTCGTGACATCTAAAGCAAGACATTTTGTCAATCGACTTTTTGTGTGTGCCCTTTGACTTAGGTGTCTCACTAGTGTCTGGCTCTTTTGTTTCAACTATAGCGACTGGTTCATCCTCCTGATCATTAAAGTCAATTTTGGGTTGTCCTACAGGTTTATCACTAGAGGATGACACAAATTTAACTTTCTTAATCTTGAGAATATTAGCAGTCACCTTAGTTTCATTTTCCTTAGCAATTTCAGACACTGGTTCCGGTATTTCCTCTGATTCAACTGATTTGTCAGTTTTCTCCTGAGGTTGAGGTACTGTCAGGATCTAAAACTGAATAACCAAGATTAACTGATTTGAAATTTATCAGAGTATAAATCAATAATCTTGCTTTGAATCAAAGTTTAATTAAGAAGTTTGCGGAATAACACTTAATTATTTTAACAAAAACTTTCAGAATCAATTAAGCATAAAACATAAGAAGTAATCAAGACTGTTTGTATTGCTGAATTCAATGATTACAATCACCTCTAATCTGTTTGATTAGACGAAGAACACAAACTGTTCTTAGGGTTTTACAACCTTAGAGGCTTATGAAAACTTAACCAACAAAGCAATTACAGACTCAAAATATGCAGAAAAAACATCTATACAATAGAAAACCTATTCTGTCTATTTATATTGCTTTTGGACTTGTTTCCTTGAAGGACTATGACTTCTCTGATAGTAGATATGCTGGAATCTTCGTGTAGATATCTTTCCTGAAAATCAGCACTTTCTGTTTATGAAACTGTTAAGCAGCTTGAATCTCTTGACAGCATGAACTAAGCAGCTCGAGTTGATTTGCTCTGGCAGCTTGAACTTTTACACTGGCAGCTCGAGTTTCTTCAACTAGCAGCATGAACTTTGGATTTACATATAAAATCTACTAACAGTTTGAGAAGTCTAACTAACAGTTTGAACATACTTAAACTATTTCCCAACAATCTTCCCCTAACTTAAATTCTTTATACAAGACTTTAAGTTCTATACAAAAATGAAAATGAAAAAGTAAACTGTTATTTACAAACCAAGGCTTTCAAAAACTTAAAACTGTGCAAGTTTATGATCTATAGCCTTCAAAAATTTTCTCTTCATCTCTTCTTTATCACAAGATATCCTAACTGACTTTATTTGGAGCAGCATATCTTTTGAAAAATTATAAAACTCGAGATTGAAGAAAATACCAAACCCATCTTTGAATTTGATTCTGTAAGTTCTGGATTTGACAAAAATATGAACTTCCTTGATCTGTTTCCCTTTCTTCTCAGCATCTTCTATTTCTTTTCTTGCAAATTCAGGGTCAGCAACTGAACTTAGATCTCTGATAAGTTGCTTCACTTGTGGTAGAGCAGATCTCACTTGTGAAACAGACCCTATATTGTGCATCTTTATTAGCTCATCCCTGGTCAACTTCTGAACCATTTGCCAGAATGTATCAAACTCTTCTTCTGGTCCAGACTCTCTCCTTATTACAAACTTGACCCTTAAATCTCTTTCATCCAGTGACTTAGCAAACCAATAGTTGATTTGTGGCTTTGTGAAATCATGTTGGTCAATCAACTTTTCTATCTCCATGATCTTTTGCATTTGTTGCTCAAATAGCACTCTTTTAACAGATGAAGGAATAACAACATGATCAGTGGGAACAGATGCACTAGCAGCAGCTTCAGTTTGGACTGATTTCTTAGATGGTTGGACTTCTTGGGATGAAAGAACTTCTGGAGAGACTTTTGATTTCTTTCTTTTCTCCATTTCTTTATCATGTATCTCCTGCAGCTTTTCAGTAGTCATGGACTGAGCCATTTTCTTTGGAATTCCTGCTGCAAAGGCAAAATTGATTAAGAATCTTCTGTGCTCAGCCTTGGTGTGCCCTGTTGGCATCTTTCTCTTCTTTTCACCTTGTTTGCCCACAAACCCCTTTAGGTAATCACCTAATGTCTCATCATCATCTATTGGGGGCTGGGCTTGCTGATCTAATTCTTTGTCCATTTCTTCTGCCAATTTCTTGGCAACTTCAGCATCAAAGGCAATCTGGGCTTCTTTGGAGGAGAATTTGTGCTTTGGAGATTCAATAAGAATGCCCTTGCCCTTGTCTTTTGCAGCAGATGCTTGGACTGTACTTGATGGAGCTTGAATGCCTTCCCTGATCACAACTCCAGTAGCTTTTGAAGAAGCAGCTTGAGTGTCTAGGCTAACAGCTTGAGAAGCTGTTGGGACTGCTAGCCTAGAAGGTGGGACTGTTGATGCTGCTTGGACAGATGGTGTTGGAGCTGCTTGGACTGATTTGGGAACCTCCTGATTCTCCCCCTTTTTGGAAGCATTGGTTTGGTCAGAAGGACCGACAACCTTTGCCCCTTGGGTTTGAATCATCTGCTCTAATTTCATGAGTTGATTACCACAGAGGGTGAACCCTTTGTGAAGATAATCCATTCTTTTATTCTGAGCAGTCTCTGCCTGCTTGAGAGCAAAACTTTGAGCCCCCTGTGCAGCAATGATGGACATTTGATATTCCAACATGGCTACAACAGGTTTCAGCTTGGGATCCGTCAAAAGCATGAGTTGCAGACTTGTCTCAAGATCAGAAAACACCTGAGGTGCTTGTGATCTATCACTGACATTAATACCAGAAGTAGAAACCTCTGGGCCCCTCTGTTCTTGGTACTGGGGACTTCCAGCTTGTGTTTGCACACTGGATGTTGCCATGGGTGTGGTTTTAGAGATGTTGGCACTTTCCTTTGCCTCTTTTGCAGAAACATCAGTAGTGCCAGCCACAGAACCCATATGAACCATCTCTGAAGAGATGTTCACCTCCTGAGTGAGGATGGGAGTTTCCTCAAGTGGTTCCCTTTGGATATGTTGTGCAGAAGTGTCCTCCTGCACAGGGATATATGGCTCTTGTCTGAGGGAGGAGGAAGGAGCTCCTGGTCCCTTTTTCCTTTTGTATCAGAATTTTAGTGGGCGAGTTGGCTGTTCAAAAGGATCAGAGGGAATATTTGTATCATGAGGAGTGGGTTGGGGTCTTGGGGGTGTAGCAGTAATGTTAGGCTGAGCCTGCTCAAGACCCTCTCCTCTGTTTCGTGGAATGATGTTCATCATTGCAGAAGGCAATGGAACATCTATACTTACAAAATTGGCACTTGGCTTTAATAGCCTTTTGATTGAAGACAGTGAGTGTCTATGGGAAACATGTATCCGTTTATGTAAATGTAAAGATGTGCAGGTGTGTGCAATAATTTCTGCCAAAAACCTAGGATACATCAAAAATTTCCCATTCTTTAGGGAATGATGCCTTAACATCCCCTGAAAAATCATGTTAGAAAAGTTGAACTGTTGGCCAGTAGAAAAGCACACTAAGGCAATGGCAATATTTGAAGAAAACTCAGACCAACCAGTTCTTTTGGGGCTTAAACATTGCTGAATAATATGCACAAGGTATTTTCATTTAGGAGAAAAGTGTGCCTTAAGAAAAGTAAAAGAATCAGCAGGACCCCTATAACCAATAATTTGAAGACCAAAATGTAAAGCTTGAAGGGATAGGTCGGTTATACCTGAGGCATCTTGAAGATGCAAGTGATGTCTGATGGATTCCTCAGTGATATTGATGACAGTTTCATCAATCTTGGATATGAGGGCAGGCACTCCATTGATGGTTTGAACAGATGCATGATTCTAGAACTGTTCAATATGGGAGATGTATATAGTAGGGTTAATGGATAGGGCATAATGGATATGGGAGTGCCTGAGGAAATCCATCATTGCATGAAACGGTTGAAGTTCAGAGTGTTTTAGGGTGTATGGGAGGCAGTTGTGTTCTTTTACAAACTCCATTGATGAAGAAACGACGGTTTAGGGTTTGAAAGGAGGATGTGTGATTCGTTCAGAGAGAAAGCAAGAGGCCGTGGAAGAAGAATATGTAACTGGTAGTTACAACTGAACGAAGCTGGGACCTTTAAAGGTTTCGAAAAGGTTGGGTCCCGCGCACACATTTAAGAAATTACCCAAATACCCTGCACACTTTGACAGATCAGTGAAAACAACTATCAGCATGAGAAAATGAACTAGCAGCTTGAGAAAATACTCAAGCTGTTAGTTAGAAATTATGCAACTTTTCAATGAAACAGTGTCTCCCCCTTAAATAAGCATACTGAGTAGAGAATAATGAAAATCAATTAATCCATGTTTACCATACCAATATTTGATACTAGGAAAGTGAACCTTCCTACATCAAAAGGTTTTGTGAATAGATCAGCTAACTGATCATCTGTATGTATTTTGGTAACTTGGATTAACTTCTTTTCATTACAATCTCTGATAAAGTGAAATCTGATTTCTATATGCTTGGTTTTTGGGAATTTCACTGGGTTTTGCACAATGCTGATTGTACTTGAGTTGTCAATATAAATAGGAGTGGATAAGAAATGCATACCATAGTCTCTAAGCTGATTTTGGATCCACATTACCTGTGAGCAGCAACTTGCAGCTGCTACATATTCTGCTTCAGTAGATGATGTGGACACTGTTGTCTGCTTTTTGCATTGCCAAGAGACCAGTCTTGCTCCTAAGTATTGGCATCCACCAGTTGTGGATTTTCTGTCAATGTTGCAACCACCATAGTCACTGTTAGAATAAGCAGTTAGTACAAAAGGAGAGTCTTTAGGATACCATAGGCCTAAATGTGGTTGGCCTTAAAGATATCTAAAGATTCTCTTAACAGCAACCAGGTGAGACTCCTTTGGAGAGCATTGAAACCTAGCACACACATAGACAGCAAACATTATATCAGGTCTAGAAGATGTTAGATACATGAGAGATCCTATGAGGGATCTGTATAGATGAATGACCACATCTATGCCATCTTTGTCTGTATGAAGTTGCTTATGAGGATCCATTGGAGTGCTTGCAACCTTTGTATCTTGATAGCCAAACTTTTCCAGTATGTCTTTGACATACTTTGATTGACTTATGAATAGACCAGTAGGCTTCTGTTTAACCTGCAGCCCTAGAAAGAATGTGAGTTCTCCCATTGAACTCATTTGAAACTTTTTGTGCATTAGGGACTCAAATTTTTTGCACAAACAATCATTTGTTGAGCCAAAGATGATGTCATCAACATAGATTTGGACAAGTAGAATCTCAGCTTTGATGGACTTAGTGAAAAGTGTTTTGTCCAGAGTGCCTCTCTTGAATCCATTCTGTAAAAGATAGGATGACAGAGTGTCATACCATGCTCTTGGGGCTTGATGGAGACCATAGAGAGCCTTGTCTAGCTTGTAGACTTTGTCTGGATACTTGTAGTCTTCAAAACCAGGAGGTTGACACACATATACCTCCTCTTCAATTGTCCCATACAGAAAAGCAGACTTGACATCCATTTGATACACTTTAAATCCTTTGAAGCTTGCATATGCCAAGAAGAGTCTGATGGCTTCAATCCTTGCTACTGGGGCAAATACATCATCATAGTCTATACCTTCTTCTTGAGTGTATCCTTGGGCAACTAGCCTTGCTTTATTCTTGATGACTATTCCTCTCTCATCTTTCTTGTTTCTGAACACCCATCTTGTACCAATTGCTCTCTTGCCTTTAGGAAGATCCACCAGAGTCCATACATCCTGAATCTTGAACTGTAGAAGCTCTTCTTGCATTGCCTCAATCCAAGATGAATCTTTTAATGCTTCTGATGCCTTTTTAGGTTCCAGTTGAGACATGCAACATGCATGTTCAAAAGCAGCTAGACTGAATTCAGGAACTGCTAGTTCAGCAGCAGTAGTTTCATTGTGAACCATCTTCCTTATTTGAACAGGAGTGCTTGGATCACCCAGAATTTGATTGAGAGGGTGATACTTATGAACTCTTAGTGTGGGCTCTCTCTCTGTTTGAAAAGAAGTTCCAAGATTTGTATCATCTCCACCAGGACCAGTGAATGGTTCAGGGTCTGAAACAGCTTGACTTGAATCTGGGACTGTTTCCTGTTGTGTTGGAGCTGTTCTTTCAGAACTTGGGAGTGGCACTTCAGTGTCTGGATTTGTATAATTCAGGACCCCTGGAGGATCACAAGACAGAAGTGGTAGAGTGGTGTACTCATCCCAACTTGGTGAATCTGCAGCAGTCTGAAACTTTGTGCCAACAGCTTGAGAAATTGTATTGGTAGCATGAGAATTTGGGTTGGCAGCTTCAATCCTGTATGCATCAGCTTCTGCAGTATACTCAACAAAGCTCAGAGAATTTGTTAGTGAATCTAAATCAAACAACCAATCAGGACCAATGCCTTTTATATTAGCAGTATTTTCATTAAATTCAACATTGGCACTTTCTTCAATTGTTTTAGACACACTGTTGTATACTCTATAGGCTTTGCTTTGACTTGAGTATCCTACAAATAATCATTCTTCAGCCTTACTTTCAAACTTTCCTAAGTGAGTCTTAGTGTGAAGGATAGTACATGGGCATCCAAAAGGCTTGAAGAAAGCTATTAGGGGACTTCTGTTATGGAATAACTCATAGGGAGTTTTCCCTTGTGATTGGACAACCTGAACCCTATTCAGAACATAACAGGCTGTATTAACAGCTTCTGCCCAGAAAGTCATTGGCAGATTTGAATCAGCTAGCATTGTTCTAGCAGCCTCAATTAATGTTCTGTACTTTCTTTCAGCTACACCATTTTGCTGTGGTGTTCTTGGTGCACTATATTGTCTAGCAATACCTTTTGACTCACAGAAACTGTTTAGAATGTGATTTTTAAATTCAGTTCCATTGTCTGATCTTATCACCTTAACTTTGGAATTGGATTGGTTTTCTATCTTAAGGATAAAAGACTTAACTAGTTCAGCAGTTTCATCTTTGGACCTAAGAAAGTAAACCCAAGTAAATCTGGTGAAATCATCAACAATGACTAAACAGTAAGCCCTTTTATTCAAACTCAAAACAGAAGTTGGACCAAATAGATCCATATGTAGCAACTGAAGAACAGATGAGATTGAATTTACTTCTTTGGCCTTATGAGGAGTTTTGTGTTGCTTACCTTTAAGGCATGCTACACAGTTATCATCACAGATGAACTCCTTTTGTGGTAAGCCTCTTACCAGATTCTTTTTGACTAAAATATTCATGGACTTGAAGTTCATGTGACACATACTTCTATGCCAAAGAGCAGACTCATTGGATGATGCTTTGGATATCAAACAGCTTAAGGTATTTGATTTAGATAAAAGATCTGTGTCCAAACAGTAGACATTGTCCTTTCTTGGTGTTCTTAGTAAAACAAGATTTTCAGGAACTTTGAAATCTTTAGAAACAACAATGCACTCAGAATCGGTGAACAAAACATTGTTTTGTTTGTCACAGATTTGAGAGACACTTAATAAATTGTACTTAAGCTGTTCAACATACAAAACATCATGGAATGTCATGTTGCCTGCATTAACAGTACCTTTACCTGTAACCTTACCTCCTTTTGAGTTGCCACCAAATGCAACAAAACCTCCATCAAAACCTTTGAAATTTGACAAGCACTCAGGATTGCCTGTCATGTGCCTAGAGCATCCACTGTCCAAATGCCATCTTGTTCTATGAGGAGACCTGTGGTCGCCCTGCACAAATAACAGCTCAGTCAGTAGTGGAGTAAACCCAAACCAAATTGGTTTTGGGTTGGCCTTGCATATTGACATAACTAAACACTGTTTTTGACTTTTTATATTTTGTGAGATCTACTGATGGAGTTTTTGGAGAGTATTTAGTGAGGATATGAGGTATCCAGTTATTTTGATCATCTTTTCTGCTAACAGTCTCAGATGATTCACTAGCAGTTCCAGATTGATGCTCAGCAGCTTGATCTGTGTTTGTAGTGCTAACAGCTTCAGATTTTGCACTAACAGTCTGATCTTTTGCATTAGTATTTTGAGCTGAAGATTTGTCCTTGACACACCAAATTTGTTTAAAACTTGATTTAGGCTTTGCCAAAACTTGTTTTTGATGTGTGGACTGCTTTTTGTTAACTTTTGAAAACCTGTGATCAACTGTTTTCTTTGGAACTGATGTGGAAGGTTTTACCTTTGAGTGCTTTGCCTGAATAGAATTTGATTTTGTGTGATTCACAGTCTGTTTTGCAACAGCTGGTTTATAAAAACAATCCTTGGCTAAGTGATTCTTCCTTCCACAGTGAAAACATCTTTTGACAGTTTGAATTAGAGAACCAGATTTATCTGACAATTTCTGGTTCTTGTTCCTCTGATTTCCCCTTACCTGCTGTTGTTTGGGAAACTTTTGAACACCATGCTTTTGACATGTGCAGACTGGAACATTTTTACCTTTAGTATTATTTTTTGAAGAAGATGCAGTGTTACAGTTAGAAAGTACAGAAACTTGTGGAGTAGCATTGCATACACTCATCTTCTCTTTTCCTTTCCTACTAGGAGCTTGGATTTCTATGGATGCACTCATTGTTTTGTGATCTTTCTCACAGTCTCCTTTTTGAATCTGATCTTCTTTTGATTCAGGACTGTTGTCAAGGATAGGATCTACAATAGTCATAGACTCATCTAGTGGTTCATTGATTAGTCTATCAGCAACCTCACTCATTGGGTGTATGTACTTGTTGTTGTATGGAGGAGGAGTGGCCCTATATCCTATACCTTCTTTGGGATTAACCTGAGATTTCACCCTGTCTTTAAATTGTACTTCCATTAGGTGTTCCAGCTTTTGATTTGCCAACTTGAAGTTACCTAGATCTATGTTAACAGATTCTAGTTTCTTATTAGCCTCTAACACCTTCTGTTCAGTCTCTTCTACCTTTTTATTCAGAGATTCTATTTTCTTATTGAGTTCCTTTTTCTCCCACTCATGATAGGTTCTATCATACCCCATTTGAATCTCATTATCCTTATAATCATTGATCTGTTTTTCCAGATCTTCTATGGCTTGCATGTATTCATATCTCCTTTCTTCCATCTTAGCTAGAGTTTTGCACATGCTCTCATTATGATCTCTGTATTTTTTAACCATATTTTTGCATGATTGAGAGCAGAGTTTAGAGTTTACCTCAGATGGTAGTTCAGTGGAGGAGACATTTGATGTTTCTGCCATTAGAGCTTGATTCTGAAACTCTTCCTCTATCTGATCACTCCAGTCAAACACATTGTCTTCTTTAGAGACAAGTGCTGTTGATGAGGATGTCTGATTGGGCTGTGAACTCCTTGATGACTGTTGACCTTGAGATCTACACTCTCTGGCAAAGTGACCAAGCTTATGGCATTTATAGCATTCAACTTTTGATTTATCGAAAGCTGGTTTGCCTTCTGTTCTGGCTTGAAAGTTGGTTCTTCCAGTTCTTTTAAGAAACCTTTTGGCTCTCATGGTCAGCATTGCATGTTGCCACTTTAAATCCATCTCTTCAAGATCATCTGGATGAATTTGTTCTAAGTCCTCAGCATTTAGAGCAAATAGTCCATCATTGGCAACAAAAGCCTCATAGTGAGCTTCAGAGTTGCCATCACCACCTGAAAAAGAATCACTGCTGTTAGATTTTTCAGAAGACAGAAGAGCAGTATTGTGATTATAAGAAAAGGATTTCTTTTTAGTATCAATCTCAGTTTCAAACACTCTCAGACTGTTGTACAGATCATCCAATTGTATTTCATAGAGAGTGTCTTTTGTTCTCCATTGGGCAGCATAAACTGTCCATTCTTCTCCAAGAGATCTGAGAAACTTCCTGTTGACTTCATCTTGATCCAGGCTGACTTTAGCACTTTCTAATTCACTGATCAGTTTGTTGAACCTGTCAAAGATTTGAGTAAGGTTTTCATTCTTGCCACCAGAAAAGTTCTCATACTGCTGTTTTAAAAGATCCTTTTGATTTCTCTTGGTACTGGCATTACCAGCAAATCTTTTCTCTAAAGCATTCTAAAGAGAATGAGCAGTATAAAACTTTTTGAACTGATGTTGAAAAGCATTAGGAATGGCTATTTGTAAAAGTGTAAGAGCTTTCACTTCATTCATTCTAGCCTTCCTTTCTTGTTCAGTTTTTGGAGGGGTTTTGACTGGTTTTCCCTCCTCATCAAGTTCTGGATCAACTACAGGAGGAAATTCAACAGCTTCCCATATGGCATAGTCAATAAATTGGATATGCTGTTGAATCCTTAGTTTCCACATCTCAAACTCAGTGGGCTTGAGCATAGGCACTTTGAGTCCTTGCCCAGATCCACTGCTGCTATTTTCAAATTCCATTGCAAAAAGATTAAAAATTTGAAAGAAAGTTTTCGACTTTGAAAAAAAAACAAAGAACGACCTGTCTCTGATACCACTTGTCAGGATCTAAAACTGAATAACCAAGATTAACTGATTTGAATTTATCAGAGTATAAATCAATAATCTTGCTTTGAATCAAAGTTTAATTAAGAAGTTTGCGGAATAACACTTAATTATTTTAACAAAAACTTTCAGAATCAATGAAGCATAAAACATAAGAAGTAATCAAAACTGTTTGTATTGCTGAATTCAATGATTACAATCACCTCTAATCTGTTTGATTAGACGAAGAACACAGACTGTTCTTAGGGTTTTACAACCTTAGAGGCTTATGAAAACTTAATCAACAAAGCAATTACAGACTCAAAATATGCAGAAAACTTCTATATAATAGAAAACCTATTCTGTCTATTTATATTGCTTTTTGGACTTGTTTCCTTGAAGGACTATGACTTCTCTGATAGTAGATTTGCTGGAATCTTCGTGTAGATATCTTTCCTGAAAATCAGCACTTTCTGTATATGAAACTGTTGAGCAGCTTGAATCTCTTGACAGCATGAACTGAGCAGCTCGAGTTGATTTGCTCTGGCAGCTTAAACTTTTACACTGGCAGCTCGAGTTTCTTCAACTAGCAGCATGAACTTTGGATTTACATTTAAAATCTACTAACAGTTTGAGAAGTCTAACTAACAGTTTGAACATACTTAAACTATTTCCCAACAACAACTTCAAGATTTCCACCGACGGAAGATTGTCCGGTCGTTTCGGGAGTGTTAGAAGCCATTTGAGATGAAAGAAAAAGATTACTTGGAATTTTCGGGATTACGAGAGTTGGAGAATACCGAAAATATCAAACGAGAGAGTTGGAGAATACCGAAAATATCAATTGAGAGTGTTTTGAATCAATGGTAATCAACCAAAAACATTTCTAACCTATTTATAAAGTATTGGGTGGCAAAATGGTAATTTTTTTGTCAAAAAAACGGTCCAAAAAACGGTCAGAAAACGGTCACAAAAATTCCAACGGCTATAATTCAAATTTCACGAAAATCGGTTTTTTTTTCGGATAAAAATCGGTTTTTTAACCGGTTACAAAAAAACCGGTTAATTATCCGGTAAAATAACCGGTCCTCCCAGAAACCGCTTATCCGGTTGAAAAACCGGTTAGGTTTAAAACCGGTCCGGTTTCAAAAAAAACCGGTTACAAGGAATCCGGTTTCAGATCGGTTTCGGATCAAAATCGGATAACCGGATTTTTCGTGCACCTCTATCAAGGAGTAAGATATTGAATAGAATAAGAAAAGAGCAGGAACAGCCCAGTTAATATAGCCCACAACCATATACATGTATTTGTGCATAAACCTAGTAATAGTTTTCTACTAAAAAAGTTGTTAAAAGTCAACAATAAAAAGTATCAATATTTTTCTTTAAGAAAATAGATAAGTGTACAATGCAATGAGTCCATCCAAAATGATGTTCACAGTTCACATCTTTGTCACGTCTGTGCCACATCATTCTACTTTCTCCACACAGTTCACACCCCAGATATGATCTGTAACAACCTAACTTTTGACTCAGTCATAAATTCAGTATTTTGACCGATAATGTAATAATGTTACATTATTTGAATTATAATTTAATTAAGTTATGAAATATTTAATTAAATTATATAAATATTTATATTATGAATTAATAAATTATTAAAGATAATTAAATAAAAGAGATATAATATACAAAAATAAAAGTGGGTTAACTAGCAAATATAACTACATGAAGTATATAAACGAGATTTATTATTCATTAATCATTTTACTCTCTCTCTCTCTACTCTCTCTCTACTCTCTCTCTCTCTAAATTATCTTCCAAACCGACCGGCCAATTATCAAGTTTTATATATCATCAGAAAGATCTCGAAGAATACTACACGAATTTGCTGTCACATATTCGATTTCGTACGAAATTTGAGGTAAAAATCGATTTCTTAAGTTTTTATATATTTCGGTTTTGAACAATAAATTCGAATTTATTATTTTTATGAAATTTAAAGCTATTTTTATGGAGTTTAACTAGAATTTGTATAATATAATCGAACTTAGGTTTATTACGTAACATATTCGTGATTTTAGGCCTAGAAATGTATGATTTAAAGCTATAAATATGAACAAATTCGAGAATGTCAAGAACAAATTCGAGATGCCAAGAACAAACTCGAAAATACATGGAACAAACTCGAATTTTAATTAAAATCGAACCCAAGTTCGAATTTGCTCACAAACTCGAAATGATGTTCGAATTTGATACTAATGTGTTTCGACTTTAACCAAATTCGAAATGGGTTTTTGAATCCAACAACCACTATTCGAATTTAATTCCTAAGTTCACTCACATTTCAAATTTGGTAAGTCCAAAGCATTAATTTAATTTGTCTCTTTTGTCTCTATATGTACACATAGGATTTGAATTTGATATTGATTCGATCTTGGTTTTTATATTCGAACATTGGTTCGAATTTAATTTCCTATATTCGAATTTATGTGTTAAACTCGAAACTCACTCCTTAAATTCGAATATATTGAATAAAGTACATGGACAACTCATAAATTGACGAGATAGTTAGTAAAATAATTATATAGATTAATATATATATATATATATATATATATATATATATATATATATATATATATATAGAATCAGGTTCATCAGCGTACCTATGAGATTCCAGCGTACCCAGCGTACCCTAATGTGAATGATCATTCACATATTTTTTTTTGAATAAACATGTATAAGACAACATTATAAGACTTTTTTTCAAAAGGAGCAACATCATAAATCTTGTGAATGATAAAAAATATCATGTGAATGATCATGCACACCATTCACATTGTGTGAAATGACCATTCACATGGATGACCATTCACATAAATATGCATTGAGCATTCACATAAGTTTTAAGGACACAGAAAGTGTGAATGTATGTGAAATTCATATATCATGTGTATAACATTAAATTAAACATGATTATGAGAAAACAAATTTAAAAAAAGTTTTTTAAGGTTGGTACCTTCGGGTGCACTTGATTCCGGGAGGTACCTTTTTGAACCTAATCTATATATATATATATATATATATATATATATAGACCTTTGAGAAATTATGAAACAAATAATATTAATGAAAGATGATTTATGAATAAACAAGTTATCAGAATCAGATGAAATAAAGATTTAAAGATGAAAGACGATGATATTAATATGATTTGATATGATAATTCTGGACAGGTTCAGTGAAATTCTGAACAAAGATTTAAAGATTTATAACGTGGGTCAAAGATTTGATTTGACAGAGAACAGATTGAGATAAAATCCTGAGATAACTCAGGTGGCAGATTTTACATCTGTTTGATAATGATCCAACACTGTGAGTTATAGATATTCAGATTTAACATGCTTGATTTCCGGTTGAGACATATTGTTGATGCTAGATTAATTTGACATTCATTTATCAGCTGGATTGTGACCTGTGCACACCATGGATGGGTGTTGCCCAGTGGATCATGATAGCTATTTGACTTATCATTTCATATGATATTGCTTTTACTGTTCATTTCAGATATTGCGATAAGACTACTGCTATCATGACTTTGATTACATATGCTTCATCATTACTTATATTTGACATATTGATTCAGCTTGTTTAGCCTTGATTGGTCTATTTTTCTAGACCTGGCTTTTTCACCAGTTCTATTGAACTTGGTAATGACCTCCGATGTTCCGCCACGTTGATTTACTGGTAGCTAGCCCAGTATGTGGCTGATCCCCACGATTTAAGCGTGAGCGTGGCCTGAGCATCATCCGACTCTATGACTTCTATGTCTCAATCATGAGGGCTGTAGCGGCAGCCAAGACATATCACGCTAGACTGATGATCCGCTTGACATGCATGTTAATTTGAAAATCTATTTACTCACTAAGCTTTGCTTACAGTTGCTACACTAACATTTTACAGGAAAAGACAAAGGAAAGTCACCTGCCGGACCTAGTTCTTAGGTCTTACAAGAATCAAGTCGAAGTTTTCATTGACCACTACTCAACAAACCTTTCGGTACTGATTGGAAGATAACGATTGTGGTGGTTTTGGGTAGACTTGATATGATTGTATGATGTAATGTATTAGATTAGATGGTACCATTTATAAGTTTAATTTGAAAACCGTAAAACTGTATAAAACTTAAATCCTAATATTTTGTACCTGTAATTTAATATTCCGCAATTAATTACTCTATCTTAGTTTGATTGATATCGTATTGCATGATGTGGGACCTAGACTTTGAGGACTGCCCCGTAAGGGAAGGTCTTCACAGGATGGTATCAGAGCCCATAGTTTGAGTGAATCAAGTATTACGTGAGTATACTTGGTCTCAAACTGAAGCAATACATATGTATCAATCATTTAGGTGGTTTGAACTGAGATAAGATGTACAGACTATTAGGATGGGAAAAAGGGTACATAGATCTAAGTCTATAAACTGATAGTTCAATGATTTTAATTTTCAGTTAAGATGTCAGGATCAGGATCAGGTGACATACCAAGCAACATGACCCCACAACAAATGTTTGAAATGATGCAACAACTCTTAGCCCAACACTCAGAACAACAGAATAAGATTATGCAAGAACAGTTTCAGGCCAGAGATGAGGCCGAAGCTAAAAGACGTGAAGATAAGAAAAATAAGAGAAAAGATAAACAAGTCCAGAATGACGAATCTGAGTGTTTGGAATAATTGATTATTTTCTTTTGGAATTATCGCACCACAGTTTTTCAAAAGCTAAAATTTGTAGTAATTTAGTTGCTTAATAATTGATTATTTGATAATTTTACAAGTTAATACACAAATCCAAACATTTTAAAATATGATAACAAACAACAGAAGCTAAACTAAACACTAAAAATTTGATGACATATTTTGTTACAACTATTACCTAATTATTAGTTTTCAACGCTACAACACTTTTTCAAACGCAATCCAAAAACCCCTAAATGTTGTTATTCTCAATTAGTCAATCTATCTATCTATATCTATATTTATAATTTATAACTTGTAATAAATGACTAAATAATGTACACTTGTTCATCAGCTATGATGCCATTTGACTCCACATATTGACATGTATAATTTATTCAAGAAAAGACTAAAAACCAGAGGCAGCGCTAAGAACGGTGGGTGTACTCACCCCGCTGCACATCGGCTTTGCCAAATCATCTTGAGGCCGGTGGGCACACCATCCCCGGACCTCGGCCTCGACAAGTTCCAGCCCCTCCCTGGCTCCATCACCCCGCACGGCCCCTTCAACTTTCACCCTTCTTTTTTTTTACTATCACTCTCACACACACACACACACACACACACACACACATATATATATATATATATATATATATATATATATATATATATATATAAATTTTAGTTTTATAATTTTTTTAGTTTTATTGTTGTTTCATATTATAGTTTCGTAAATGTTTGTATTTTTTTTATTTTTAGTTTCGTAATTATTGTTTCGTTCGTACAGTTTCGTATTTTACGTTCGTAATTGTTGTTTCATTTGTAATTTCAGTTTCATATTTTAATTATTTTAATATTAATTGTTTTATTAATATTTTAGTCTCGTATTTTACGTTCATAATTTAATATTCTTATTTTACATTCGTATTTTTAATTGTGTAGTTTTTAATTTTATTATGTATAGTTTTTAAATATTTATGAAATTAATTATTTTAGTTTTAATTGTTTTGTTAATTAAAATGTAAAAAAATTAAGAAAGATGGAAATGTTTAGAAAGATGAGTATTTCCAAGTTAGAAAGGTGGAGAAATGTGGGGAAAGATGGAGAGAGAAAAGCTGATGTGGCGCTAAGGTGTATAGAAAGATGAATTTCGGAAATGTAACCATACATTTCACTCTAAGGTGCGAGGATTCTGTCCTAGGAAGAAAGGCTCGAAAGCCTTCTTAATAGTTGTTGTTGATCCTCGAGTTGGCCCACAAAACAATAGTAGCTAGCTTAACAATTTTTAGTCTAAGAAAATAATTATAAAAATTAATCTTACTATCTTTTTAGATGTCCGTATTCATAAAATTATATTATTGTCTATTTTTCCACATCAAATCGAATCTATTACAATCTAATTAAACTAATATAATAAACAGTTAATTAAAATATAATAAACTCTATCTTATTAGAATTATTTTATATATATTAACAAACATTTATTCGTTAACTTTTTATAAAACTCAACCCATGTATACATGAATATCTAACCTAGTTTGGTAATACCTCATTTTATTGATTCATAGTAGATAGTCACCAACTTTGTTTGAATCTAAATCTATAATCTATATCTATAAATATTAATGAGTAAAAGTCTGCCACTTGTCATATTCACATTTAATTTGTTATTTGTTATTTTCTTAATTTACAATGTCATTTACTACAATCTAATTTAAATTTAAATCAAATAATGTAATAATAAATAAATCAAAATAATATAAACTTTAATTTGTTATCATTATTATTTA
Source organism: Centrapalus pauciflorus (assembly GCA_020465985.1). Classification (NCBI taxonomy): domain Eukaryota; kingdom Viridiplantae; phylum Streptophyta; class Magnoliopsida; order Asterales; family Asteraceae; genus Centrapalus; species Centrapalus pauciflorus. The sequence goes on along the minus strand of JAANYP010000849.1, from coordinate 139,658 downwards.
TTTTTTTAAATATTATTATTAGTTTTTTACGGCAAACTAACCTACTCCTATTAACTACCTTTTTGCCTTAAAGGGGAATTCAAAACTTACTTTCACCACCTAAATTCAAACTTGCCTCCGACGGGAGTCGAATCCGTAACCTCTCACTTGCATATCACCCATCATACAAGATGGGTCAAACCCAATTGGTAAATATTATTATTAGTGAGTATTAACTTAGTAAATAAATAAATGGGTTTATTATAAAAAAAAGCAACATGTTTTTACATTTTTTTTCGTTTTCGTCTATTTATATATATTTTTTCATAAAAGTTTTCAAGTTAATTTTTTTTCTTTTTGGTTTAGTGAAATTTGGATACTAAAACCTGATTTTTAATCTTAAAAACTCAGTTTACTAATTATAATCGGGCTCTAATACTACAATTTCAAAAAACTAAAAAAAACCTTAACCTAATGATTTTTCTGAAAAAAATTAACATTAACGAATAAAAGCGTAAAAACCGTAAAAATACGTTTTTTAATAATAAACTATAAATAAATAAAAGATATTTTGATGTTTAAAGGAAAAGAATCTACTTCAATGGCGCCCACTTGTCAAACCTAACCATAAAAAATCTTCAAAATCCAAAAAATTCTAGGGTTCACCGTCTCAATCATCATCATCTATTCATCACCTTGATCCTGTAAATAAAACATTGATTCGAAAATTTTGCAGGTTTGTATGAAGAGAAATGAGCTGGCGCAGAGTAGCGAAGTCCTTACAAGCTTTATCTGCTCATACTTTACTCTTCAGCTTTACCCTCTTGCTGCTTCTCAAATTGGATCATCTTTTGTTCTCCTCCTGGTGGTCAGTTTCTTTTCTGTTTAATTTACTTTTGTTTCAGTTACTTCAAACTTTATATCATTATATGCGGTAATTTCATGATTTTTGTTTAATTTGCTTCCATGGAGTCGAATTATATATTTATATCTGGTTTTCTCTGTTTCAGAAATGTAAAGGAGCTTTCTGGCTTCTATTTTATTTCAAAGTTCACATAGAGTTAAACGCTGATAAATTGTGCTACGATGTTTATACTTGTGTTTTTGGCAAGCTTTGATCATAACAGTATGTATTCTGAAGCTTATGTGTGATTGATTTCCTTGGTGTATCTTTCTGAAACATTCTACAATGAATGATCTTCATACTATTTAAAAACACATATACACAAATATGTGTATCTAATGTTTTGTATTTCCAATTTGGAAGGAAGTTTTGAGGTGGGATTATGACTTGATAGAGAGAGGTACTATGTTCATAGCTAATAAGAGATCTGCCCTCTGCATTACTTCCATTACATGTATTTGATCACCAAAGAGGTTTTTCATACGTGACATGATCAGAATCTTTCAAAGAAGTCTATGTTGTTGGCATGTGATATAATGATGTAATTTTGTGAATTGTAACTCCTTTCTATTATATTATGCAGGGTTGTCTTCTTCCCGCTTTTCCTATTTCATGTGGTTATTGCTCGAGGAAGATTCTCGTTACCTGCACCTTCAGCTCCTCGTGACCGTCATGTATGATATTTTTTTGTACTTCTGTTTTATTTTTCTCTGTGGGATGATAACTAATAGACTTGCATGCGTGTATGTGGAGTTTTAGATCAGTTTTACGATATGCATCATACATTTTATACCTATCTCGCTCTCTCTCTCTCTCTTTGTGCAGTGGGCACCTTGTCATGCAATTGTTGGAATTCCTTTGCTTGTTGCATTTGAACTTCTTCTTTGTGTCTTTCTGGAGAGTGTCTATGGTACTGAAACATATTTATTTTATTTCCTTACTTTTTTCCTGAAAATTGTGTGTCAGGTCCTCTTTTTTGGTGAAATGATACTAAAGTTTCTGTTTAATTAGATAGATTCTCGTTATTTAATGGAAAGAATTGCAGAACTTATAGCTATGTTATATAGTTGATGCAAGCTAATCTAATAAACATAAGGTTTCCTTGGTTTATCTTTTGTCTTTCAAGGTTCTTGAACTTATTGATCTCTTTCTACAGTTGTGAAATTCCCTGCTGTTAACTTGAAGATCGTCTTTCTTCCATTGTTGGCATTTGAAATAGCAATACTTGTCGACAATGTCAGGTAATTTTCTTTATTAACTTTTGAGTAGTATTGCTAGTTTTGTTTGTTAGGACTTGGGACTTGATATTGTTTCCAAGTTCTAATATTGCACAAATGGATTTGGTTTGTTTCAGCTACTCAGTCTACTCTTGCATTACTCATATATGGATGAATTTAAGTACTCTTGTTCATATTTTACTCGGTGAAAAGCTCTCATGCCGTGCAGAAGCGCTGAAAGCTAATTTCTATATGTATAGTATAATTACCATTTAGTGGATAGTTATAGCCTTCCTTATCTGAGATTGTTAATCGAGGTTGAGGCCCATGAAAGGTACCACTTTACCTGGTTCCATTCAGATGTTTGAAGGGAATGTACCATTGAACAAGTAATGATCATTGAACTTTTAGAAGCTGAAGGATTCATTCAATAGGTAAATCTCGTGTATATTAATATCCTTCTACAAAGACTAAATATGTGGTAACTGCTAGTAATCTTGTGATTTAAGAACTTGGTTTGCTGCTCTTATGAACTTACGATCACATCTGATTCAGAAAATTGCACTTTTAGGCCTACTATGTTTGATTTGCGATACAATTAGATGTGTCACTTTCAACCCATGTATATGAAAATGGGTCAATTCGGGTTTATTTTATTGGTAACAGGTCAAATGCCTAAACTAGAAAAAGCAATAAAAAAGGTAGCAGCTCGAAAGTCACCATAGTTGTGTTCAAATGTCACCAATCTCCTAAATTGTTTTACTTCGAAAAAGTATAATAATGTAACTTATATAATCATATTGAGCACTCTAATTATTTGTAACATAATAGACAGTGATGGCAGGTTAACCCAACTTGCAGATTTCGACCAAGGCTTAAAATACCAATTTTGACATGCTACCTGACCCAACCATATTGACACCTCTAGATAGTATGTAACATGTTGAACTCATTTAATCTTTTGTGTACAGAATGTGCAAGGCTTTACTACCCGGAGATGATGAAAATTTGAGTGATGATGCAATATGGGAGACACTTCCTGTAAGTTTAGTTAATAGAAAGTGTACATGGGTCCCCATTTTCCCGTTGATGTTGCCTGAACTCCTTAAGAGGTTAACAAATGGTTTTCTCATTCATGTGGGACTTCTAGGATGACAACAGTTGAGACAACTCTTCTCAAGTTTCTTTGAAATGAGAAATTTTAATGTGGGAACATAATCAACAAAGTTTGCGATTTCCTTTTTAGTCAGGACATCATTTCTGAGCTTTCTATTTTGGCATAATACTCTCATTTGAAGGTTTGGCAGTACATAGAGCTTTCTTTGAAATGCTTTTAGGAGATGTCTTGATTCACTGTGACACCGTTATAGATGTGATCATGTGATAAGTGGGAAACATTATTGCTGCATTTTGAGAAGTTTTTGCATTTTTTGCATATTCCAAAGTAAATATTATCTTCTAGTATCTACTATCCAGAGGAATAAGATGGGGTTCTGGATGGTACATATTGAACCACAGAGTTATAAACTTCAAATCTTATACAGTGTGATCGACACTTCCAAAGAATGCACTAATTTTGAATGGATATAGTAAAGGTGCCAAAATAGGAAAGTTTGGTAATGAGTCAAATGGGTTCAGATTAATACAATAAAATTTTAGTGTCCATTTATGATTTTTATTCTTTTAATTTTCATTAACTGAAACTGTATATTTTAAATGAGAATCTGTTTTTTTTAACAAAATGATGCAAGAGAAGCATTTGATTATACTTTGGGCAACTTCTACCCTTTTTAATGCATTTGATCCATTTCCTTTTAGCTATGTTTTTAATATTTTACATGTACGGCCTGTTAGAGCTAAATTGTCATATCATCCCAGCTTTAGGTTAATGAATTGAATTACCTTCTTTAAGAGAAATTTTATGTTTTGAAATTGTGACAATACATCTCTAAGGAAGTATTCAACCTCTTGAATGCCAACTCTTACCACCTTCAAATATTTACTAATTATGAATGACAATTTGATCTTTTGCAGCATTTCTGGGTTTCTATTTCCATGGTCTTCTTCATTGCTGCTACCTTGTTCACCCTTCTGAAGCTATGTGGTAAGGTGAAGCTATGTGGTAATATTCTCCTTAAATAACTATCTTTTATGGCCTAAAATAAGGAAACTTCTTTTGTAATATGTACCAGCATATAATTGGAACATATATTTTTGATTGTGGTAATATGCACAATTGCCATCATTCTACCTACAGTCTTACACAAGTCTCCTTCCATGCTAAGTTCATCATTAATGTTATGCTTCTGCATCAGTCAGGTTTTGTTTGACATGCATCACTCACAACTCACTTTTAATGACACCATATTCTAAGAACAAGTTTTATCTGATTTTGAAGACATGTTTAGCGAGTCATACTCGGTCATCATTGTAAAATTCGCTCATCATGCTTCAAAAAACTTTCACTGGCATAAGAAATAGTATGTATTTTTATATGCTTATGATATTGCTTGTCGCTAGTTGCAACCTTGACAGTTAACACCATATCCGTTTCTAATTACTTCCATTTAGCAGGTGATATAGGTGCTTTAGGCTGGTGGGACTTGTTCATAAATTTTGGGTATTGGTCTCTTGTTATCGGAAAAATTTTCATCTTGTTTTCTAATAATACCCGTTTCGTTTTGTAACTAGTTGCAATTCGTGTCTACAGAATTGCAGAGTGCTTTGCGTTTCTTGTTTGCACAAGGTGGTCTAATCCCATGATTCACAGAAATTCCCTAACACCTGAAACCAGCTCATCATCCACAACTATTAGATATCTTGACTGGAATACTGGCCTAGTGGTTTCTGAGGATGATATCTCTGAGGATAGGTTGTGCAGTCTGCAAGACATTGGTGGTCACATAACCAAAATTCCCATTATTGCATTTCAAATCCTGCTATGTATGCGCTTGGAGGTAAGTTAAACCATGTGATCTTCTAGCTATATTACGATTTGGTGATTAGTTAAATCGATCGACATTATAGTTTTTACAAGTTTCAGAAGAAACCTGCTGTCCCTCTTCCTGTTGTCTTCTCTCCTTTGCTTCTGCTGCAAGGTGCAGGAGTTATTTTTTCTGCATCTAGATTGGTGGAGAAAATTATCATCTTACTACGTAGTGGGGCTGGCACGGGAAGATACTTCATCTTTTCTGGTAGAGCTCGTGACTGCTTTGGGTTTTTGTACAATGGCTCGAGGTAAACCAAGTAGCATCAAAATATTGATGAAGTGTGTTCAAAACCAAACCCGAAGTCACCATGTGTTTTACTCTGATTTCATTCTTAGGTTGCTTGGTTGGTGGTCCATTGATGAAGAAAGTCGAGAAGAACAGGCACGGCTTTACCATGATGGGGCTTTGGGGCAAGTACCTTTACCTTTTGTAGCTTACGTTGAATGTATTGTAACATATTGTTCAGAGAAGTGTGTCTATGTGAAGTAACTCGTCAGTTTTTATATCATTGATCACAACAATAATAGTAACATGTGTATGTATCTATGCAGTTATAACACTTTCTGTGGATATCCACCTGAAGTTGTGAAGAAAATGCCCAAGAATGACCTTGCTGAGGAGGTAAACAGAAAACACTTCTTTTCTCTGTGTATCTAAATTGTAAAAGTAATTCTAGAGAGAATTTTATGAGAGCATATCAAGCCTAGTATTATTTCATCAAGCAAAAAGATACAACACATCGACTTGTATTTATTTATAGACATATACAAGTCAAGTAAACTGAAGTACTGAACATGCAAGTAATACAAAAGATCGACATTTATTTATCAATTAATGGCTGACTAATGTAACTATCACATCTAAGTGATTACATGTCACATATCCAACAGAATGTTTTTGCTTCTTATTACAACACATGAACATCATTATTTATGGTTGACAAATTTAATCTTTGTTCATCGTTTCAGGTTTATAGACTTCAGACGGCTCTTAGTGAGCAATCTGAAATTACGAAGTTAAGCCAACAGGAGTATGAAAGACTTCAAAACGTAAAACTCTGTATCTTATTTTTTGCTGAATTGCCTTTATAATAGTTTTTAGTTGCTGAACTATTATGTTTATCGATGCGTATTCATTACTCTCAAGTCTAAGTGTTACTTATTGTGGAGAGTTACTCGTCTCGGAAATTTGGAATGAATAAGTGCACGGAAATCAATAGCTTGGATACTGGTCATATTGAATAATTATACGAAACAAGTTGAGATTTTAGAGGTTCGAAGTTTACTTTTGTCACACACAGGTGGAGATTGTGAGGCTTTATTAGTAGAGCCCAACCGATGACATTTAGCATGCGATCTCGTCCTTAGCTTCAGCCACGGATTTATGGACTTTGTTCTGGTTTCTTTCTCATCTTCTCCTTCTGCTGCCACTTTTGCGCGGTGTTTAAATTGGTTTGCTGCCAATAACACTTGATGTGACTGTGTTGTCCCCTGGGGCATGTGATGTACAGCTGTTGGCTTGCAACAATTTTTTATGAGTTCCTTGCCTTTATGGTCTTGATGATCGATCCTATGTGGTTCGTTTTTCTGCTTCTGATGTGTAAGAGGAATTATTTGTTGCGTTGTCTAGGAGTAGGAGTCCAAGGGTGCCCCCAAGCACCTCAATGGGTTCCTCGTGCAGTTGTGGACTGTTCTTGGACCGAACAACGTATAATCTGTATTTCCGTTTTCATTTTATTTTCCTCATTTTACTTACGTAATCATCAAAAGAAATCTTAGGGACAGAAAATACTAGATCTAGCGAGGATGCAAGGTTTTTTCTTTCTTTTTTTGACATAATCGTAATCATCTGTTTGATTTCTTGTTACAAGTTGAACCTGATTTGAATATACCATGGCAGGAAAAAATTCTTTGTAGGGTCTGCTTCGAAAGAGAGATGAGCATAGTACTCCTCCCTTGTCGGCATTGGGTTCTTTGCAGGTACTCTTAATTGCTCCTTAAGGTAATTATCTATCCTTTTTAAATGGTATTGGTGATTTGTTTTTTCGACATGCAGTACCTGCTCTGAAAAGTGTAAAAAGTGCCCTATTTGTCGTGTTAATATCGAGGAACGGTTACCTGTCTTTGATGTATAGCTTTTAGTTATCTGTGTGACCCAAAAGCTTAGTCGAAGTTATCTTTGGAACTAATCGAAGTTGCAAAGAAGACACCAGAGGTGCAACATTTTCATTTTGCAAGTTCCTGGGTAGTGTCTGATCCATTTTGCTTCATTTTGATAGGCAAAATGTGGATATATATGTGTACAAATACTTCATCTGAACAATTGAGATGTCATAGTTATCAAAATTGTTTTTTTTTTTTTTTTGCCAAAAGTTAATATTACTTATTTGTCTATATTTATCATAACATTGTATATGACATTATCAGTGATTTTGATTTGTTTATAAAAGATTCTTTGTAATTTGTCAAGTTTGTCTAGAGTGCGCAAAAGTTGGGACTAAGCCATGAAATTGCAAGCGGACCTGGTGCTAAATGGTTGATTCAGATTTTTTGTTTTGGTCCGGTATTTTTGTTTTGTTTGTAAATGTCTAGAAAAAACGGGTAGTTTATTGCATCAAATACGGTACCAAACGGCTGATTTTTAGTTTTGGTTTTATTATTTTTTCATACTAAATTCCTGGAAAACCGGGTACTCTACCGCAAGCAAACCACTACTGCTGCTGTTCCATTCCGGTTTCTAATTTCTCAACTTTTCTGATTTTGGGTCGGATCTAAGTTCAGTTTGGAGTTATTGAACACCACTAATTCTCGCATATAGGGACTTGGAGTGGTTTATGTAGTAAATCCTAAACCTAAGAGAGATTTGGTTATAAGTTTATATAATAATACTTTTGTAGAATAATCCGATCGAAACCTCTTTTACGCTTTTAGCAGCTTCTTTGATATCAACAACCCAAATAGGAAACAATCCTTGAAAATAAAAACATGTCCATAGTACTTCCTTGTATCGTTATTCGTTAACTTCAGTTAGCAAACCATGCCCATCACTAAAACTTTAGTAAAAAGATGATCTTCATCAAGTAATCTTTATCAAGTGTTTGGTTGATTTAGGAAACCGTATATACCTTTTTCGGTTCGATATCCAAAAGTCGTTTTGCTTGATTGTGATTGCAATAACGTTCATTACAGGCTTAATTTTAAAAGCTCATTGTCGAGAAGAAACACTATCTTCATCATATCCATTTATGGGAGATTATTTAACACAAGCCACACAAACTCAATCCGATTGCCCTCCTTGGAGGTGGTTAAGTGGTGATGTAACACCCTAGATGAATCCCACATCGCCGGAGCACATGAGAGAGAATGGGTATATTAGTAAGCATCGGCCTTATATAACATGTGTTTTAGGGTCAAAGCACAACAAATCCCACGAGAACTCTACAATTAAGTGTGCTTGAGAGGGGAGGATGCGTGGATAGAACCCAAAGTGGACAATATCGACGTTACGAATGGTATCAGAGCAATATTGTATTGAAGGCGAAACATAACAGGGTATTAACTTGAAGATAAACTCTTCAAAGGAGCCCCATGATCAAATCCCACTAGCTTCAACTTTCAAGAGGCCACCCGGCGGCCGCCACGAAGAGATGCCACTGTTCTAAATTCAATATAGTAAGGCGTTTCTAATCTTCCTCGCAGCAAGACTTCTGAAAGCCAGTTGCTAAGAAAAAGATTAGAACAAGAGGGCTCTGACTAGCTTCAACTTTCAAGAGGCCACCCGGCGGCCGTCACTATCTTCGTGGGTTTACCGGGCCCGGGCTTAAGAACAAATGGACTTCAAAGGGATCAATCAGATTGGCCAATAAGCTTAAAAGGCTAAGATCACATACCATAATCGCAAACCAAGATATCATATAAAGATTTAAGCAATACTCGATATCAAGTTACGACAAACATCAAGCAGTTTAACAGGAGCTATACCACAATAGACTCTTCAAAGGAGTCCCCTGATCAAATCCCATCAGCTTCAACTTTCAGGAGGCCACCCGTCCCTATCTTTAGACAGGTGGTCTGTCCAGTCTCATGTGTTTACGAGGCCCCAAGTTTAGGCACAAATGGGCTTCAAAGGGATCGATCAGATTGCTAAGTGACTAGCTTTAGTTCATAAACGATAAGATCACATTTTATAACATAAACCAAGATATCAGATAAAGATTTAAGCAATACCCGATATCAAGTTACAACAAAACATCAAGCAGTTTAACAGGAGCTATACCATAAACATCCATAAGACTGTCTAGAAAAAAACTTCATATGTAAACAACACTAATGGCTAGCCATAACTAGCTTTATTTAGTTTCTTTAACTTCAGGTTTCTACTTCATATGTAATCGCTCAGTCGGCTTGAAAGTTTCGGTCCCATCCACACTTATATCTGCATCACAAGTACACAAAATGATCAAATGTGAACATCGTATCGGCTAGCTATACGTAAACATATATGTATATATGCTCTCACCCCTTCGTATAATGTTCCCATGAGGAGGATCTTGTGGTCAGGACTCGAATCATCAGGACCCGAGTCCTCAAAAATCGAAAGCATGAGTGTCTGTCCAGGGAGTTCTACAGATGCACACTGGAATCGGAAGATTTCAACGTTTTAAAGATCGGTACGTATATATAGTAGCATTCTTAATCACGATCAAAAGGAATGGTCGATTACGATTTGAATAAATCATATCACTTACAAGATTCTTCGAATTCATGAGACTCCAGGTTTTGCATTGATCTAGCACACTGAACATAAGATACTGCTGTTTGTTTCCATGAATATGACTGATTTACCAAAAACAAATGAACGATATTATCTCGTTTCTATGTAAACCGTAATCATGGATTTTCATGAGATCGGTAAGATTTTATACCTTTCGCGGAGACGCGCAAGAGATACAAGATTGCTCAACTGCATCATCTTTGGCCAGTGTTTGAAGATCCTAAATCACGAAAAAGATTTGAAGTTATTGTTATTGTATCTTAGATTGTTTAAGAATCAACATGTTTATAAATTGTATCGATATTCAATACATACCTTTCCGGGACCGCTGGACTCCTGTACGCCTGTAAGAAGAACGATAATTATATCATGTTAAAAGCTTTATCGATGAAAACATGATAAGAATGAAGGCGTGAACTAATCGTCGATTCTTTGTGTATACGTACCAGGAGGTGGCTCTTAAGGATGGAGATTCCCTTTCCCCTTGAAGTTATGTATCCCTGAAAGTTCGTTGTTATTTTATGACATTTTCGCTATATAAATTGAACAAACGGTTTTGATTTGTTACCTCCCAAGCCTTGATATACCCACGCTTTTCCAACGTAATGTCTCTAGCGGCCCCGTTGTGATTAGAAGATCGTGCGTTGGTGCTTACAGCGTATGTTGAGTTGGGCATCGATGCAGGTTCAGACACCCGCGGTTTTTTGTAATTGCGAGAACGACTGGGAATTGCACCATTTGGGAAACTAGGATTCATCGCAGGCATTGGTTTTGAGCTTGAAGCACCCTTATAGCTGCTGACCGTGCTAAACATCGGTGCTTTCTTGCGCAGGCCATTGTTCATTTGGCTAGAGTTTAAGATAACTGGCTGTGCATCGTTGGTACCCGTAACGTTTCTAGAACTACGAGTACTCATACCCCTTGATGTCTGCGTGCTAAAAAGCTTCGTTTTTCCGCGACTACTGTTATTAACACCGATTTTTTGCTTGTTCTTGCTTAAAACATCAATCTTTGAGGTGTTAGCTAACACCCACTTAGTATTCGGAGACTTATGCATCCATTCTTGGCCATATCTCTCTAACCAAATGCACGAAAGATGACACGAGTTGTTTATCTTTGGAGTAGTCGTTTGCGAAGGGTATTGGCCTGCAGAACTTGAGGCAGTTCCTTCGAGAGTAACCACCTCTTTCGACTTACCTAAATGGTCATTCGGTTTAGGATTCGTCAAAATCATAGCCATTGTCGCTTGGGTACCACGGTTTGTTTCATCGAAGCTCTTAGCAAAATCCGAGCTCGCGACTTGAAAAGGCCATAGGTTTTGAGAGATTAAAGTGCTGAAGCCCATCTGATATAAAACAAGTATGCAAGTTATAAACCAATTCTTACTGGATCCTCAGGGCCGTCTCATGGATTTCGGAGGCCCTGTACTTGTGATTACAACATAGTCCCTTAAATATTTTAAATAGTAATTTGGTCATCTTGAGACTCAACTTTAATGGGTAAAGTGAGGTTCGTGAATAACAAAAAAACTGATTAGTGAGAAATTATTATAATAAATAATACGAATCAAATTGAATTTGACATAAATTTCATTATAACGCACCGATGCACAATGTATATATGTAAAATACAAAAAAAATTTATTGGTTTAAATTTAGATATTTATCATGACCTTGAGGCCCCTACAAAATTGGGGGGCCTGTGCGGTCGAGCCTTTCGCACACCCTAAAGACGCCCCTTTGGATCCTTCTTGTAAAATGACATAATTATATACTTATCGTTACCGTTTCTTCAGGAATAATCGAGACTGACCCTCCTTCTACATTCTGTTCGGTCTGTAAGTATTTGCTCGGGTTTTGTTCTTGCATAGTCGAGTTTTTACCTAATTAAGATCGATACGCATAAAAAGAAAGTCTTTAGGTTGTTCTATTAAACCCGATAGTGATACCATTAATTATCGAAGCTTATATATACTTACCAGTTTCATCTATGATTGGCTCGTCGTCGGACGAGAACACATCAAGAAGGTCTCCGAGTGGAATATCTCCATTTAGTAACGCGCTTATTTCAGCACCTATAAATTAAGAAACGAAAACCATATATATACATAGATATCATCGTTTTCGCATCACTATACTTAGAGCTAAAGAATGAGAATTTTGCTAGCTAGAACCTGTCATTATCGGCATCGAGTCAAATAGTCCATCTTCTTCCATCAGCGATTCAGTAACGATCTTTTGGATCGAGCAAATAAAGTCTAGCTGCGCAAAGTAACGAGTGATCTTACTCAAAAACGTATACAACATTACAACGTATTGCAATGTATACATACGTATACGTATATACGAATGGCCGAAGTTAAAACCCGATAAATTTTGTTGACGATATGCAATATATTAGATTATTTAGTATGTAATTAACAAATATTATTTTTATATTTTGATTAAATTACACAGGAGAAGCAGAAAGAAAAACAACCCAAACAGGGGCATTTTGGTACTTTCACCAAATGCGATTGCCAACCTATAATCTTACAAAAAGTCAACCTATTAATATATTTTTTTATATTGCGTCAATTTGAGTAATGGGAATGTTCAAAAAATAGGAAACTGACAAAAAAATGAAGAAGTCAAGTCAAATTCAAGGTTGGTCAGGTCAAATTCAAGGTTGACCAATTTGGGTTTTTATAAAATTTTGTTGTGGTTGGTTCGAAAATGAAATTTATGAAATTAAAATTTAATGTATTGTAAATTATATGATTATAGTTAAGATTGACTAAACATGGTTCCAAACTATAATTAACTCCATCTTGAAACCTTTTATATATACTAGTGTGTTGCGGCTAAAAACTAAACCAGACTGGATCAAAATCCGAAAATTGGAAAAAAAAAATTGTGAACCTTATCGAAGAGTACCGCTTTGGTTTCGGTCTTGTGCTTCACTAGATTGGATCGGACCAGACCTATACAACCATTTTGGTTCATAGTTGGCTTGATTCATCGGTTTAGACCATTGAATGTTTATCCCTAATAAATACTGCTCTTTAAATTTATTGAAATTAATTTACATTCTAACCACCACCGCTGAGTTTTTTGCACTCCCTTTTCAATTAAACATTCAAGAAAAATAAATACACACACAAACATGTTTTTACAGTTTTTGCGTTTTCGTCTCTCCATGTAATATTCATAAAAGTCTTCAAATTGAATTGTTTTTATGGTTTTGTGAAATTTAACTATTATAGTCCAGTTATAATCGGTAAAACCGGGTTTTTAAAAACTAAAAAACCAAGTTCTAATAGTTAAATTTTACTAAACCAAACAAAAAAATTAACTTGAGGACTTTTCTGGAAAAAAGAACATACAGAGCCGAAAACACATAAACTGTGAAAACATGTTGATTTTTTTTTTTCATAATAAACCCATACACACAACCACACACAGATAGATATGTATGTATGTATGTGTTTTCGATTTAAATAAGCATATATAACATGTATAGATTCTCAATTGTAATTTTGAGTATCTATATATCATGTTTCACCAATTTTTACACGCTAATTTAATTTATTTGTATGAAAAACATAGAAAATCAAATCAAACATAATTTTCATTACCTAATTAACAAATTTCTCAAGGATATTGTTGATGCACCACAAGCCTCTACTCCATTTCTGCAAAATTAACAAAACTATATGATGAGAAAAGACATATAGATTTTCCGGCCGAAGAGTACAAACCAAAATGCATAGATTACAACCGATCGAAATAGGATTCCGGTATCAGAAGAAAGCGAAGTTGATAGTAAGAGTGTCAAGATGCATATTTGATTTATATAGTGTAATATCTCGTCCTTTTGTTATAAATACATAAACTATAGGAGATAGTTGTATCATTTATTGTTGTATATTTGAAAAATAAAAATTAAAAACTAATGACTCACCATTTGGGCTCCACCGACTGATCTCATCACCAAGATGAAATTAAAAAGCATATAACATGTAATTAAAAAACATGTATTAGGATTTGATATTGTTTGGACTAGTTTATAGACTTATCATCCCATAGATCAATAGTTGTATGTTCTTTTTGCTATTTTTCTACTTATATTTCTTGTAAAATCTTTATCAAGATTATATATATACATCCAAATTCAATCATTAAGAATCTTAATCCATATATACTCTTAATCTATCCACTATTGTTTGTTTTTTCTAAGAAGATCTTCGAACCTCTCATGTCTGCGAACTCGAAGACGCAGGAAGATGTTTTATATGAAAGTGCGTTTGTTTTTTTTTTGTCTTCCCGCATCTGCGAACGTCTTCCCGCGTCTGCGAACGTCTTCCCGCGTCTTCGGACGTCTGCAGACCTTTAGGCCATCTATTCTGACCGCAGATTTCTACAGCTAAGTCTGCAGACCGCTGACATCAACCTCTTAAAAAACAAACACCTCAGTGTGTTCATGGGTGATGGCAGCGCAATGGGGTGTTTATCCGAATATCTGAAAATTCATATTTTCCTTATTTTTAAATATCTAAAATACAAATTCTTATACCCATATACATATTAAAGATAAATATATCACAAACTAAATGTATCCGAATTATTTTACTCAAAACGACTAATTAAAAATTAAAAAAATCTAAAATATATAAAATATTAGTTAATAAATCTATAATATCAAGATAAAACTAAAAAAAAAATACATTTAAATAAAAATAAACACATAATATTATGTAAATAATCAATACTAAGCTATACAAAATTTCAAAAAAAATAATATTTTTTTTGGATTTTCGTATATTTCTGAGATCCCAAAATTTAGAATTTTATCATCCGAATCCGAAAATCCGGAAATCTGAAATTTCGAATAGTTTCGGATCATATTATTAGATTTTTAGTTTGGATATTCGGATTCAAATTTTTATGAATACCCTTAATGCCAGTTGGTTGAACTTACAAATTGGCATACAATATCTCAATTACTAAAAGCTAACTATTAGTAACTTCACTTAAATGAAACAATGCTAGTGTGAGCTTTTGATATTTAATTAATATTAAGGGCTATATTTTATTATATTATTTTCTTATTTTCTAATCTATACTATTTACATCCTTATTATTGGTTTTTAATGTTTTGAAAAAAAATTATTATTTAAATTTTAATGATTTAGATACCAACTACACAATTAGTTTTTGTAAAGTTTTCAATATATACCCTCATAATTCAATTTTTATTCTTTTTATTTTGAACGGCAAACTCTCCTCCTCCTACTCCTAAACTATTCATTTACCACAATACTTGTGTTCCCCACGTAAACTTCAAATTATCTCCGACGGGAGTCGAACCCGTGACCTTTCACTTATATTTCCACCCTCTTACCGCTAGGCCAAAGACCCTTTGATATCCAATTTTTATACTTAATATCTTGATATTTTATTTGTTCAAACATTAACTATATTGTGGTTAAGGTGAGCCTTCGAGTTTAGAAGGTTTATTTTAATGATTTATGGATTCAAACTCAAATGCACCTCGTAAAAATTACTTCAAACTTGAAGGCATTAACCATTGATTTAAATAGTAAATGTATTTATTTGGTATATACAATGGTATTGAACACTAATTATTTCATTCGTACCAAATAAATGTACACAGACAAAAAACACACAGTCCTAGGAAAACATAACGACTACAAGTTTTAATCAACAAAATGATAGTTTTATCCTTATTCACTAAAAAAATTTAAAAGTCAATTTTTTAGACCACGTAAAAAATCATATAAATTATATCTATCTATCAATGGATGTAGATATTTATTTTAGGATGGATTGAAAAGTAACTATTTAGACTTGATTTTTGATGGACAAATATATACCATTTATCATAATTTGTTTTCAGTTCCTACATTATTTATATCCTTTTAATTTGTTTTTTAATGTTTCAAATAGAAAACCTTATTTAGTATATGTTTGATTAACTTATATTAATTATGTAGGTTTTTAGTCCATTATGATTTATTTATATTTTAGTTTGACATTTAATTTTGAATACTAAGTATTGTATTAAACATTTAAAACTTAATAAAATAAAAGCAATATTTAATATTTATTTTTAACATTTTTTAATTTCTTTTTAATATGTATTTTATTATAACTGTTACAATGGATAGTAAATATGTGCATAGGGGTGAGATCTTGTGAGAAAAATTTTAATTTGTGAGAATATGAGAAGAAAAATCTTGATCATTAAATTGAATAGAAAAGTTGATCTAGGGGTCCAAAAATCAGGGTGGCATTATTGTAATTAAGACGACATATGATGGCAAGACTCAAAAAATATGATGACGTTTTTGTAATTAAATGGTCATCTGGTGGCATCCTTTAATCTTAAACAGCAGAAGAAAAATTAATAGTTGATGTTGCTGATGTTAAGGTTCAACTGTTAAATCTTAACATCGGCAGCTGTTGTTGTTAAGTTTTCTTATGTTGTTCGACTTTCTATTATTGTTGTTAAGGTTTTTGTTGTTCGTGCTAAACTTCAGCAACAACGCTGTTAGCTTAACTGTTGTTGTTAAGGTTCTTTGTTGTTGTTGTTAAGCCTCAACAACTACCCTGTAAATACAGCTGTAAAGGTTTTGTTACTGTTGTTAAGCTTTAGCAACAACTTTCACATCACCTTTTGAAAACCTTCAAAGCAGTTCTTGTAAAGCTTAACAACGTCTTAATTGCACTTTCAATGTTTACTTTTTTTTTACCTTAACATTAAGCTTGTTTTATTAAACACTTTGCATGCGCAAATTAATAAACAACAAAAACTGAAGATATTTATTGATACTTAATTAATCTAACACATAGAGTGTTATATTCTACAATCTCGAACATATTTAATCAAAAAGAAAATTCGACGAAAAACTGTAAATAATCTAAATCGATTTAAAGAACATTTGTAGAAACTTTGACCTTAATCAAAACCAAATTTATGAAAGAAGCTTTATGGAAATTGAAATTGATTAATAAAATGTTCATAAAAACGTTAATTTTAATCGTAATCGTAATCATTTGAAAAACATATCATTTGAAATTGATTGAAAAAAGTTACACATCATAACAGAAGAAGAAACAATAAGAGGACCGAACATGCGTGACCTGTTAATTATTAAATATGAATTACAAAATACCATTCTTCGTTATTAGAGCTTATCATTCGGTTGAATAAATCCAATGGAGGGGATTCCTTCTCACATTCTCACAAAATTAATAATTTCTCATTTGCTTTCAATTCTACGTGCATATATTATAAATAAGGTTAGCTGTTAAAATTTTATATAAGAAACACAAAAGATTTTTCTCTCAATCTTTTTGTTAGAAAACCCATGGATGAAACTAAATGAACGAACTTGGAATTCCTTGGATATTTTTCGTGATCGTGTTAAATAACTTTCCTATAACATTTATTTGTCCTAGTTGAGTATTAAAATATTGTTATGGAATAATCACAAGAAAATGTGTTAGTTTATGACTGATCATTTCGTTTGTATATAAATACTGCTATTAACCAACAAAATGAGAAAAGATATATAGGTTAACTTCTCATTCAACCAATTACGTAGTTGGAACCGCTATTATCTTTACAATGACGATATTTTAACATCACTAAAGTTGTTAAGATAGTAAGTTTCACAAGGTAAATGTATTATCTTAATAGCTAAGATAGGACCTTAACAACACCAAAGTTGTTAAGATAACAACATCAAGGCTGTTAAGATGACAACACCACAACTATTAAGATAAATCATAATAAGGTTGTTAAGAAAAATCACATCAAGGCTGTTAACATAAGCTGTCTTATCTTAACAACATTAACTTAACATCAACTAAGTTGTTAAACTTTCTCAATGAAGTTAACCACCACCAGGGGCTTCGCCCTTAGAACCCTGCAAGGGGACACAACCCCCTTGATCCCTTGTGATAACGTCCGAGTTTTGATTTTGGCCAAATTTATACAAGTGTACACTCCGCACTAACTAAACTCGTTCTAGTTCCAACCAAAGCTAATAAACTTGCCAAGATATTATACTTAAACAACACTACTTTTGAATCTTATAACTTTTATTTAATCATTTAGTTTATTATTATATTTAAATGGTTTGTTTTATATTTAATATTTCAAGTTTCTATAATAATTAATTTGTTCATAAAAATATATTGATTTAAAATCGTAATCAATGCCCGAACATATATATATATATATATATATATATATATATATATATATATATATATATATATATATCATTATGAAATAGGTTAAATTGCCAAGATATGTAGTATTGTTACAATTTTTGATAATAAAGGTAATATAAAATATTTTAGGTCAAGAAATGTAACAAAAAAATTTAAATTTGACAAAAATGGTATTAATGACCAATTAATAAGGTAAAATTTTAATTTTGTGTTTTTTTTTTCCGAAAAACATAATACTTCATTATCTTTTCTTGACCTAAAAAACTGAATTTCATAATCTTTTTGGTAGCTTCTAGAAACGAAAAATAATTTATAATGGTTAAACATGACAACAAGGTTGGAAATATCATGGATCATATTTTTCATCCCCGGTCTCTAGTTTCCACTTTTATTCCGGGCTCAATCTCTGTACTCATTTAATTTTCATCATGAAATAAGTTTATGTTAGGGGTGAGCAAAAATCCCATTTTTCTCGTCCCGTACCAGTACTGTCCCGAAACCCGTCCCGGTACCAGTACCGATTAGCCGAAGATGGTACGGTACTCGGGATCCATATATGACTTAAATCGGGAGTCATGAAAGCGGGAGTCGGGACTAGTTTAATTCGGGAATTCCCGGTACCGAATCGAGGATACAAACCATGTTTTTAAAAATTTTAATTTAGTCCATATCATTTCCTAACTACTAATTATATGCAAAACCTATTTTAAATTCCAATTTCTCATTCATCATTATTAGCAAACAATTATTTAACACTTATGAAACTGTCATCAGTTAGATAAAACCGTTACTAATTTTTTACTTTGGATTTTTTGTGTTTTATTTTTAATTTCAACATCTAAAACACTAAAAAAATTGTTACTAATTGGTATAAAAACTATTACCAATTGTTTTAGTATTGTACGTCATGCATTATATGTTGTATATCGAACAATGGTACCAAACGGGACTAGTATCGGTTTCCCGGTACCGAATACGGTACTATTACCGATCCCGAATATCACAACTTGGAACAGTACTCGGTATCGTATTTTCATCTAATTCGGGAGTCGGGAAATTAGGATTCGGGACGGGTCGGTACGGTACTAGTCCCAAACTCATCTCTAGTTTATGTAGTAATATCACCCCCATGGAGTTTTGGGATCCCTGTTGACAAATCATCGATCAGTTTTTTCAAATTTTAAAAATAAGAAACTTAAATTATAAATGAATATTTATGTAAAAAAGTCTCAAGTTTTCCATTTTGTGATTAAAACTCCTAATAATTTTCATTGCACAAAAAATCTCAAACTGACTAAAACGTAACAAAGTGAAGTTTTTTCAGAAAAATACGACTTGCAACCTGATGAGCCGGTTGGAATCTGCTGACCAACATCTCGTCTCCGACGAACCTTCTTTCCAGTAAACTTATTTGTCTGTGTTTTTTGATTCAAGTCTACATTTTTTGTTGATTTATTTGTTCAAATTTATATTTTTTGGTTGGAATTTAATTTTTCGACGAAATTCCGGTGGTTACCGATGATTTGTCGACGGTGACCTGTGACTTTCAATCGGTTACAACTGATAATATCTCAATTCTGTGAGATATTGTCAGTTAGGGGTTTTTATGCAATAAAAATGGTTGTGAGTTTTAATCACAAACATTGTTCGACTTGAAGGTTGTTTACATGTACATGATAGATTAGTATGAATAAAATATGTATATAAGTTTTAACAGTGGTATGCCTTTTTAACCCTGTTTTAAACCATGCCTCAAATTAAAAAAAAAAGTATATAACAATCAATAAAATAGTATTATATATAATGAGATTTTTTTTTAAATTTAGATATAAAATATTACATGAAACGGTTGTGTACTTTAAATACTGTTTTAATTTAGGGTTTTTTTTTTTTTTGCTTATTACGTTGAGTACTTTTAAAGTGTGTTTTGATTTGTTAGTTCGGTAACCTGGAAAACAAGTAGTACCAATTTTCACGTTGATGTGTGTTTTATCAATGTTTTGATTCATGTTGTGTACTTTTAAAAGGATTTCGATTTAGGTTATGTATTTTTAAAAGTGTTACGATTCAGTAGCCGAACAACCTAATAATTGGTATCAACTTGCATTAATGTTCATTCATCGACGTCTTCTTTTTAAATTGTTCTTACTCCACTTATCGAAGAATAACTAAGTAGAATTAAGTAAATTAAATATGAACTTAGAAGTTTAGTAGTTCAAATTTTGCATTGTCAGATTTACCTTCTTTCTGATATATTTTCTCGATTAAGTAAATTATTAACTTATTTATCAGAAAGAAAATTTCACATTTATTTTACTCACTCGAGTTAGTTATTAGTCAAAAAGTGATGTAATAGTGATTATAATAGAAAGACATCAATGGAATAAGCATTGTTATTAGTTATGAGGCTGCTTAACAACCAATTATTTTGATAACTAATCGAAAAAGATACGAGCGATTTGAAGGAGAGCATCAATGAATGAACATTAATACAATTTAATACCAAATATGAGGTTGCTCAACTATCAAATCGGAACATCTTTAAAAGTATACAGTGTAAATCAAACAAACAAACACATTGACAAAGTACATGTCAGCATGGTAACCGGTAGTACCGGTTTTCTACGTTACTGATCTACCAAATCGAAACAGTTTGAAAATACACAGCCTAAATGTACAAAAAATATAAGGAATCCAAAATCAAAACAATACTAAAAGTACGCAACTATTTTATGTCATCATACGTTATATTATTATGTATTC
Source organism: Centrapalus pauciflorus (assembly GCA_020465985.1). Taxonomy (NCBI): domain Eukaryota; kingdom Viridiplantae; phylum Streptophyta; class Magnoliopsida; order Asterales; family Asteraceae; genus Centrapalus; species Centrapalus pauciflorus. The sequence goes on along the minus strand of JAANYP010000849.1, from coordinate 118,789 downwards.
AAGTTGTACTTAATTTTGTATTAAATAAGCAAATTTTCACTAGTAAATTTGTGTTTACTTTTCCAATTACTTGATTCAAGTATAGGGTTTAAATCTAAATAGCAATCTATACATTCATTTGTCTCGTTTACATTCTTGTAATTTTTTTTCATCTTTTTTAAATCACTGTACTACCAAAACATTCCTAACTATTGTAATCCATGTGTGTTGCTTGGGACATCGTTTTTTATGTTAGTATACTCATCATTATAAAATGCTTACTAAAATAAACAATAAAATAGTAATTTTTATATATTTATTATACATATAATTATAAAACCCTTATATATGGAAACACAAGTTAGCAAAATCGATGAGGACCGTGACATGCAATTTAATACGTTGATACATATATTGTCATGGGAGCAGATTTTCTCAATACTTCATTAGCCATGTAATATTAACAGTGGCGTAGCCAAGATTTTATTCTTAGGTGGGCCAAGTTAGTTATCAGAAATCAGTATATACTAAAAAATCTATATATATATATACATGCATACATATGGTCCAATTCGAAAGAGTATTTAACTTTTAGACGGTATCAATGACACATCTCTATATTTTATAATAAGAAGTAACTACTAAATACATATATTAAAATAAAAATTAAAAAATGAAATGACAAATAATAATATATGACAAATCATAATACTATTTATGTATTTCTATAAAGAAAATTACATTTATATGTATTAGATTTTATTAATGAATATTTTATTAAAAAAACTATGTATAAGAATATATATATATATATATATATATATATATATATATATATATATATATATATATATATATATATATATATATATATATATATATATATATATATATACCACAAATGCATCAAATTCCCCCGCGTGATCCATCAAAATCCCGCGTGATGCATCAAATTTTCCGCGTGATGCATCAAAATCTCACGTGATGTATCACTTTATTTACGATCATGCCACCGCGTTTTCCATGAAATGCACCAAATCGGTCGGTATGCGTAGGTTTCCATAGTTTTCATGTGCATAGTGGTTTTCCATTGAACCCACCCCTATATATATATATATATATATATATATATATATATATATATATATGAGAGTGGATGGTTGGGGGTGGCCATGGCCCACCCTATGACCAATGTGGCTACGCCACTGAATATTTATATAACTTAATGATAAAATTATTATAAATATCGTGTTATTATAAGTGTACACATGTAACTAAAAATTGGTATTAAAAATTTTAAGTGGCAGAAAATTTGTCACAAAAATACATAAATATTATCAATTGTGACCGAATTTGAAATGACGAGCTATCTGATACAAGAAAATATAATGATCAAAGCGAAAGAAATAAAAAAGCTGGTATATTTTAATGAGAAATTTATGCAAAAAAAACTCTTAAGTTTGATCATTTTTGCGATTAAACCCCAACCATTTTTCATAGCAAAAAAAAACCTGTAACAAACTAAAACTTATCAAAATGAGATTTTTTTTTTCAAAAAGAAGACTTGCAAAATGATGAACTGATTGCAATCTGCTAAACAACCCTTCGTCTCTGACAAACTTTCTTTCCAACAAACTCATTTGTCTGTGTTTTATAATTCAAACACACATTTCTTATTGATTTCTTTGTTCTAATCTGCGTGTTTTTGTTGGAATTTACTTTTTTGATGAAATTCCGGTGGGTTTCGATGACTTGTCGATGGTTACATATGACTTTCCATTGGTTACAACCGGTATATCTCAATTCTGTAGATTTTACCTGTTGAAAGTTTTTTGTGCAATGAAAAATAATTGAAAGTTTTAATCAGATTAATAATCCAACTTAAGAGTTTTTTTTACACAAATATCTATATTTTATTTGATGACCTAAACGCTAGTCCATATTAAGTTCATTACCTATATATAAAAAAGTTGACTTTTGTAGTATTAATTATTTAAATTTGTTTATGTTGAATTAAAGTGGTCTTGTTGTTATATACATAATACATGTATTATTTAATTCGCATTTATGGTCATTATTGTATGGGTTTACATTACATACTAGTTTATTATTAGCCCATATATTACACGAGTTTGTTTAAAAAACTAAATTTAAAATTTGTGTCTTACTTATAAAAATAAAAATAATTTTTATTTATTTTATTGTAAATATTAGTAAGAACAAGTGATAATATATATAATGTAACACCCTCAATCTATTCCCCAATGTCATGTAAATAACAGTATAATATAATAATCCCTAATTATTCCCAAGGTGAACAAGTGAAAACCCCGATAATTTAGAACTTTAATTTACATCAAAAGTCACAGTAATCCCTGGTTAAGTTACACAATATTTGAAGTACTTACACAATCCCCAAAATATAACTATCTCTAAGAAAGGTAGCTAACTCCTCGAACTCTGAAGATGTAAACCTATTTGGGTCCAGCAGGCCTACTAGAACTCTGATCACCTGATATACACACATTTAAAACACATGGCCAGCTAACGCTGGTGAGAATGCAAGTCTTAGTAGTACGATTATTAAAACTCAGTAAAAGATAGTAAACTGAATAGTAAGTGTTCAACGTACTCTACTGAACAAGTATATGAGATCCCACAATGTAGCTCAGAATAGGTACTCATCCGGTGTGGAAGAATCCACGTACCTAAATATCTAGACCGCACAAATCAGTCGTCAGAAACTCAAAAGGGAATCTGGAGTGACCCGACCCCTGCCCACCGCACGGTTTAATAACTCGATAGCTCATGTGTCCCAAATCTCATATAATAAAACACAGTTCTCAAGAAAGCTCGGTAATACATGCATGATAATATCTCGATAGAAAACTCATAGTAATCTCGTAAGAAAGATCATAATATTAAATAAATAATCGTACATATATCTCAGAAAAACATGCAAACTCACCAGACCCTGAAAGCTCACTCCTCAAGTCTCAGTTCCTTGCCCGTATCCCAACCCTATCAACTCGAGACCCTGGAATCACAATATAATAACCTGATACCACAATCACAGCTCAATAACTCTATGCATGATTCCCAAGTAACACACACAAACCCGTAAACCCAAACACATGACTCACGAAGCCCAAAACCCTAACCCTAAACCCTAGCTGGATTGCGGCAACGCTCGTCTAATCGTGGTCGCGCTGACCATCGTGGTCACGCTCAACTGATCTCGGTCGAGATCATTAACGCGTTTGTGCTCATCTTAACGCGGCCCAAGCTCGACCCGTAACCGCTTGCAACCCATCGCACCCCGCGCTTGTGGCATCAGGCCCGAGCTCATCTCATCACGGCCCGCGATCCCATGATCGCGGCCGCGCTCACTGATGAACAGAACCAGTAAGCTGTTTCTTTCACAGCCAGGGGATTTAATCCCCCACCCACTACCAGCTCGATATAGTCCAACCATAACATCCCAAATTGGCTCAATAACATTCATAAACTTAATTACACCTCCAGTAACAATTAACACTTTAAATCTCATGAATTGAAACTCAACTTACCCCAAACCTTGTAACCAAGTTGAAGGAAAGAGATGATGAATTGACAGCTCTAATCACAAATTGAAACTCAATTCTCTTGCTGTTGCAGCAGCTGGATAAGTTCACACACACACAACACGTTTAGTTCCCTGATTTTGAAAGAGAATGATGAAAGCAAGCTAGCAAGGTGGTGACGCATTTATACATTTTCAGTTATAATTCTGTCTGATACCCAATATCTGATCCCGTTATCATAAAACATAAGTTCATATCACCGGGCCCCAATTAAATTTACAATTACCAAGATTGTAATCTTTTATAAAGACCTAGTCCCACAACCCGGTGAACTCAAAATATCATGACGTGCCGGTTCCACGTATAACTCAATAATTCGTCCAACTAAATTATTAATTTTAAATCAACCCAACTAAATAATTCCACATACCTTACCCAAAATTGGGATTTTACAGGTCCTTCCCCCTTATAAAGATTTTGTCCTCGGAATCTGACTTCAGCTCATCTGAAAATTACATTGCCCGTCTCTGCCTATATATAATCACTTTCAACTCTTTAGGATGTCAATTTTAATTATTAACACCACAAAATCATACTCAGGTTATTATTCATAAAACACTTCTCTCAATAACTCATATATAACCTTAGTTCCCTTAGAAAGTAACCCATATAACCTTTACTGATTCTAGCTCCCCCAAGTCCTCACAGTTGATCTTATCACAAACTCAATAGGTCATACCATCAACTCTATCATAATTATTCACAATACCATTGTCACTAACTCAAAAATACCCACACTAACTCTAAACTCAATCATAAAGGTTTCTCAATGGAAGTCTCAATCTGGTCAATATGAATGATAATTTACCCTAAATGGTGTTCCCCTGACTCAAGTCCTCATCAATACCTGACCGCGATATCGAAAAATCCACTCCTTATACGAATGACTTCATATGTTCCTTTATATTTTAATATTTGCAAACGAATCCTATGAATTTAGAATCTCTTATGAAATATGAATAACCATTTATCATCTCATAATAACATCTAAGTTTATTATAAGTCTCCTTCTCTTTTTGTTCTTGTACCTCTTCGTCTTACGATATGCCTCATGGTCATTGGTATAATAATACAACTACAAGTCTCAACTTCGTGTTACGCTAATTTATCTGCGTCCTCTATAGCTTCTCATATCAGTAATCATGGCCTCCTTAGGGTAATATCTCATAAATCTAGATCATGTATCAATCTCATTTTGACTTGTCTCAATCACCATTAACACTTACACATAACATACTAATTTAATCAACCCTAGGTAACGCCAACTCTAACTAAGCAAATTTTACACGGCTCCTCTCAGACCCATACTTTATGATGTCATATATCTTACTTCGAACTCATACTCTGTAATCTCATATGTATTATTTAACTCTTACTCTATAAATTCACATATGGTACTCCAATAATAACAGTGCCTAAGCTCAGAAATCTTGAATCCACAACACTTCTCTTGAATGCAACACTTTCACAGGAATCACTCTCCTTGTTCATGGTTCGCCACTTAACTCAAAATACACTACTCATGATCAAAATCCCACAATTTAATGATATATCACTTAATCATTTGCATAATAATATATTAGATGTCTCTTATAACTGTTACTCATGCTTTTAACGTCTTGTGATTAAACAAAATTGTCGCTAATAATCACAATTACAAATCGGTTACACTTTCCTCGATATACTCTGTTTCCTAGACCCGTAGGAATCTCAAGGCATAGCTTAATACTCATAATTAGTAACCTCTTAATTTCGTGTAGGCGTCAACTCATAGGATGTCGACACGATAAACACTATCCCAATTATACTTCTCGCCTTAAACTCAACCCAATAGTCGAACAGTAATGTTATTACTATACTATATCAAGGTAATCTCATGCAATTGACGTATTCCTTAATCGTTGTTTCCTCTCTCATATCCCTACTCTAGTCACTTAATTCCCACAGTCTCTACGCATATGTCCCAATTATCACATAGAGGATATAATCTCTATATCTCTATTTGATCATTTCTCATACCTCAACACAATCTCAATATCACAATTTAAAGCTCGGTATTCTCTTATTATCTCAGTATTAGGGATCTCCTGGAAAGGTGACTACTGAATATATGAATTACTCACCTCATACACATAAACTTTACACATATTTACTCCACTAACACGACACTATCCTTAACCTTAATTCATCGTCTCACTCGATCCGTTCTCATTAATACTTAGTATAGGATACACATCTTATTGCTTAATAGCATGTAGTCACAAAAGTCGCCGAACACATAGTTGCGATCATATTTAGTCTCGGATAACACATAGTTCATTAATTAAGCATACTCGATATACCATTCATCTCCTCAGGCAAAAATTAACATACTCATCCTTTGACTCTTAACCCAATATACCTCTTGATCACATATGAAGACTCAGTTGTATCATTTCTACTCATACTCACTAAAATATTTGATTATCCACATATTCATTCTCCATCTCAGCACGAAACGTATCTCTACTCTTCCAGATCATCACAATGTGTGTAAACCAATCACACTAAAAACACACCGTTCACTCAAATATACAAAGTTCTATATGTCTATAATGACATCTCATATAATCCTACTCAATACCCAGACCAATATCTCCATCTCTTATGTCTCAAAATCGCTTCCCAACTCTGGGCCCCTGCCCATGGGTCTATAACTCAATTCTTGTAGTGTCCCACTCTGGTCTATACTCTTTGAGCTCCGCCCTTAAACTCTCTACTCAGCTCCATTCCCTCTCCATTCCTTAATACTATCTCGATCCTTATCTCTACCGCTTTGTTACTCTGTCTATGTCCCTTATCTGTGTCCCTGTCTCTTTCTCTATGGGGCTCGAATATGATCTCTAATATTATCTCCATTCTAATCACAGTCTCGAGGAGCCCTAATACTCAGAAAACCGATCGAATGCCTCTGTACCCCATATTTGAAACATCAGCCAACTCTTCCCTCTCTAATCCTCTCTTATCATGGCTTTTGCAGGCTCTAGCATTGCACTTTGAAGAAACCACACAAAATATTACCAATTCTCAATTCATGTCGTAGGCTCTCGTCTAATAGGCATTTTAGCTTTCCCTCTCTGATTTATTAACACTGCACTTTACTGTTCTCACTCTTTGCTCTGTGTATAACCACTGGTACTTTCATTACTTTTTTGATAAAATTTCGGTGGTAATGATGACTTGTGGATGGTTACATGTGACTTTCCATCGGTTACAACCGGTAATATCCCAATTTTGTAGATTTTACATGTTAAAGGTTTTTTTGCAACGAGAAATAATTGAAAGTTTTAATCAGGAAAATAAACCAACTTAAGAGTTTTTTACACAAATATCCATATTTTATTTTGTGAATTCAAAATTTCATGCAATTCATACAACATAACACAATTCATGTGAACAATTATAACAATCTAACACAATCTATTGAATGATTAAGAGAAGAATATTACATTGGTGTTCTTGGCTTTCTTGCAAAGCAAACTTCTATTCTCTCTCTAGATCCGTATCCACTTTCTATTCTGTTCGATCACTTACAAAATAGAAATACTACTTCTATTTATATACACACTATAACTATTGTGTATTTACAATAAATTCCCCTGAACTATTACAAAATATTGTTTTCAACTCTACTTATAATTGTACCCAACAATCTCCCCCTTAGAGATGAAAACAATTTTTCATTTAAAGTTCTCTGTTCAGGTTAATTCTTATCTTGAATCTTCTTCTTTTCTATGATCTCTGAATCTTCTGATTTAGAAACTTCTTCTTTATTGTCTCTCTTTGATCTTCTCATCTCTTCTTTTCTGATCTTCTCTTTTCTTGATAGGACACTCCCCCTTGAATCATGAATGGCTATTAAATCTCTTTCTTGATCAATTGTCTTGAGATGATGTAGCAATCGTCTTCAATCTACTCAACAGTTGTCTCTGAACTCTAGCTTTTCTCCCCCTCATGATGATCATAAGAATTATGAACATCATGAAAAATCTTCAGAGACATAAGTGCATTGAATTTACAATTGAGGAAATACGACAACAATTACAACTCAGAAATTACAAATTGATTTTCTCCCCCTTAAACTGAAATCTCTCTCCCTATACAAAGCAGATTTATCTCACCCCCTCAAAAAGTTCACTCCCCCTCGAATTGATACTATAACTTTTTAGAACAAAAACAAAGCTTTTCAACTTTGGGGAAATGAAACAAATTCATTTTGTGAGATAACGAGTCCAGGTCCACATAGGATTCCTGTTTGCACAATAGACATAATCTATGTGACCTACTTTCAGCGCTGGCATGATGTTAACACTGGTAGGATTTCCAAATAGTCATCATGAAATCCTTTATCATGAAAGAATCACTCATATTTGTTCCGGCTTAGTCACTTTGGACTAGCAGTTTATAGTCACACAGACTGATAGACTCGATGTGTCCTAAAAGTGTATATAATCAGCTCTAGACACAATGTGCATCAAATGAAGTGGGAGACCGGAGCAACTGTCTTCCTTGTTTCAATATCAATAATATCCAAATGATATATCGATAGAAATGTGTTATATCTCCGTGATTATTGAAACAGAAATCTTTTGAGAGATAACTGAGTAGTTGGTGGGGTTAAGTGCATGCGTCACTGGGTCTATGAAGTCTTTTTCAATATCAAGTCGCCTAGGGCTTGATAGATTATTTGGTTTACCCAGCAGACACAGTGTAGGATAGGATTATCTTTTCTTCAAATCCTTTCTCAACTCTTAGCTCTCAGCATTTTTCAACCTAGCTCCCTCCGGCTCACTTTTCAGAATTAAATTCAGTCAGCTTTAAACGAAAAGCATGATCTGATGCACCACCATCGCCTTTTAATATCCCTCTCATTTACATTTTACCTCTGCTCGACCCTGTCAGTATCCCGTGATAACTGACACTTCTCAACTAATAAACCTAAAGAACCCTCACCCGCACAATCTATAGATGGTTTGCTTCTTGGGTAGGTCTTCCGGTTCTGGTTAGACCATAGAAGCGATATTTATGCCTATCACTCAGATTGGTGCATAATCGAAGTCAGCAGAAATAATCATAAACGTTTCAGCTCATGAGATACCAAGAAATTCAGCTCATTTGATATTGGAGAAGATAATCAGAATAAATTTTGGGAATGATTTGGGAGATAGCAGAATGAAATGTACAATCTGATATAAGGTATGAAATGAATCAGACTTGTATAGAAAGAATTAGCTCATGGAGAATATAGGAGAAGTCTTTGATCGGGAGAATATTAAAGAGAATCTCAGAAGTAATGAGATTTTGAACATCAAAGAGATTAAATCAATTAATCGCAATGAGAGATTCAGAGAATCAGAAGATTATGAAAATATTTTGCTTTTCAGCTCAAAAAATCTTTTTATGTGTGTATCAGATATTTTCGTGAAAAATTACACACAGTTTTGAAAAATGTCATCATCAAAGTGCGTCTGAAACTCCCCCTGGAAATAAGCACACACAGTTAGTCAACTCATAGAAATGAAATCAGGAGCAAAAAAATTATAAAAATAAAACTCCCTCTAAATCAATGCAGCTTCAGAGTTGAATTCAGGGCAGGAATTCCAGAAATATTTGTCTTTCAGACTCGGGTTCTAATCTGAAGTGATTAGAAGCCATATGTCACGGAAGCTCGGGTTTCAGTCTGATGTAACTGAAAGCCTTTGACTCTGGTTCATTGAAGTCCGGGTTCTAGTCTGAATTAACTAGAAACCACTTTGATTTGAAACACGGGTCTTGATCTGATGTAATCAAGAGCCTATTGAAATGAAGAACGGGTCCTTATCTGAAATGATAAGAAACCTATAACCTGCAGAATTTAAGATGTCTTTGGTATCCAAACAGATTTGGATCCAGACTTGTTAGCGCTCTTGGGTACCCATTTCAAAACAGGTTTTGGTACCCACTTGTACTTGGGTTTAGGTACCCATTGCATGTTATAACTATCAGCTTCTCTTTCAAACGCGGAAATCAAATTTCTTTGAGTATGAGAAAATTGAATATCTGAATTTCTAAAGAAACTTGAATTTGAATGATCAGACTTTTGCGAACTCTTCTTTTTGAAAAACTGTCCTGTTCTTGTCTGTTTCTGATAATACTTGGTATTTTTCTGTGAAAATGTTTTCTGATTAGAATGACCAGTATTTTCAGAAACTTTAAGAAAATTTGACTTCGAAGATTCACCGGTGTAAATCTTGACCGGAAGTTGTTCAACAATTTTATCTTTGCCGCTGTGTATCTTTAACAGATACTTAAGTTTAAGATCTGAAGAAGAATCAAACTTAGCAGTGTTAGTTAGATTCACTTCACTTTCAGAAGACAAACCAGAGTGATTAACATTGGATTTTAAACACACTGAAGAAGGGGTCTTAACCTTTGACTCAGTTGATGAAGTAAACACATGTAATTGTTTTGTAAGATGAAGTATCTGATCTTCCAAACTTTTGATAATGACTAAATTTGAATTTCTGTCATGATCAAATGATTGGTAATCAGATTTAAAAGATTGTTCTTTGATTAAGAACATTTGTCTTTCATCTTCAAACAATTCAGATTTTGATTTAAAATCTTGTTCTTTAAGTAAGAACTCATGTCTTTCCTTCTCAATCAAATCTTTAGTTAAAGACAACTCTTGTTGAAGAGCAAAAATTTCTTCATTTTTGTTTAAAATACAATTCTGATCAGTTGGTTTTGTCTTACAAAGTGTATCTTCAAGATCCTGAACTTTCTTGTAAAGATCAGATCTTTCAGGCAAAAGATATTTCAGTTGAGTTGCATTCTGAAAATTTTCTTGTTTCAGCTCATCAAGTTCTTTAAGTAATTCAGATATTTTCAATTGATGAGCACAACTCTCAGAGTTTTGTTTTTCTTTTAAGTTTTGAATTTCTTCATTCAGTATTTGTACGTCACGTAACGCCAAATGTTTATCAGTATTTAACTGAACAAGAATGTCGTAATTGTTCTTACGAATCTTTTCAGATTCAGTAAGTTTGGCGATCAGCTCAGATTTTGAAAGTTGTTCATATGCCATTTTGAATTGCTTGAAATTGAATCTTCCAAGATCTTTTATGGAAAAATGAGTGAATTCTGATAAAACTTTGAGAATTATATCTAAAAATGATAACTTGTGAAAAATCAGCTCGGAAATGACTTTTTGACGTTGAAATTTTAGATTTTCTGTAGAAAAATGCCCGTAACTTTTTCTGGAGTGGAATTGGGCCTCGAAAATTTACCGAACCGGCTGCGCCTGTTCTAGAAATGTAGATCTCTTTTCAAGTTTCGATTTGACGTATGGTAGGCCTTCTAACGATATTCCAGTCAAAAGTTATGGTCAATTTAAGCAGCAAAGGTCAAATAGTCAAAACTCGAATAATGAATTATGAAACTCGAATGATATGAGATGAAACTCGAATTATTAAGGTTGAAACTCGATCAAAGAGAGATGAAACTCGAACTATAAATGATCAAACTCGAATGATGAATTATCAAACTCGAATGATGAAAGGATCAAACTCGAATGATTAAAGATAAAACTCGAATGATTGAGTATGAAACTCGAATGAACAAGAATGAAACTCGAATGAAGAAGGTATTAAACTCGATCAATTAAGCTTGAAACTCGATCAATTAAACATGAAACTCGAATGATTAAGGCTTAAAACTCGAATCATAAGGCATGAAACTCGATGAATGTATTATCAAACTCGAAATAAGCATATATCAAACTCGAATGAAGCATTCAGCAAACTCGAATGAAGCATTCATCAAACTCGAATAAAGCTTTCATAAAACTCGAATGCCTTCTTTATAAAACTCGAATGCCTTCTTTATAAAACTCGAATGCCTTGTTAATAAAACTCGAATGCCTTCTTTATAAAACTCGAATGACACTATGAATATAGTTATGCCCGAGTTTTATCATTTTTCAATAAAAACAAGATCAGATTCGAACTTTTTCAACAAAAATCCATGATTTGACCTCAAATTGATTTCGAGGGTTCGTTTTAATAGCAGAAACAACTTTTGTGAAATCACTTTGGCTAATTCTCGATTAAAAACCAAAAATTGACCAAAAACCTCAAGAACACACACTTTTTCAAAAAATCTGAAATTTCTCAATTAAATTCTGTGTGTTTTGAGATAATATTTGATGTTTATGTCATCAGATTCGCCTTTAAATTTCACACCTTCGATCCAAAATTCAGATCATTTCATCCACAGAATCAAAATCCTCAATTGATTTTCAGATTTTCAAAAAAATGAATATAACAGTGTTCTAAAAAAAACGATTTCAGATTCAAAATTCACTCAAATTCAGCCATATTAGGCTCTGATACCAATTGTGAATTCAAAATTTCATGCAATTCATACAACATAACACAATTCATGTGAACAATTATAACAATCTAACACAATCTATTGAATGATTAAGAGAAGAATATTACATTGGTGTTCTTGGCTTTCTTGCAAAGCAAACTTCTATTCTCTCTCTAGATCCGTATCCACTTTCTATTCTGTTCGATCACTTACAAAATAGAAATACTACTTCTATTTATATACACACTATAACTATTGTGTATTTACAATAAATTCCCCTGAACTATTACAAAATATTGTTTTCAACTCTACTTATAATTGTACCCAACATATTTGATGACATAACCGCGAGTCCATATTAAGTTTATTAACTATATATAAAAAGTTGACTTTTGTAGTATTAATTATTTAATTTTGTTTATGTTGAATTAAAGTGGTCTTGTTGTTATATACATAATACATGTATTATTTAATTCGCATTTATGGTCATTAATGTATGGGTTTACATTATATACTGGTTTACTATTAACCCATATATTACATGAGATTAAAAAAATAAATTTTAAATTTGTGTCTTACTTATAAAAATAAAAATAATTTTTATTTATTTTATTATAAATATTAGTAAGAACAAGTGATAATATATATAATGTAACACCCTCAATCTATTCCCCAATGTCATGTAAATAATACGTCAACAACAGTATAATATAATAATCTCTATTATTCCCAAGGTGAACAAGTGAAAACCCGATAATTTAAAACTTTAATTTACATCGAAAGTAACAGTAATCCCTGGTTAAGTTACACAATATTCGAAGTATGTACATACAATCCCTAAAATATAACTACCTCTAAGAAAGGTAGTGTAACACCCCGACTCCCGAGTAGTTACGTGTAATTACCCCATTGGCTGATTATAATAGTGATTATTGCGTTGGTCCAATTACGTCACGTAGTGGATTATACGTGTCGGGACGAGGATTACGTGGATTCGATATATAATTTTAGTGGATTAATTATTTATATGGATTCACAGATTTAAATGAGATTTAATAATATAAATAGTGGATTTTTTATAACGGGGCCGGGTATCGGTGTCGAACCCGCATTATAAAGGATCCGTATATATACGTATGTGTGTGTGACTTGCTCCTTTTTCCTTCCTTTTGTGCAAAACAGTGAGACAAGGGTTTGTGTGTGTGTAATTGTTGCTACTGATCAGATTGAAGTCAAATTAGTGAAATTAAAGTGCTGCAAATTTGATTAAAGTTTCAAAGGTGGTGTTCTTCACTTGAGCAAGGTAAGAACCTTTGATCTAAATATGAATTCGTGTGTTTATTGTTGAGATGTGTTGGGAATTGGTGTGTATGTGTTTTAGAAGTGTTTTGGTACCAGTAGTATGGGTTTATAGTACTGGAATCGAATTATGGACGTGAGATACCTCCTGGGCAGAACAGAAACCAGAACAGAGGATCTACTGTTTGTCGTGAGCGAGGTCGCGACGCACTGAGCGCGGCCGCGATGAGCAGCGAGAGAGAGAGAGAATGCGAGATAGGGTTCAGACGCGATCGCGCCCCGCGACGGGGGCAACGCGACTGCAATCTCGCTTGGGCGGGGCAGGTTTGGTTTTGTGCTTTGGGTCAATTTGGGGTTGCTTTTTGGGATATCTGGGATTAATCTGGGGAGATTTGTTGTGTGTACAGGGATTTACACAGATCGGTGCGGGTCAGATTCGGGTCCGCGGGTTAGGGATATTGTGCGGAGTGATCCAGGTGAGTACGCGAGATCTTTTAAAAAGACTAGACATCGTCCTTTGAGTCTTTCAGTGTTTATATTTCATATATGTTTATATGAATTGTATGGGCACTGCGAGCTGCCCCTCGGGTATGAGTTTACCCTTCTTCATATATACTGTGCATGAGATCCATTATAGTGTGATCGCGATGAGTTATCGCGGGAGCTGTGCTCTGATTAACCCTATGTAGGGTTCCCATATATATATATATATATATATATATATATATATATATATATATATATATATATATATATATATATATATATATATATATATATATAGGGTCGAGATCAATGGAGTACCATGTTAGACTGGGGAACCGGAGTCCCCCATTGTTTGGTTACAAGTAAGAAGGGTAATATAGTAAATTAAATATTATTTTAATTAATAGATGATAATTAGTGATTTAGAAAATCACTTAGTTGTAGGGATTTGATATCCCTTATAGTCAATTAAATTTTATTTTAAGTAATTGATGATAATTAGTGATTTAGAAAATTCCTTAACTGCAGGGATTTGATATCCCTTACGTGCAGTTACCATGTGTTTACGTGAACATAGTTTTTCTATTTTCGTATATTGCACATGTGCAATATACATGTGCAGTATATCTTTTCTTTATGTGATAATAACAGTACGATAAAGAACTTATTGAACATGTTCAATAATGGTACCGAACATGTGCAATATACTGGGAATTGCCTTTAAAACCATATTTGAAGACTTTGAACATGTGCAGTAAGAGAATTTATAGAGGTAAAACACATTAAACATGTGCAGTATTGAACATGTGCAATATACATGTGCAGTATAGAACATGTGTGAAATTGAACATGTGCGGAATTGAAGCGGACGACGGCTTGAAATCGATTTCAATGGAGGGTTATCGCTGAATGGGCAACAGAATTAATAACTGCAACTGAGAAACTATTGGGATTTAGAGAATATTTGATTCTCATTTTTGAAAATTTTATACTCATTTTACGCCTCACATTAAATGACATGGGATTCAATTGTCAGCAGAATTTTGGGTATTAATTACTAATCTTAATGTAAAATGAATGGTTGTGAACGGTACCCTGGTACCCCATTGATCTTGAATATATATATATATATATATATATATATATATATATATATATATATATATATATATATGTGTGTGTGTGTGTGTGTGTGTGTGTGTGTGTGTATGTGTGTGTGTGTGTTTCGTGAACCACATGGTTCACATGAACCATTCATTGTGTTACTGCCTAATTACTGCATAATTTTGTTTGTTACGTGAGCAACTCATTCATTGTACACATTTTTCAATGTAGGTGTTTTGGATGAAAAAGGCATTGTCACAACGGGTACCGAATAACATATTGGAAAACAACTAACGAACAACAACGAACCGCGGTAAACCATTTTCGACTGTAAAAAAACTCCCGCCGTGAACTTCCGATGAACCACTCCATAATCCACTCTCTGACCGTATACTCTCTTACACACGATGAACCGTCGTGAACCGTATTCTACAACTACCAAAACCCCTCTGCCTTCTACTCGTCTTCTACCGTGAACCACACCCACCTACTCCATGCATGTCCCCGTGAACCACACCCACAACTACCAAAACCCCTCTCACCGCCGTCCGTCGCTTGAAACCTTTGATTCACCAACTTGCCGCCGTGACTCACAACCACCAGCGCCGTGTGAACCGTAAGCCAGCAATGCCGCCGTGAATCGCCACCCACCAGAGCCGACGTGAACCACCAGTGCTGCCGTGAACCGCAAACCCACCAGCGCCGCCGTGAATCGCAAAACCCTCTTGCCGCCGTGAATCGCCTCTCAAACCCACACAACAGTTTGTCGCCGTGAATCACCTCTCAAACCACAAAACCGTGAATTTAACTAATTAGCTAATTAATAGGATATATTTGTCTAAATTATAATGGTGCACAAATTACCAAATTACCCTCTACCTATTTTAAAAGGGTTATAAAAGTCTAATTGATTACAAATTTGCCACCTTGAGTCCCATTGGTTGATTAACAAAATTCAGCGATTTCATTGGTTCTTACCGTCCTCATTTTAAGCACGGTCCTCATTTTATCCTCTATGCGGCTATTATTCCTGCTAGCCCCACAGGCGTGGCTTGGCTGCAGGGGGGGAGGGGTTTCCCCAATCGAGATGAGTATCTCATTCTGTATTTGATCTCGAGTGGCTCTAGGCAGAGGTTAGGGTGGCATGTTTTATGCCATGTAATGTAGAGATACATTGTTGCCATGTGACATGCGTTATGTGCTTATGTGATTAGTGCAGTGTAATCCTTGTGTACTCACGAGCTACGAAACTTACGTATTCGAGTCTACTGTGTCTATTAGGGGAACCAAATATAGGGCCGCCAGCTCCTGAGCAGAAATAGGAGCGTTGGGATTGTTGCCGAGGGTTCCGCGTCTTGTTGACTGTACGTGCATGCATCTGTTGGGAAACTTTTGGGTATCTGGGTCGGGTCTGTCTGTAAACATTGGGATCCGGGTTTGGTTCTGTATGTTGGGTTAACTGTTAAACATTGTGATTGATATGTGTAAAATGTTTTAAATAATCAGTGTTTGTGTAAACTTTCAAGACCCAACCGTCACAATCTCCTCTTACCTATTTACCACTAATACCCTAATACCTCGATTTCACTAACACTATTATCCCAAAGCTCCCTTCTCATGGTAACCCTTATATTAGTATCACAGACTCCTATATCTCGTGTAACAAGTATCTCGCCATATAAGAAATCACCGTGTGATCACATTAGCCACTACGACAACATCAAAAACACTCAATTAAACTCATTAATATTGATATCCCAAACAATCTAACTTTCCAATCAATTATTAACACAACTCCATATATCTGGTAATCTCTATCTCATGTCCCTCTAACTCAAGCTTAACACAGGATCATTCTGTAGTTCAATTTTACCCCAATCTATATCCCTGAACGATCCCTAACTCTATCCCTGTTACTCAATATGCTATAACTATTCCCTTCCCATAGAACTCTAATTGCACTCTTACGACATTTCATTTTTTTTTCATACTCAAGTAGGATACCCAACTCTATCTCGCGGGTTCACACGACAACCCAAATGTTAACTCTTTCTTTCTCGACACGTAACCTGTCTGGCTAAACCCTACTCTTTAACTCATCTCAATAACTTGTAAAAAGTCCTCGACGCTTCTCATCACAAACTAGATAAAAAAACCCATCCCTAACTCAATGCTCGTTTCCGTAGAAATTATAACACCTGACTCTTTCTCGTTCCTTAACTCAAAATTTTCTGATAGATCAGTTACTCTGTAATATCTCATCAATCAATTAACTCACACACTCACACACTCATTTCTCAAGCGTCTCTCACCCTTAAGCATGCTGCCCCTTCGAGTCTCTCTCACCGGTACACAAGAATAATAACATGTATTTATTTCACATAACGTTATACTACACAACTCTTTTAACACTTAGTTAATCTACTTCAGATCACCACCCAAAGGATCTAAACACAATGGTTTAAGCTTAAGCATCCACTAGATACTTAACATCTTAAACCTAGGCTCCAATACCAAGCTTGTAACACCCTCAATCTACTCCCCAATGTCACGTAAATAATATGTCAATAACATTATAATATAATAATCTCTAATTATTCGCAAGTTGAACAAGCGAAAACCCTGAAAACTTAAAACTTTAATCTACGTCAAAAGTCACGGTAATCTCTGGTTAAGTTACACAATGTCTGAAGTATGTACATACAATCCCCAAATTATAACTACCTCTAAGAAAGATAACTAACTCCTTGAACTCTGAAGATGTAAACCTACTTGGGTCCTTGGGTCCAGCAGAGGTACACACATTTAAAATACACGGTCAGCTAACGCTGGTGAGAATGCAAGTGTTAGTAGTATGATCATTAAAACTCAGTGAAAGATAGTAAACTCAGTAATAAGTGTCAAGCGTTCTCTACTGAACAAATATATGAGATCCCACAAGAATAGGTACTCATCTCGTATGGAAGAATCCACGTACCTAAATCCCTAGACCGCACAAAGCGGTCGTCAGGAGCTCAAAAGGGAATCTGGAGCGACCCGACCTTGTAACCAAGTTGAAAGAAAGAGATGATGAATTGGCAGCTCAAATCACATATTGAAACTCAATTTCTATTTGTTACAGATGTTGGATAAGTTCACACATACACAACACGTTTAGTTCTCTGATTTTGAAAGAGAATGATGAAAGCAAGCTAGCAAGGTGGTGACACATTTAAACATTTTCGGTTATAACTCGGTCTAACACCCAATATCTGATCCCGTTATCATAAAACACAAGTTCATATCATCGGGCCACAATTAAATCAACAATTACAAAGATTGTAATCTTTTATAAATAGTCCCAATGGTATCAGAGCCGGGCACCGGACCAATGTGCACAGCGAGGACGCTCCACCGGGACAGGATATTGTCCGCTTTGGTCACCCCAACACGGCGCTTCACAGTTTGTTTCATCCCAAAACGCGTCCTGTTAGGGAGAGAGTTATCTCACCCTTATAAAGGTCTCTTGGTTTCTCTCACCCACCAATGTGGGATGTCACACGAAGGCTCATTATTGACATTTTGTAAATAATAGTGTCATCTCATATATATCTAAAGAAAACTTTATAATGATAATAATTATATATTTCGTGTAATTTTTCAAAAAATAATAACATAAAAGATAATCAAATATTATTCTTTGGGAGCATAAAGTTAATAATTTATCTTCTTAATTGGTTATCAATGATTCAATACCATTTTTGTCAAATTTGAATATTATGTACCTGATATTTCTTTATAATACTCTATTTTTTACTTTTCTATTACCTACTCGATGTTTCTTTATAATACTTTCTTTCTCTTTCTTACTTTTCTATCACATATTTTGTTTTTCTTATTTTATAATTATTCACAATATATTTCTTAAAACTAAAACTTTATCGTCTAAACAAGTTTTAACTTTTTATAGAAACCCTTGTTTTTTATTTCTGAAAACTATAACTTGAAAACTGAAATTGAAAAATAAATAGTTTTCGTTAACTAAATGCAACCTAAGCATCATCCATTTGTCATTTACACATGTTTTAAACACATGTTTTAACCACTCTGTGTAAGCTTTCATATCGTGAAAACATGGCATTTCACACTTGTAGATCATAATGAACAATATAAACAAATCTCGCCTAAGACCAGGATCGATCTAAACCACCCCATTTATAAGTTTTTGTTCGGGGCCCCAAAAAAGATAGGAACGGCCCTGCAAGACATGGACATAATGGTTGAATATTATCCTTTCGAGTTTTCAATAGTTGAGCTTCAAGTACTTAAAGAACAACTTTGAAATTATGTCTTCGACGTCTGTGGAGATGCAAGGTTGATAATATGAATGGAATTGGAGACAATGCCAAGATGATGGTCGATACAAGAAAAGACCAAAGATATCCAATACTATATCCTCTTCGAGGCCGTCATTGATTTTGCCTGTGGTGACATCCACTGTGGAGTGAGCGTTTTCCACCATTAAGTTAATAATTAGTGACTCAAGGAACAAAATTAGGGGACCGGTTTTTGAATGCTTGTCTAGTGTTAGTAATGATGCAACTTTTTATTATTTTCATAACATGAAAACATTTCATGAACAATTATAAGAACTTTATTTAAAAGCACTTCATATATTTTGCACACTCTTTCGCGAAATTCCTAGGATCGCCACTGAAATCAAGCCAATTCTTAAATGAGAGATTTATCCCAAATCAGTGTTATTGACAAAACCTGGAGAGTGGAAAATCTAAATAATAACAACAATATACACGAGTGAAAATAACAATTATATACCTTGAAATTAGTTCCTAAATGTCATTGTGTAACAAAACCTACAGAGGGGAAATAGATTTAAAGTAGGTTCTTGAGACTTGAGAGACGTTGAAATTAGTTCTTCACACTTGAGAGACCTAGAAATCACTCTTTAAGAAAACTTGAAAACCTTGAATCGAGAGAGCAAAGAGAGTATAGAGAGATCGTTTTTTTTTTTTTTTTTTTGAAGAAGAGAGAGGAGAAGCCGGTTCCACAAGAAAGAGGGGGAAGGAGCCAAACAGAGGTGGAGAATGAAAAAACCTAGCGGGAAAATGAAAAAAAAAGAAAAGAAAAGAAATTCTTAATTGGCTAAAATATGTGTTGGATACTTAAATGCATAAATGGTCCAGTGGTTTGTTTTAAAAGTTGGATTTTGTCCCTAAAATTTTAATTTCGCAGAATTGGTCCTTATTATCACTATTTGATTGCAATTTTGGTCCCTCGACCTATTAACTTTTCTAATATGACCAATTTGCTCTTATTTTGATGGAAACCACAAGAACCATTTCTGCAATTAATTTTTTTTAAACTATTTTTACTCTTAAATAAATAATTTATTTTATAATGTTAATTAACTTTAATGAATTATAAAAAGAAAAGAATTGTTTTATTTATGTTGATTCGTAAATAATTTAAATATTTTTAGTCTTAATTAAATTTAATTAAAGTGTAAACCTCTCAAAAATTATAATAAAAAAATCATTTATGTTTAGAAATTGTTTTTTAAAGGTTTCATAAATAAGAAAATTTTCCTCTAAAATTAATTATACTGGTTCATACATTTATAATCAAAAAATATTTATGTTGATCAAAACACAAAGATCTTTTATGTAATTGACTCCACTTTATTTTTAGTGTTAATTAACTTTAATAAATTATAAAAAAATTATTTATGAGCCAACAGTTTAATTAAAGTTAAAATTATTAAAAAAACTTAAATAAATAAAAATTAAACGTTTAAATTGATCGAGTTAAAAAAAACTTCAAAATGGTCTATGACAACTCAAATTTTTTTATTTAACATATCAATTATTTTATCGTTTTAACTTTGATTACACCAAAAACGATTTAAAAATTTAGGTCCATATAAGATCTTTAAGATTCATGATTAACAACTTTAATCGTCAAACTTTGGTTTGTCAGACCTTTACATAAAAATCAAGAAATATAAATAGGTTTTTAATCTTTTTCGTCTTTCAATTTGACTTTTCATTTTAATCCGATTAAATCGACACCTTAAAATTTTAAACCATTTAGATTTTTCACTTTAGCATAATCACCTTGCTTTGTGTAACACCCTACTTTTATTACTAATACCACGTAGAACTTATAGTCCACGTCACCCGATATAAGCATCATCATCAAGGGTAAACAACTATTTAACTATTAAACATCCATGTCAAGCATAAGGTAACAACGAAACAGGAACCAACCCCCGTTAGTAAATTAGTCTGTCAACCAGAATACGGTTACAGATTACAATCATCCCAAAATATTCGTGGCGAGTACGCCAAACCACAAAATACAGAGACCACTCACTGAAGTAGTCGCTAACTACGATCCACGCGGCGGGTCTCGACTAGTGCCCGCAGTATCTCTAGTATCTGGTCTCACACCTGAGATGCACATATATACAACTGTCAGTTAGAAGATGGTGAGTTACTATAAACAACATTAAAATAAATTTATAAAACAGTTAGCACAATATAACGACTGATAATCAACTCAACATGCGGCCGAACAACCCGTTGCTTCATCGGGAGCGACCCGGGATAGCCTGCATAGCTCACTCCACAAAGTAGTGTCTAAGCCAGGACCTCTGGGTTGGGAATGACCCAGCAGGCCTCTACTCTGCGTACAACAACTATACGCGCGATCCACGAACTCTGCTGTGTCTTAACAAATATCGACGTATAATAGGGATCCGCACTGGACCTGGATAATAAACAACAAAAGTAAGTAACTCACCCGAAGCACGACTACAGTCCCGCTATCTACGTCGGTCTCGACAGGTTCCAGGCTCAACTACAAATCCTGGAAACAGTAAACACAACTACACTGTAACGACTAGCTAACGAACTCATAACAACTATACTACTGAACTCACGAACTCAACATAAGTCAACAAGTCAAGACCCACGAGCGCGGCCAGGAGCGCAGCCACGATCGCGGTCAGGGTCCCTCTATCGCGGGTGGCATCGCAGTCGCGATGCCCATCGCGTCGTTCATCACATCGCGGCCGAGATCCTCTAAGCGCGGTCGTGCTCCTCGGCTCGCGATTCCTGTCTCGGTCGCGTTCTTCCTCCCAGCGACCACCCTAGCCGAGTCACCCTGATCGCGGTCACGACCAGGGGAGCGCGGCCGCGATGCAGCGACGAACAAAGCAGTTCATGCTCTGTTTTTGGTTCAGCTAGGGGGTTTCTTCCCCAACTCGATTATGCGTATATCAGGGTTATAAACTAACCCCAACCACGTCTATCTACTTAATACAACTACTCAACTTGTTCTAGCAGCAATCACTAACCTTAAGAAGCTTTCCCTTCTTGAATTCAAGCTTTAACTTGGAGAAGATGATGAAGGGGTTCAAATCTCTGATTATGGCTGCCTCTAATCCTTCTCAATTTGTTTCCCTCTCTACTGCTCAGCTAGAAAGTATACACACACGTACATATCCCTTGAGTTTTGGTGAAAAGAAGGAAAAAGCAAGTCACTTGGGTATATATACGTTTTGGCTCTCGATCCCAATTAAAACGGGTATAATACTCAATACCCACTAGTTAAACACCCGTAAACCCAATTATTCACGAATTACTACTTCGGGTTTAGAATGTTAATTAATTCATTAAAACAACCCCAAACCCACTATTATTACTAAACTGGTTATTATCTCAACCGATTAAGATTCACTAATAAAATTCCACCAACTCATTAAGATCATTATCAAGGCCAATAGATAAATTCCACGTACCTGCTGCTGATTCCCGGATGTTACACTTTGATACAAATGTGAATGGATTATAAAATAGAATCTTTGGCCGATTTTATTTAAGAAGAATGTAAAATATATTTGACCAACAAACATATTTTTATTATAAATTTATGAACCAACATAAATAATTATAGAGTCAAAATATTTTTATAATATTTTATATATGAAACCTCTAGAAAATAGTTTCTAAACATAAATGATTTTTTCGATTATAAATTTTGATTGGTTTACACTTTGATCATAAGTAAATTCAAATTAATTAAGACTAAAAATATCTAAATCATTTATGAACCAACATAAATAATTGAATAATTCTTTTTTTTATAGTTTATTAAAGTTAAAGAAACACTAAAAAAATAATTATTTAATTAAGAATTAAAAAAAAGTTAAAAAAATAAATTGTAGAAATGGTCCCTATAGTTTGCATCAAAATAATGATAATTTGGTCATATTAGAAAAGCTAATAGGCAGAGGGACCAAAATTGCAAACAAACTATAAAAATAAGGACCGGTTCTGCAAAATTGAAAGCTCAGGGACCAAATCCAGATTTTAGGACAAACCACATGGACCATTTTTGTAATTAACCCTTTTTAAAATATTAAATATCTTTAAATTTCTTGAAAATAATAATAATTATGATGAAACAAAATTATTATTTATAATATTTATTTTTCGTAAAAAATAGGTATGTAAGCTGTTAATCGGGTCATGTTTGGGTTAAACACTAACAAGTCGAACCACTATTATCCACACTGACTATCTCAGACAAGATGTCTTCATCAAGTCCCTTTTTTAGTTTTGAATCTAGTTGTTTCAACTCGAATTTTGAACTCAATTTTCTTTTACAATGTTGAGAGATGAGCGGAGAGTGGGAGATATGGAGCAGAGCAATAGTACGTTATAGATAAGTGGTGCTTTGATCTTTTTTTTTTTATATCAAAAATTAACCCAATAGTTCATATGAAATTAGTTATACTGAGTTAAACGGTGTTGTCTTTTTTAATTCGTCATGTTAAGCCTAAATAGGTTATAATTGTTTACATATTTGTTATAAATTTTAATGGACTGTGATGCGTCGAGGAGTTTAGATAGTTTATTCATAGATTATGATAGGTCATATGTCTCTTTATAGATTTGGACAGTTCGTATAACATGTTATTAATACGTCATGTTGGCCTTAAAATTACTTGTTGTTCATGTAGATCATAACATGGTATCATTGGCCATGTTTGACCTTAACAAGTGATTATTGTTCATTTAACAAGTACTTATTATTCAATTAAGCCCAAAACATGTTATAATGGGCTATGTCAAGCCTTAATACTAAATATTCATTTAAGATCATAGAAGATTATTGTAAAAGTGGGCCTTAACAAGTCCCGATAAGTGAATAATATGACATAACCATATTGGACATTAACAAGTACTTATTATTAACATATTATAATGGGATATGGTGGTCCTTAACAAATATAGTAGGTCATATTGGGCCTTAACAAATGTTGATAAGTGAATAATATGACATAATGTGCCATGTTATGCCTTAAAAGTACGTATTGTTCGGTTAAGTCCATAACATGTTATAATGGGCTATGTCGGGCCTCAACAAATACTTAATATTTATTTAAGGTCATAATGGGTTATGATGATGTTAGGTCTTGATGGGTCATAGAACATAAAGCGTGTAAAAACGGGTGATATTGGTTATTAATAATTAGTTGTATATATATAATGTTATAACATATCATAATGGCTCATATTAGGACGACTTAATGGGTACTTATTGTTCATATAGGTCAATGATCATATTGTACCTTATCAATTATTTATTCTAGTAGTATATTTTTTTTATATCTTTCTAGTTGAGCCACTAATCTGATTATATATGACAAAATAATCTATTCATATCAAATTAATTATAAAGGTATATAACATGTACAAAATATCATTAATAAAAATGTCATTATACTAAATAACTTTTCTTTAAAGCAATTTTATTTATCAATCAAAAAACCCAAAATATAGGAGAGAAGGAACAACCCAACAAATCAGTTACAAAACACAACCATTCACAAGCTAAGAAACATCACAAGGCCCAAGCTAACCACTACAAGAAAAAACAACATTCTGCGATTAACACTTTCCGCAACGACATAAGTCGTCGCTAAAACCTCACTAAACGACAAAAGATGACACCTTTTTTTGACTTTCTGGGTTGAATAATTTATAAATCTTTCAGCGACGACATATGTTGTCCCTAAAAGTAAAAGTTATCTATTGCGATGACAATTGATGTTTTAGCGACGACGTCCAAAGGTGTTTTTCTTGTAGTGAAAATACATCCAAAAGCCAAGGACATGGGATCCAAAGCGACCAACTCCAGTTCTTACGGCTTCTACTTGTCATCCACACCAACTATTGATTTGAAAAGACGGGAAACGTCATCTAGTATCACCTTTCGTTTCTCATCATCTTAAGCAAAAACTACTTTTTTAATTCATTTTCAAATCGACCATATAGTTACTAAACAACCTCCTTGAAATACTTTCTTTGCACTTTGCACCATGTTGGTTAAGAAAATTATCTATTGCTTGGAACTGAAAACACTCCCAAGACATTACCGTAGGAACACGAAGACCCCACCAAGCCCACATTTTTTCTAAAGACATTTAGGGTGCATTTAGCAAGTAAGAATTTTTGGTTTGGAGTTTTTGGTAAACTGAAAACTTGATGGGTTTTAAGAAAAAAATATTATAGAGATGAGAATGTGTTTAGGTGCGTTGTAAATATTTTTTTGTAATTTTTATTTTTTTTCACTCTTCTTTATCACATTTTAAAGATGAGATTGGGATGACTAAATTAAAAACAAAATGCAAAAATCTTAAAAAAAAAAGTTTTCAAGTTACTTGTAATTTTAAAAACTGAAAATTAAGAACTAAAAACATAAAAAAAAAAAACAATGGCCAGCTCCATATTCGATCTATAAAAAACTTCCAATAGTCAGCAATTGAATTTTCTTCTACCGTTCATAAAAGTTTCCAAGACGTGGAAAATCAAGTAAAACTTACAAATCGAATTTCGTTTGTAATGTAATTCTATTTTCATTATTAAAAAAACAATACAAACTTTTCTATATTCATTGTACCAACACTACAAGGAAAAGAAGAAAATGCGACGGAGACCTTTTGCGGCGACATATGTCGTCGCAAATTCCCCATTAAAAGACAAAAAAAATGTGCTTTTTGACTAAAATTGGTCAAAACTCGGGGAAGGCCTTTTGCGGCGACATTGTCGTCGCAAAAAGGTTGAACAGATCAAATTTTTATTTTTTTTTTTTGGCACGAAAATAGGGTTTTGCGCGGTGAAAAAGCCGCGTTTTTTTTTTGGGAATCCGCGGCGACATCTTTGGCTTTCGGCGACGACTTGTCGCCGCCATAGGGAATCAGCGACGACGGTAGGTCGCCGCAAAAGGGTGACCGATTTATTACCCAGTAAACCAACCAGCCTCTTCACTTTTCACCACTTCACCTACCTCTCTCCCTCTCCTCCTTCTCCTCTCCTTTTGTCTTTCTCCGGCCACCCTCCACCTCCGGCCACTCTTCACCACCGGCGACCTTCTTTGTCCGGATCCACTCTCCACCACCCGGGATTCTCCTTTTTCCGGCGACCCTCCATTTTTTCCGGCGACTTCGGCTCATCTCCTTTTCTCCAGTGAATCTTGGTTATTTCCGACCAAAATATATGGTTGGTTTCATTTAACATAAATGTCGTTATTTTAATGTACATTTCTATGAACTTGAAGTTTGTTTTATTTTTCCGGTTTGTAGTTGTTGCTCCGGTGAACACTCCGGTGGGTTGACATTAAAGGTTAGTATTTTTTTCTGATTTTTATATATTATTTAAGTTATTAAATAATTTTTCAAAATATTATGTTTTAAATTTGTGCTTAAAATATAGACTTTTTATGATGTGAATATATTATCTTTTAATATGATTTCTAGTAGAAAAAATTTAATTTTATATGCATATAGAGTTTTTATGATATGAAAAAGTGTATTTAATTGCAATATATTTTTTATTGTTAGAAAGTATGAAAAGGTTATAATTAGATTATGTATGTTAATACACTTTTTTTAAAGTGTGTTTAGTTTAGTATTATTATTAGTAATTAGTGTTAAGTTGTGTTATTAAACATATGTTAGTTAGTTAGTGCTATTTAAAAAATAATACTTTTAAATCAACATAAATTAAAAAATATACATTAAAAAATTTATATAATATTTAAATGAAATAAGTTAATATGTATTATTTGATGTCACATAAGATTAGAATATTTATATATGTATGTATGTTTGTATTTCTTTAGAGTTTGTTAAAAGTATAACGTATTTTGGTATATATATTAAAATTAGTGTTATTAAAACATACATTAAATTAAAGTAACATTTTATTAATCATAACATATATTTTACTTTAAAATGTGATAAAATGAAGATATATATTAGTATGTAGATTGATTAGTGTTATTAAAACATATAGTAATTTGAATTTAAAGCAAGTTAAAACATATATTAATTTGAATTAAAAGCAAATTAAAACATATGTTAAGGTGTTATCAAATTAAAACATATATTAATATGTATATTAATTAGTGTTATTAAAACATATATTCATTTATAGTAACATTAACTTAAAACATATACTAAAGTATCATCAAATAAAAACATATATTACTTTAAAGTGACATAAAGTTGATTAATAAAGACGAAACATAAAATTAAAACAATGTTAATGTTATTATTAATTTAAAGTAACATGAAACTAAAACATATATTATTTTTATTATTACTTTAAAGTATAAACATCTATAATCACATATTCATTTAATATTATTATTATTCAAAATAAGATAATAAAATATTACTATTTATATTCAATGATTAATTTGTGTGTTTAGATAAATGTAATGTGTTTGTATGATAAGCGTGTGTTTATACCGTAAGTCACCCATCTGAAATTAATTTATTAGAAATTAATTTCGGATAGTCCCCTGTTTGGGACTGCTTTTTGAATGTTTTGTCTCATTTAGGATATGGATGTGTATGATTGGTTTACTATTTGAGAAAAATTCGGCAAATATTTTCCCTTCGCTCCTACGAATATGTGTTTCCTACACGTATTTGGGGAGTTAAGGGAAAATGCTGCCGGATTTTTCTGAAATAGTAAACTAATGATACACATTCATATATGAGACAAAACATTCAGAAAGTGGGTTAGAATGACCACCCTTACACTTCTCAGTTCGTGTTAAGTTAATATGATTTGTTAGTTTTCATTTCTTGGTATTGATAATTAATTATTACGAACGCAGTTATGACCATCGATAAGAGTTGGACTACGTGTAGAAATCGTAATTCCGATGAGTTTTTTGATGGTCTTAACACATTTCTTGAGAGGTGTAAAGACCATTTGAATGGGGCTAACTTATGTCGTTGTCCATGTTGACGTTGTTGATAATTCTGACAGTGATAATTTGGAGTCTGACAATGAGTGTGAAATACGTTATTGTTCCAGTGATGAATCTGATTGATTTGAAGTTGTAATTTGTAAAGACATTAATTAGTTATAATATGTTTATTGAGTTGTTTTTTCAATATGTTTATTGAACTGCCAACATACACTAATGTTTGTTTTGTAGGTTATACTTATAATATTTTTACAGATGACGACTGTAGCGACTGGCCACGGTGGTGATTGTGGTGGTGATCCTCCCAGGGGTTCTTGGCAACCACCATCCATTTGTCAAAGTATTAAGAAAGTTTTTAGACATTTTTAGTTTTTATTTGTTTAATTATTTGTGTTATTCATGTTGGTTAATTTGAATTGTAGGTTCAAAGACTCGTGGAAAAACCACAAATGAAGCTCTAAGAAAATTATGGAAAAAGAATGGGTAACGACCGTTGCCCATTAGATTTGATACTAAACAGGGGACGTATCGAGCCCTTGGAGATAATGCTAGCGGCTTCAACAATTTGATTGGGGCTTTTGTGGGTGACATCCCCAAATATTTTAATTCGTGGAGTGATGTACCCGATCATCTAAAAGCCCCTTTATGGCCTGAACTACAAGTTAAATTTGTTTAATATATATTTTTGTAAAGACATCAAAATACACACTAACATGACTCTTTTTTATAAATTGCAGACATATTTTGACATGGGACCTCACTTGTCGGGTCCACATTCGTCACAAATAGTTGCGGGAGTTAATGCACAATGTGCATCTAGATTTAAAGATCGAAAATCCCGTTTTAAAATAAAATACTTTAGCAATCGAGGGGGGTACGAACGTCCGGATGACATCCGAAATTCCCCTCCCGAAGAAATAGAAATTGATGAGTGGCACAAGTATTGTGACTACTTTATGCAAGAGGGAACCATGCATCGAGGAGTTGTAAATGCCGCAAATAGAGCCAAACAACTCTATCCAAGTTATCATGGATCCCAAGCATACGTTCAAATACAAGATCGTCGTGTAAGTCACTTTATCTCTAAATGATAGTTGATATATATATATATATAGTATACTTGCTATGCATAGACTTGATATGTATTCTTGATAATTTGTATAGACTTGATATGCATAAATGATGGTTGTTATATACAATTACATATAGTTGGTAAGATACTTGATAATTTGGTAATATATGGACTTGTTGTAATATTAGTTGGCAAAAGGTATTATTATGATGGTGATATGTATTCTTGATAATTTGTATAGACTTGATACGTATATATATAGTTAGTAAGTTGGTATAAAAATGGTATGTATTCTTTAGCGATGATATATATACTTTAGCGACGAGATGGTGATATGTATTCTTGATGGTTGTATAGACTTTTGTATAGACTTGATATGCAACAATGATGGTTGTTATATACTTGATATGCATTAATAATGGTTGTATAGATTTGATATGCATAGACTTGATATGTATTCTTGATAATTTGTATAGACTTGATATGCATAAATGATGGTTGTTTTATACAATTACATATAGTTGGTAAGATACTTGATAATTTGGTAATATATAGACTTGATATGTATATATATATAGTTAGTAAGTTGGTATAAAAATGGTATGTATTCTTTAGCGATGACATATAGAGTTATTGTAATATTAGTTGGTAATTTATACACGTTAATATTTGATATATATGTTTTTATTTACATATATATATTAAATGTGTTCAGTACGACCCTACGACGGGTCAATTTCCTAGTATCATCGACCAGTTTGGTGATATGCATCGTCGGAACAACGTTTTCGCCAATGACATTGCCGCACGACAATATGTAAGTATTTGTTTTACTTAAATGCATGAAATTGTATATAAATATTTTCTTTTAGTGTTTATTATGAAATATATATAATATCGAAATTTTTTTGTAATTATACAGCATGAGATGGAGCAGCTTCGGAATAGTCAAGCCGGAAGTTCGAATCCGATGACCGAAGAACAGATATTGTCTCAAGTGTTGGGAGAACGCCGAGGTCATAATCGAGGAATTGGGAGAAAGTTACCAGGAAGTTTTTCGAGTTCAAAGTCTCAATCACAGCCGGAAACGTATTCAAAAGCCGAAGTTGATAAACTAGTTGCTCGACAAACAAAAAAGCAACAAAAACTAATGGCTCGACAAGAACTTTTATACAATGCGTTAAGAGCCGCGAATATAGACGTTCCTGGTTATGACGAAGACTCGGAAGATGACGAAAACGAGGAAAACGACGAAGACGAAGATGATTATTAGTTTATATTATGTAATGTTTTTTTAATTGTAAATGCTTATTTGATAACTTTTGTAACTATTGTTGGTTTGAAATATATTATATTTGAGTTTGTTGGAAAATATCAAATTGTAAATGCAGCGAACAGGTTTCTATAACTCGATTGGGGGCCAAAAAAAACAGCCAAAATTTGTGCATTTTATGTCACTTTTTGCGACGACATTTTGGCCTTTTGCGGCGACATGTCGTCGCTAAAGCCCTATTTCTGTGCATTTTATGTCTCTTTTTGCGACGACATTTTGGCCTTTTGCGGCGACATGTCGTCGCTAAAGCCCTATTTCTGTGCATTTTATGTCACTTTTTGCGACGACATTTTGACTTTTTGCAAAAATGTCGTCGCAAAAAGTCAAACTGTCGTCGCAAAAAGTCGAAATGTCGTCACAGAATGTCCCCTTTAGCGGCGACATTGTCGTCGCAAAAGGTTTTGATTTTAATTTTGATTTAATTTTCATAAAACTTGTTGCGACGACTTTGTCGTCGCAAAAAGTGATGACATGTCAAGCCGATATTGCTGGAAACCGTCGTCGCAAAAGGGCCCAAATGTCGTCGCAAAAGATGTTTAGCTACGAGGCTACAGCGACGACCTTTTTGCGACGACATGTCGCCGCAATAGGTCTTCTGCGACGATATTATCACTTTTAGCGACGACATTTGTCGCCACAAAAAGGTGATTTTCTTGTAGTGCAAATGCACACTTAGAATACTAAACTTTAGAATTTAATTTTAAAAGAATGTTATTGTAAACAATATATATAATTAACTCATATGCTACCATTTTATTTATCAAAAGAATGATTAGATTGGATCAAGATCTTAAGAGCGTGGGGAGTACCCAAGCCGGGAGCGGGGCGGTTTCGCCACATCAGCCGAAGCCGGCGGCTACACCACCCCCACCCCCGCGGCCCCGCTGAAATCGAACCCCGGCCGGCTCCGCGTCCCCGCTGCACCCCGCTCCTTCTCCAACGGTCATGTGACCGTTTCAAATATTAAAAAAAAAAATTTTTTATTAAATATTTTTCCCTATAAATATATCTTCACAACACATCCATTTTCACCACCTTCACCATTTTCATCATCTCTCCAACTCTCTTTCCCATTTCTCTCAAATTCTATATTTTTTAAAGTCATGGATCGAAACACCGGCAAACAACCCGCCACAAGTCGAAAACGCGGCAAACAACCGGCTTCTCAATCAAACCCTTCTTTCCGCCCACCGCAAAATTTTACGGATAACTCGGCACCATACGTGCCACAATTTTCACCCCCCAATCCACAATATTACCAACCATCCCCACCCAATCCACAATACAATATTACCAACCATCCCCACCCAATCCACAATATTATTCCCAACAATCCCCACCCAATCCGCAATATTCCTCGCGAGAATTTCACGAGGGTTTCGAACCATATGCTTATCGGGACCCCGCATCTAGAGACGAGGACGACGATGAGACGGTACCCGAAACTCAACCCATCGATTCCGACGAGGAGACGATTCCGGTAAACACCGCGGCAACCGGGTCTACACGAAAGGGTCCAATGAAAGCGAAAATGTGGACCTCCATGGAAGAAAAGGCTTTGGCGGAAGCCTGGATCGATATTTCCGAAGATCCAACTACCGGAAATAATAAAAAACGTTCAAATTTTTGGGGACGAATCCTCCAAAATTTTGATAACCGAGTTGGTGGAACTAGCCGCACCACCCACCAACTTAATTCAAAGTGGAAAGACATGAACCGCAATTGTACAAAATTTGGCGGCATGTTTAACAACAATGCGATGCAGCGACGGAGCGGGGAAAACGATTACGACGTTTTCACCAACACCCAAGAACAATACAAGGCCCTTAATAAAGGTAAGCCGTTTCCACACCAATCGGCTTGGGAGGTGCTTCGACGTCATCCAAAGTGGAACCCCGTTCCACAAATGGATGATTTTGTTGAGCCGCAAAGAAAGCGGTCCAAAACTTCCGAATCTAACACGATCGGAACACCGTCTTCTGATGCGGCATTTTTAGGTCTTGACATTGACGAAGATGACGAGGGCGACGCGGATCTTGAGCAGCTTGAACGACCACGCCGCAAGGGGAAAAAACCAGCATCAACATCAGTCGACCCAGAGATGCAATCAAAATTCGAAAGGATTTCATCATGTCACGAGCAAGATCTTGAAGATAAAAGACGTCACCGAGCACGACTTGAAGAATTAAAAAAATCAAAACAAGAAAAAGAATTGGAGTTGAAAGAGAAAAAATATAATGCGTACATTGCGTCACTGAGTGAACAACAACACGAACGTGACTTGGAATTTTTCATTCGGCCACACGACCATCTGCAAGGTAACGCTTTGGAAGCCGTATTGGCCCGCAAACAAAGAATTGCGGAGCGTTGGGGATGGCGACTATAATTTTTTTAGATTATGTACTTTTTTTAATTTTTAGTTTCGTAAGTTTTTATTTTTTAGTTTCGTAATTTTATTATGTAATAGTTTTTTAAATATTTATGAAATTAATTATTTTATATTTAATAATTGTTTTCTTAATTAAAATGTTAAAAAAATTAAGAAAGATGGAAAGGTTAAGAAAGGTGGGTATTTCCTAGTTAGAAAGGTGGAGAGAGAAAAGCTGACGTGGCGCTGACGTGTACAGAAAGATGGATTTGGGAGAGGTGGGTACTCCCCACACTCTAATTCTATGATGGATCTTAAGAGCTCAACTAAGATCTTAATTACTTACACTTGAGAGATCCTATTAAAATCGTAAAATTGTAATGTTAACTGTTAAGGTTGGGACCTTATCAATCATGTTGTGAGAGAGAGAGAGAGAGAGAGAGAGAGAGAGAGAGAGAGAGAGAGAGAGAGAGAGAGAGAGAGAGATTTTAATACCATAATTGTGTGTGTATTTGTGTGTGTGTATGATTAAAACCATATTTTTCCGTTACAAAAGCTTAATTACTTCAATCCTTCACAATTTTCCTAACACCTTGTGCTATCTTTCGTTTCCGTTCGCTAGTGTTCTTGAGCAATACTTGTTAATCTTGTTCTATTCTATCACTTGGATTCAGTTTTCTAGTTTTTGGCCGAAGATCGATCGAATTTACAGAAAACTAATGGAGAGGACGCTTATGATTGTTATCGATGGTTCAATGGAGATGAATCGCTATTGGGTTGATCTCAACGATATTCTCGAACGCATCGTTAGGTACAACTTTTCGTTTAATTTGATCGAATTTATCTTTGAGTGATCAAAAAATTGTGTCAAATTAGTACAGTACGTAAGTTTCTCCTGCATTATTAATCCATTATTTGTTTGCAGTAAGTTCTGTTCGAATACTGCAACAACTTCTAAGGTCAGTTTCTTTTCTTTCTCCCAAAACTTTCTTGAATTTATGGCTTCATATTCATATTCATATTCATATTCATATATATGTTCTTCGAATAGGAACCCTCCTGCAAACCTGATTATCTTCTCAAGTTCATCGTCAATTACAAAGAAGACAAATCTTTTGGTGTGTACAAAGTTTGATCTTGATACTTTTCTTGAGCACAAATTAATGGGTTATCGAATTATCGTCAAAAAGTTTGTTTAATTTGATTCTTGTATATCAGCTGGACCCAAGGCACCCATTGAATGTTGGGAGAAAAACATGAATGCATTTCTACGTTCGCTGTCGCTTGTATACATTGACAACAGACAGAGTAACTTTCGTGAACCGGGACTCATCGATTTGCTCTCTAAAGCATTAGTGTTAAGTGAAAATCGATCTCCCGAGTTACTAAATGTGTTTACTAAATGTGGTTTATGTATTATAGATGTTCCCGTTACCGGCAAATATATTAAAACACAAGAAACTGATGCTGGTAAACCGACAATGTATTCTGTTAACTGCAACAAATCCGATGCCACCGGCTGATTTGATTCGAAGAATTCGAGTTCTTGGGACTGGGGAGTGTGTTGAAGGAGGAATAGATACGATATTAGCAGACGCCGAAACAGTTGCTCGCTCTTATGCTGAGGTAAATCGTGATTAATTTCGAGCATTCTTTTTTCGTTGTTTTCGTCACAATGTAGTGATATATATATATATGCAGACTAATTAATTTATTCTATGTTTTATGGGAACAGTCATTTGTGTCATTATCAGTGATTTGTCCAACGAAGACGCCATTTCACAGACGGATTTTCGATGCTGTAGGATATCTTATCGATCTTTATTTCTTTATGGTTAATTTAAGACTGTTTTACATGATAATTATCGATTCTTACACACTTTCGATCTTTAATTTACGCAGGGTAACAGTCTTCATGACTCGTTCATCAGGAAGCTCGAACAATATGAGCTCTTTTTTTTCATATCTTCACAATTCAAAGAAGCTCAAGAAGTCGTCGAGCGTCTCGAAGCCAAACTTAAGGGTTCTTGTTCACTTCTTTTTCTTAATATATTGCCAAATTTACAAAACTTTTAAATGATTTTGTAATAGTTACAGTAGATTGATCGATCGATTATTGTTTCTTTGCTCACGCAGATGGCTGATACGTAAGCAGCCGATTTCAGAATCCTCGGCCTAGCTAACTACAAATTTCTGCTGCGGTTTTGCGCTAAATGAGCCTGATCGATTAACAATTTCTACAAGACAATTTTCTTACAGATTTTGAAAAAATATTCAAGAAATTGGAGTATATAGATTTAGAGAAAGTCATGTTGTTTCTTTATAATGTGTAAGAAAAATGCTTATCTTTGAGGAAAGTTGAAAGTACATTGTCATTATAGCAAATCACCTTAATTAACATAACTGTCACTTAACTAATTAAATAACTGCTGCTGATGTGGGAGGCAAACCAACACCAGGTTAATTAATTAATAACATACATTATATAATAAATTGTTATTTATTATTTAATAATGTGTTAAAAATAAAGATATATGTTAAATATGACTATTCAAAAAATATATTGATTCCTTTAGTATAAAAAATTGTATATGGAACCATGCATCATATACAAAATTTTCTGAGATCCAAACAAGAAATCCAAAATCATAAAAGAAATCAGAAACCCTTTTTGATTTGTGCTTTCTCAACTCCAAATAAGAAATTAGAATTTGAACAAACTATTCATCGAATAAAGGGAATTTGATTTTTACAATAGTAATTAGCTATAGTAAGTGTGGCTATATATAAATACCACCTTTGTATAGTTTGGATGTGATCACTTGATCACTTTAAACTTTCTGTAATTTCTTTCTTGAATTCTTGTAATCATTCTCTATTAGTATTATCAATTCATTCTTGATTGCATTTACTTTCATCACAAGTGGTATCCAGATTGCAATTTTGTTGCAATCAGGTATCTTCTGGTTCCTTGAATCTCCTTGGGTTGGTGTCGGTGCACAGAACCTGTTTGAAGGTTTACGGTGAGTAGGGGTGTTCAAAAAATTCCAAAATCAAAAAACGGATACGAAAGACCGTTCCATTTTGAGGTTAACTGAACCGGTTTTTCTATAATTTTTTGTTTGGTTAACCGAACCAAAAAAATCATTTGGTTTAGGTTTCGGTTACAGTTCACGTTAATAGTGACGGATGGTTAACTGAAAAACCGAAGATAAAATTAATTTAAACAATTTAGTTTATACACATATCAATATAACATTTATATCAATAATAGTATAAGTTTTTTACTTACGAATTAATCTATATTAGTTGTGTAACCCAATTTAATTAACATTATGCATTTATATTTCAATTGCGATAAAAATACGAAGTAATTCTTATATTTTTACTAGATTTTAGTAATAATATTCAATCTTTTAACGACAATCTTATTAGTGCAATTGTAATTTAATTCATAACTTTGGTATTGTAAATTTTTAAAAGTCTTTAAATATTAATTGTTGGAGTTTTTAGATTAAAAATGGTTAATTGGTTAACCGAATAACCGAACCGAAAAAACCAGGGTTTAGGTTTAGGTTCACAGCCCTAGCGCTGAGTCCTGATCAGTTCTTTTCTAGGTACTGTTTTGTTTCAGGTAAGTGATTATCTCAATCAAGATCCACATCTGTCAGTGCAACAATGGTTTCTGCCAGGTTTGATTGGAGAAATTTGATGGCAAGAATGATTTCAGCCTATGGATGCTTTGAGTGGTTTGGAAAGCCTACATGAGACACTGTCTGAGAAAGAACGAAATGTAATCATGGAAAAGGCACACAGTGCTATTATCTTGAGCCTAGGAGACAGAGTACTTCGTGAAGTTTCAACAAGACACCGCAGCAGGAGTACGTTTGGGCCAAATTAGAAGAGGCTCTACACTTTTCAAATGGTCCATGGAAATTCATTACAGGACCATGTTGATGAGTTCAATAAATTGGTTTTAGATCTTGAGAATATTGAAGTAAGGATTGACGAAGAGGATAGGGCAATAATATTTCTCATATCCTTTCCATCTACGTATGAACACTTTGTGGACACATTGATGTATGGAAGAGAAAGTTTGTCCATGGAAGAAGTTATGGCTGCCATCAACTCAAAAGAACTCAAGAAGCGATCCGACTCTAAAGTGGATCCAGTAGAAAGTTTGAGTGTTAGAGGGAGGCCAGAAAAAAAGGGACTACAAGAAAAGAGGGTTTCCAAGATGGAGTCTAAGGGAAGAAGGAGATGCTATGAGTGCCAATCTGAGAATCACTTGAGAAGAGACTGCCCTGAATGGAGAAAGAAGAGGTCTAATGACACCTATGCTAGAAGCCAAAATGTGCAAACTGTTGAGAATTAGTCTGATGGTTATGACGATTGTGATGTATTGGTAGTGTCCTCAAAAGCTAATGCTTATGGACTCTGGGTGTTCACATCATATGACATATAACAAAGACCTGTTAAGAGTCTGTAATGCTTGGCGATGACACTCCAAGTGAGATTGTTGGTTCTAGGAGACTTACACTTCAAATGAGTGATGAAACCAAGTTTCTGTTAGAAAATGTAAAAATATGTTCCTAAGTTGAAGAGGAATTTAATATCACTAGGTTGTTTAGAACAAGATGGTCTACGAGTTAGAATGGGTGGTGGAAAAATCAAAGTCATAAAGGGGGCATTAGTGGTTTTACGGGAACTAAGGAAAGACAACAATATATATGTGTTGGGTGTTTCACAATTGAATACAGTGACGAAAAGTGAAAGTGATAAGGATACAAGCATGCTTTGGCACCTAAGGGCTAAGGCTTGGTCATATGAGCCTTCAAGGGCTCAAGGAGTTAGAGAAGAGGGAAGCATTTGGCAAGTGTAGGATCAATGATCTGAGATTTTGTGAAGACTGTGTGTATGGCAAGGCACATAAGGTCAATTTTGCAAGGTGTGTTAGCAGGTCTAGAGGAGTCCTAGACTATGTTCATTCAGATCTTTGGGGACCTGCTAGTATAGAAAATCAAGGTGGAGCCTCCTATTTCTTGTCTATTGTTGATGACTTTTCAATAACGGTATGGGTCTATCGTTTAAAGAGTAAGGATCAAGCCTATGATATATTCAAGCAATGGATATTGATGGTTGAAAATCAAACAGATAGAAGGGTTAAGAATTTAAGGACAG
Organism: Centrapalus pauciflorus; assembly: GCA_020465985.1. Lineage (NCBI taxonomy): Eukaryota > Viridiplantae > Streptophyta > Magnoliopsida > Asterales > Asteraceae > Centrapalus > Centrapalus pauciflorus. Next base: position 80,663 of record JAANYP010000849.1, on the reverse strand, counting down.
ATAATGGACTTGAGTTTTGCAATAGCATGTTCAGGAAGTTTTATGATTCCAGAAAAGAATGAATAGGACTTTTTTGAATAAAGTTAGGTGTATGCTTTCTCATTCTGGGGGTGAAGTAGTAGTCACGGAAGCTTATTTGATTAATAGATCTCCGTCCATAGCCTTGAATAATGAAACACCTATGGAAGTACGGACTGAAAAGCAGTCTGATTACAGCCATATCAAGGTGTTTGGAAGTATTTGTTATGCACATGCAAGTCAGGGAAATCTTAAAACAGAGCTGTGAAGTTTGTTGGGTTTAATCTTGATGGGTTCGGTTACGGGTCAATTTGAAATAAATTTAGCTAGTAGTTGAATAAAGGATTGGTACGTAATGTTGACCGACTCATATGGGTTTGTTAAGTCCACCGGGTCTTTAGGATATTAGTTAGTTGGTTATCTTTTTCTGCATGTTTTTTTTTAAGTGTTCTCGTAGGTTTGACAAGCTATATGTATAAGACTTTTCTCATGAATGCAAGACAATAATATGAGAGCTTAGTGAAGTAAATTGTTTAAGCAATAGAGTAAGTTTATTTCAGTGTGTGTATTCTGTGAGTATTGAGGGCATGTTCCAACAGTGGGTGAGGGCTCGTAGGAAGCGGATTTTGAAGATCGGAGGCAGCCTCCGCCAGCAGGTATGTCGGTCGGCAGAGGGCAGACAAGAAACACAACAAAAGATGGAGAAGAGTAAGGAAGATAGAATCGATTGCAACATTATGCAACCAGGAAGTAGCAAGGTTTGTTCATGAAAAACAAACAGCAAAAATCGATAAGAAAGAAGCAAGAACGAGATCAAGATCGGTATTCCTAGAAAGAAATCAATACCGTTTCTTTAGCAAGATTTCAGAGAAAGTAGCAGGCAATAAATACCGCAAGTAGTAAGAATCAAGAAAGCAAGAACAAAAAAATAATGTCCGGAAAGTGAGTTCCGCTAATGACTGAAAAGACCGATGCCGGTAAGACCGAAATAGTCCGGCGTAGACCCATGCTAGCAAGGAAGAAAGAATGAAAGATATCGAAGAAGACCGCTACCGGAAAGTGAATTCCGGTGGAAGAAAGAGAAGACCGAGAAGCCGCAAAAGACCGGACAACATCTAGACCGAAAGAGACAACAATGACCGGTGGGTTGTCTAGACCGAAGCCTCAATATACCAAGACTGAAGAAGAGGCATCAAGAGACCGAGACCGTAAGACCGAGACCAAAGGAGATAACCGTGACCGGTGGGTTACGTGAGAAAGGAAGGACGGTGAGAAGAATGACCGGAACTCGCCGGTGACAAAGGAAGAGAGCAAGGAGCAAGGTCGGTCACGATTGGTGATCGGAAGAAAGAAGCAGCAACTCGTTTACGCAGGTTAGCAATCAAGAAACGAAAAAAAAAACAAGTAGCAAGTAGTATCATGAAGACAAGACATAGCAAGGTAGCAAGCCGCATGATCGAAGCAAAACCACGTAGCAAGTAGCAAGAAATCATAGCAAAGAAACAAGTAAGCTAGACACATGTGTTAGCAAGAAAGCAACATCGAACGAGTGCCGTACAAAGTTGCAGCAAAAAGAAAGCAAGAAACTGGTCAAGATCATCAAGATTACGGGGGTGAATGTTGGGTTTAATCTTGATGGGTTCGGTTACGGGTCAATTTGAAATAGATTTAGCTAGTAGTTGAATAAAGGATTGGTACGTAATGTTGACCGACTCATATGGGTTTGTTAAGTCCACCGGGTCTTTAGGATATTAGTTAGTTATCTTTTTCTGCATGTTTTTTTTTGAAGTGTTCTCGTAAGTTTGACAAGCTATATGTATAAGACTTTTCTCATGAATGCAAGACAATAATATGATAGCTTAATGCAGTAAATTGTTTAAGCAATAGAGTAAGTTTATTTCAGTGTGTGTATTATGTGAGTATTGAGGGCCTGTTCCAACAAAGTTGTTATGCTTAGGTATCCAGAAGGAACAAAAGGGTATAGGCTACTCAGATGTGATGGAAATAGTCAGAGGATAATGTGCAGCAGAGATGTTACTTTCAATGAAAAGGTGTTATACAAGGATTTGTATAAACAAGATGCTTGTAACATCAAGGGTTCACAATTTTGAGGTGGAATTTGACACCGAAAGGAACATGGAACCAATTGAGAGTGTGTCCACTGATGTTGATCATAGAGAGAAACCATCAAGACGCAGGAGTATCAATTAGCAAGGGATAGAACCAGAAGGCAGATTACTAAAACTGTAAGGTTTAGAGAGATTGGAGATGTTAATGCAGTAGCATTCACAGTAGTAGAATTTGAGGCAAACTGTGAGCCCATGAGTTTTGAGGAAGCAAAGAAGTCAGTAGATAAAATCAAGTGGCTTAAAGCTGTAAATGAGGAGATGGAATCTTTAAAGAAGAATAATACACGAAGGCTTAAATGACAAACCAGAGGGAAAGAAGTTAGTTGGGTGCAAGTGGTTGTTTAAGCTCAAAGAAGGGTTCCAGGTGTGTCTAAGCCAAGGTACAAGGCTAGATTAGTGGCTCATGGCTTTAGTCAAGTTGAAGGTATATATTACACATAAATATTTTCTCCTATGGTAAAGCACACTTCAATATGTATATTACTTGCATGAACTGCATTGAAGACATGAAACTTGAACAATTGGATGTAAAGACTGCTTTCTTCATGGCATCCTTGAAGAGAAGATCTATATGGTTCAACCACCTAGTTATGTTGATAAGGAGAACCCAAACAAGGTATGTCTTCTGCTCAAATCGTTATATGGATTAAAACAAGCACCCATAAGATGGTACTTAAGGTTTGATGAGTGTATGATTAGTAAGTAATAGATATTGCAGAAGTCAATTTGATAGTTGTGCTTATTTTAAAGAGTGTGAAGGAGGTGTGTTTGTGTATTAGCTTCTATATGTGGATGACATGTTTGTTGCATGTAAAGATAAGGAAGAAATCAAAGAGAATTTTCGGAATGGAGATAAATAGAAATAGAAGTCAACGGACTCTCATACTTACACAAACTGGGTATACTGAAAAGGTGCTTCAAAGGTTTAATATGGGAGGAGCAAAAGCTGTCACCACTCCTATGGGTACCCATATAAAGTTGTCAGCAGCATGGTGTCCACAGAATGAAAAGAAAGAAGAAGACGTGTCAAAGGTGCCCTATACTAGAGAAGTAGGCAGTCTAATGTATGTAGTGGTCTGCACAAGACCAGCCCTTGCTTATGCAACTGGTCTAGTCAGTAGGTATCTTTCTAATCCTGGAAAAACTCATTGGACAGCTGTAAAGTGGATTTTCTGTCACATCCTTGCTTTAAACACGCTTGCTTAATCCCAGGAATAATTAACAATCGCCATAAACATAATAATAACTCTAAAGCTTGCATAAATCTAAATAAAGATTACAATAACTCATGCACTACATGTGCTACAAGGTTACAGTACTAAATTTCTATTACATCACAATATAAATAAAGGCAACTACCCAGATCCCAAAGCAACTCAATACTATACCACAAGCTGAATAGTGAGCTAAGTCCTCTGGGTTGATCAGAAAATAGACCTAAGCAGACGGTCCAGCTTGCTGTTTACCTTTGCCTGTAAAATTGTGAGTAGCAACTGTAAGCTAATTGCTTAGTGAGTTAACGGAAATTCATGATGCATGTAAGATATGTGGCAAAATGAAAGTGGCTATTGACATCCGCTTGTCGTAAAGCGTTCAAAAATAATTTATAAAAACACCAATCACCTTAATTTATAGCTAGGGTAAGTGGGATCGTCTCCTCAGGGAGCATGTGGTTATCAATATTATTCTACGATAGTTATTAACTAATAATAAAAACTAATTGATGGAAGAAAGTGGTTGAGCGAAACTTTGGAAAAATAATAAAAGCTTTGTTACGAAAACTTAAAGAACGGAGTAAGAACACCAACGACTTCGGATTTAGGGTTTGGATGGAATTATGGATTATCGACCTAGGGTTGCAAATAACTTAATTATTTATTATTCCGTTTAATTATCTTTGTAACCTAACCACATAGACATAGTTATGACAATCACATCTATCACAATCCGTATTTTGGGCACGAATCGTGTCATGTTCACAGTCCGTCTCAACTCCTAAACTAATGAGCTCGGCACAGCATGTAACACGGCTACGACGCGTCTTACGATAAAGATATAATGATCACACAGAAAACTAAATAAACACATCGTTCGTTACAATAATGCATCAACGAAAAACATAAACACTTAGCTAACAAACAAACATTTGAACGATAACCATATGATCATCAACCAACGCGTACGAAACATTGAACTTGTCAGGAACAAGCTTCGTAGTTGTTGGATTGATGGAGAAAATATGGAGTGTAGAAGGAACCGAACCCCCAACCCTTCGTCGTTGGTTATCGCACAGACTACATCGTGAGTGATGAATCTGGGACTTTCTTCCTCTTTTCTCTTCAATTTCTCCTCAAAATATGTGTATTTTTTCGTCTGATATGAACCCATATTTATAGGCAGCTCTAGAAAACCCAAAAAATCACAAAAATAATATTTTATGGGTTGGGCGCAGCCGTGGGCGCAGGCCTGCGCCCCACCCTGCGCTTGGGTCAGCGATTGCGTATTTTGGAAGAAAAAATCATTCTGTTGAGCACTTGGTTGGGAAGCAGGGCTGCGCCCCCTCTGCGCTGCGTCTGCGCTTGCCCTGCACTTCAATGTACGCTCCTCGCAAAAATAGTTCTGTTGAGCACTCGGTTGGGGAGCAGGGCTGCGCCCCCCACTGCGCTTGGCTTTCTATAATGGTTCTCTGATTGCGCTCAAATTTTCCAGACTTATACTTGAGAGGATTACCTACATGCGTAATGAGTTTTATCAATAGTAGAACATTCCAAGGCACAATTTACTCATTTTAACTCCTTTTAAGCTTTAAACCTTCAATTGATAAATAACAATTAAATGTAGCATTATACCAATACTTTATACATAAAATAATATCATTTAAATACATTAAAGTCGGTATAAAATGATCCGATCAAACATCCCCAACTTAAACCTTGATCGTCCCGAGCAAGAAAACTAAATCAGACTTTAATGTTCAAGATTTCATTTACCAGACATATGATAAATCAGTGACTCTCTAATTAATTTATCAAATTAGTAACAGCCTTCATACTAAACATCCATGCATGATCATAACTAAAAATCTATTTCTGTTACACTGTGTTAAAACCGTTATCAACACTTTACCTCCCAAACATTCCTCACCATAAACCACCTTTTTTTGCTCAAGGTTACATGCATGCAATTTTACCGGTTTTGACGCGTTTAATGAACTCACTCATCATTGATAATTTTTATTTAGCACACTTATGAGTTGTTTTATTAAGGGTTTGAACATGACTTTCTAACGAGTCCATGTAACGGAAAATTGGTCAACCGCTCCCAAATCAGTTGGCTTTAGGAGGTTAGGTATAGAATACCCCTCAAACTTCTTTTCCGAACTCGTTAGGCCACCCCTTACAATTTAAGCACCTACGTCTCACGAGTTTACTTGCAACACTCCCCCTTATTGCTTAGGTGTATCGATGTCTTTAGAAATGTTGGTTTTGATAAAGTGTTTTATTCTTTAAAACCACACACAAGAGTAACATACTCAAATTCTTTTATTAATCTCATGCATGCACATTTGTTATGACTCTTTTTAATAAATTTCAAATTAACTCGATCGTCACCGATATCACTTGGTATTAATCTATTTCCTAACTAGAATCATCATTTTAAGTTACTTGTTCAAACCAAAATAAATTAGGGAGATAAGACCAATGCAATTCTACTTTTAATTGGTTAATCGAAACACTATTATTCAAGGGTGAACACACAAATATAGAATAAAAACTACAGACTAAAAATCATGCAAAACTAACTAACTTAAATGCAAGCACACTCACACACTACTATTACAGCTTAATAAATGGAACGGAAGAACCTGATTATTGAATGCAAAATCCTAGGTCGGTCACCTTCTATCTTTTGCAATGTAATCATCCACTCATATACATCATATCTCCTTGTAAATCAATCCTCCTCTTCAACTTTGGACATCATTGTCCCAGTAGCAATATATTAGACTGAGATTCAAGTGAATGACTGTACAATTAATGTAAAACCATGCCTAAAAAAAATGAATGTATTTATTTTCATGACATAGTTAAATAAATAGCGAGATAGTCGTTTTGAGGTCGCAGTTGGGGTTGGAATAACATCCCCAACTTAATTGTTTACCAATTCTCGTTATATTACTTAAAAGTCATGAGAATACTATTAATTAAATTGACAAATTATAATGATGCAAGTTAATTAAATGCAATAAACTAGAATGCATACGCGCGATTCATATCATGATCTAATTAAAAGGTGAGTTAAATCAGTTTAAACATTGGTAATTAGGGTGAGGGCAAACTTCCCCAAATTAATTCCCTACTGCGCCTATTTTTTTTTTCTTTTAAATCACGCATGATATGCATTTGAGAACTATAAACTATAATGCACTAAAATAACAATAATTGGAACCTTAAACTAAATAAACATAAATATACACTAAACCTCACTTTCGTAGGGATCACGATTGCACTTAGCATGTGCAACAAGCCTTTAAACCCCCCGGTAGCCCGGGTGGACGAGTTATAGTCTCGTGAGGGTTTTTATTGAACACACCCACAAAGTTCATTGGGTTGCCTCCCAAGAAGCGCTAAGTTTTACGTCTTCAGCCAGACGGTACCTCTTCAAGGTGGTTTGTCACCTTGTCCACACACGTTACCCGGATAGTTGATCGGTTTTCCCCTTCGTGCGATTCGTACTCCATAGGTACCTGAAATATCATGGAAAACGATTAACATTGAATTAGATCCAGAATTAGATCCAGTTTCAGGCATAGAACTTTTTAAATAATAATTGAAATAAGGGAGTTCGAAGTATGGAGTTGTCTCCGTTGATGGTTGTAGCAGATCTTGTATAACAACTTCACTTTCGACTCTCTCTTCCTCGTTAAAGTTTAGCAATTCCGAGGACGTCTCTTGATGGATATCTTGATGCTCGAATCCTCGGTCATAATCAAAGTCGTCATCCGGCTCCATGTACATCTCCCTCTCCGCTTCTTGTTTTAAAAAGAGATCGGTGATTTGCCCCCATGTGTTCACAAGATCTTGGAGATGCTCGGTGTTTGCCTCCATAAATGTCATGCATTCCCTCATGGATGTCATAACATTCTCTTGATAGCACCGATTTTCATCATATAATCGCAGCTGAGATGGATAATAATCATTATAATAATACTCATCGGAATCCGAATGTCGTTCCCATGGATTGTACAAATCACGACTCGAGTAGTAAGAATCATGATTATCATAATTTGAATAATATTGATCATTATAATCCGAGTAGTTATGTTTGGATGGATAATAATCATAATTATATGAAGATTCCATTCCAAGCAATTAAACAAATAATAAAAACAAAAAACAAAAAACAAAAATAAAAATAAAAACTAAATAAAAAATAAAAAATAAAAAACTAACGAAATTAAATTAAATTAAATTAAACCAAAGTAAACCTAAACAACTACCGTAAAACAAAACTAATAAGCGCACTAGCTCCCCGGCAACGGCACCATTTTGACATCCGCTCGTCGTAAAGTGTTCAAAAATAATTTATAAAAACACCAATCACCTTAATTTATACCTAGGGTAAGTGGGATCGTCTCCTCAGGGAGCATGTGGTTATCAATATTATTCTACGATAGTTATTTACTAATAATAAAAACTAATTGATGGAAGAAAGTGGTTGAGCGAAACTTTGGAAAAATAACAAAAGCTTTGCTACGAAAACTTAAAGAACGGAGTAAGAACACCAACGACTTCGGATTTAGGGTTTGGGTGGAATTATGGATCATCGACCTAGGGTTGCAAATAACTTAATTATTTATTATTCCGTTTAATTATCTTTGTAACCTAACCACATAGACATAGTTATGAAAATCACATCTATCACAATCCGTATTTTGGGCACGAATCGTGTCATGTTCACAGTCCGTCTTAACTCCTAAACTAAGAGCTCGTGTAACATTCCATTTTCGAGATAATTGCCTTTAATTATTTTAGTGGATGTTTAATATATTATTATTGCGTGGGTCCAATGATAGCCCGAGTAGTGGATTATACGTGTCGGGTTTGTGAGTTACGTGTCTCCGGGTAATTAATTTAGTGGATTAATTATATATTTGGGTTCGTGGATTTAAATGGGTTAAGTGGATTTTAATTGTGAAATTGGGGTATCGGGTTCGGGTTATTGGGTCGGAACCCTCCGAAAATAGAAATGATATATATGTACGTGCTTTTCTTCTTCTTTCTCCTTTTGGAAACCCTGAAATTTTGTTGTGTGTGTCGGAGCCTTCAACAGCAACAAAAAGCTTTCCAATACCTGAGATTTGTGGCTGGAGTTGGAATTAATCATCATCATCCTTGGGTTGAAGTTCTTGAGTTGCAAAAAGGTAAGAAACCCTTGATTTGTATATTAAATTCGTGTTATGGGTTCTGAAATTGTGAAAAAGGGTTATGAGAGTTGTAAGGAGTTAATGTGTGTTAATTTGGCGAATAATGTTGCTGGACATCGAGATTATGGGGATATTTCACCCTTGGCCGAAACAGAGCAGCGAACAGGAAGAAGAAGAAGCCGCCTTGGAGCGCGGTCGTGACCTGAGGATCGTGGCCGCGACGCGGCTGGTTCGGGCGCGGGCGTGACCGGAGCAGCAGCGCGAGCGCGACCGGAGCAGGGGGGATCCAGGTCCAATGGGGGTCTTGGGCTTGGTTCTTGTGTATTTTGGGGTTTATTTAAGTATTTGGGTCCATGGGATCATTTTGGAGCCGGATTTGGCCGAGTTTTGGGATTTGGTTGAGTTTCGGGTTAGTTAGGATTGCTTTTGAGTCGGGTTTTCGTCGGGGCTTCGGGTTTCGTTTGAGATTAAGGTCGGATTCCGTTTGAGATGTTGGGTTGTATTTTGTTGGGTTTTCGGGATATTGTTGAAGTGGTTTTTGGGTCGGGTTTTGTTTAGGCTTCGGGATTTCGGTCGTAATTATTATTGGGTTCGGTTATGTTAAAGTGTTGTGTCCGGATCTGCTTTCCGTTTATATTGAGGATCTTGATAACAGTTTGGGATCCGTGTGATTTCAGGGACGAGTCAGCGAATCGAGCCGAGTCAGAGATTCCGGGATTAGTGGATCGACCAGGTGAGTACCCGAGTTCTTTTCTAAACCGCGGGACTGTTTTCCGAGTCATAGTTGTGTAGCTAGCTTCGTGTATGTGTATATTGTGTATATTGTGTACTGTGAACGAGACAGGGACGCGAGCGCATGTATGATTTTGTTCTTATATATGTGATATATGTGCATGAGATGAGATTCAGTCCGGGGGTCCGTGATGAGTTCCATACGGACGGTGATTCGCGATGTGTGATCACGCGGGTTGACTGTCCCTAACAGTCCTTGGGGCATGTATACACGGCAGGGCCTGTAGCCGGTTCGCGCCCGTGCTACAGGGTTGTGGCTAACCACCGCGGCCGCTGTCGTTAGCTGGGGAAGGGTCCCCCTTTAGTGATTCTGTGTGCAGGGCTTTGGATCTCATGTTGTGTGTTCATACCTGCATAGTGATGTTGATTGCCAGTGACAGAGATAGGGCTTGTGCTGTGTGTATGTGCTATGTGTACGCATGCTATGTGTTTATTGTGCAGAGTCTAACCCTCGCGTACTCACTAGCTTCCGAGCTTACGTATTCGAGTCTACCATGTTCAGGGTATCAGAGAAGAGATTGGTAGCCGTGCTTGTTGATCTGGGACTGGGGAGTAGCTGGGAAGTCTTGTGCTAGTTTGTGTAATGATCTGATCAGGACAGTTTATGTTGGCTCCTTTTGGGCTTATGTAATTTAGCGGATAATATGTGTTTATAATGTTTATGTGAAAGTTTTAAATTATCAGTGATTTCAGTATGTCCTCCTGACTTATGTGTTATAGAGTTATTGCGTTATTGCCACCTGTGTATTGTATTGACGTGGCATTTCCGGGATCGGGGAGGGTGTTACAGCATGGTATCAGAGCTTGTGGTTTGAAGTCTGAGTACCATTAGTGAATGCTTAACTTAAACCTTGTTTCGATCCATGGGGGATCTATTGCGATTGATTTTAGTGGAATTAACTAATCTGGCTTAGTGTATAACGCTGTGTGGTCTATCTATGGTTCTCAATTGTTTTGGTTTGTGTAGATAGTTATGGCATATCAGGGCGAGGGATCCGGCGCGGGCAAGCCAGCAGGGGACGAGTTCATTCGGAAGTCAGAGCTTCTGGGGGTATTGACCGAGTTTTATAGGCAGCAGAGAGAGCAGGAGCGGGAACAGGATCAGGGTATGGGACCACGTGCTGGGGGTGGTCAGGGTACGGGTACGGGTGCTTCTTCATCTACGTCTTGACGAGGGGGCTCATTTAAGGATTTCCTGACCGGGAATCCGCCAGAGTTTAGAGGCGGGGGTGAGCTAGGGATGGCTATGGCATGGGAGCGCGAGGTAGAGGCTGCTTTTCGAGTTGCGCATGTAGAGCCGAGGGATATGGTGGGGTATGCAGCTTATTTGTTGAGAGGAGGAGCATCTCAGTGGTGGAAGTCTATTGAGTTATCTATGACTTCTTCTGCGGCTTATGCGATGACGTGGGATCAGTTTAGGGCTGTGTTTGAGCTACAGTATATTCCCAGAGATGAGAGACAAGAGATGGAGAGTCGGTTCTTGCATCTGCAGCAGGGCGAGATGACGGTGCAGCAGTACGTGGACCAGTTTAATGAGTATTCGCAGTTTGCCACCCATCACATCGCCACCAAGCAGCGAAAGGTCGATGCGTTTATGGATGGACTGCGAGCTGATATTAGATAGTTCGTTGGGATGCACGAGACTCCTACCTTCGCCAGAGCGTTAGAGATGGCCCGCATCAGGGAGCGGGAGATAGCCAAGCATAGAGAGGACCCATCCTTTCAGTGCCGACGTGTGAGGACTCCCGAGCGGTCCTCGAGAGACCGGAGGCATTCCAGAGACGATTCCAGGGAGCGACCTTCGGGCCAGAGTTCGAGAGACCGGCGAGACAGAGATAGAGATAGAGACAGGGATAGAGAATGGAGGTCGAGTGGAGCGGGGCGGAGCCAGCGATCAGATAGTCAGAGTCAGAGGCAGAGTTTGCGATATACAGGGCAGAGCCAAAGTAGCGTAGGGCAGAGACCTCGAGATGGAGGCGATAGAGGAGACAGTTCAGTTGGAGATCGGGAGTGCCCGAGATGCCACCGTCGCCATAGTGGGTCGTGTGTGCCCAGATGTTATCGATGCGGTCAGCGGGGGCATGCTGCCGCCACGTGTACTGTTCCAAAGCCATTGTGTTTCCGTTGTGGGAGGCCGGGACACAGAGTGCGAGACTGTCCAGAGCCGCGACCAGCGGTGCAGGGTGCGAGTTCAAGTGGGGCCAGAGCGGAGCCGTCGTCATCCGGTCGTCATGATATTAGGGCAAGGGGTCGAGTCTTTCAGATGACTGCAGAAGAAGCTCGAGATGCTGCTGATGTGGTTTCAGGTATGTTTTTCTGAGCTTACTTTAAGTGTGTGTCAGTTGTGGGGAGGGTTGTTGCGTATGTCTGTGATAAGTGTATGTGTTCTGTTGCGTGTGACTGCTTCATTGTGTCTGTGATTATGTAGCTCAGTGACAGAGGTGTGGAATGGTTGTGTGTGGGTTATATGAGATTGCTATATCTGGGTATGTGTGTGAGATTGGGATATATTGTGGCAGGTTGGGTTATTGAGGTTTCAAAATTGGGAATTGTGTCATGATAGTGGATCAATCATGTTGAGTATATGAGCTATATGAGTAATCATTGTGAATGTGTTTGTGATGTGCTAGTGGATTGATCCTTCTGATAGTGGATTATCATATTGATAGTGGATTTAAATTCTTGTGTGTGCTATCCATATCTATGATTTTGCGTTTTATGAGATGCGATTATCTGTTATAGTGAAAAGAGTTGAGAATTTTGTTGTGATAGTGGATTAGTCTATCGAGAGTGGATTTAATCCCTTTATGAGTTTAACCATGTTTATGAGCTTGCGTTTAGTGATTCGATGGAGATGTCTTTATGTGTTGTGTTAGTGGATGATCTATATAGAGCTATGCGAGTATGCGATGAAAGAGGGTGAAGGTCGATGGATTGAGATCATATGTGGATTGAGTGGCTTATGAAGTGACGCCACGAGAAGACTCTGCGAATAGAGGATATACCAGCTGAAGATATGCGAATTAGGGGATTTAACCGAGTTGTTAGTGGAATGTCTAATTTAGCTAAAAATTCGAGGGAGTTGACTTACTTCGAGAGTTGAAATAGATATGTGTATTAGTGATGATTGTGCCATTCAAAGTTCAAATGCGAATTTATCAAGAGCTATGAGTTAATCTTTCGGGGATTTGACTTAGAGATGTGTAATTGCGAGTGGCCTGCGATAGATTCCGGGGACGGAATCTTTTTAAGAGGGGAGGATTTGTAACATCCCATTTTTGAGATATTTGCGTGTAATTATTTTAGTGGATGTTTAATATATTATTATTGCGTGGGTCCAATGATAGCCCGAGTAGTGGATTATACGTGTCGGGTTTGTGAGTTACGTGTCTCTGGGTAATTAATTTAGTGGATTAATTATATATTTGGGTTCGTGGATTTAAATGGGTTAAGTGGATTTTAATTGTGAAATTGGGGTATCGGGTTCGGGTTATTGGGTCGGAACCCGTCGAAAATAGAAATGGTATATATGTACGTGCTTTTCTTCTTCTTTCTCCTTTTGGAAACCCTGAAATTTTGTTGTGTGTGTGGGAGCCTTCAACAGCAACAAAAAGCTTTCCAATACCTGAGATTTGTGGCTGGAGTTGGAATTAATCATCATCATCCTTGGGTTGATGTTCTTGAGTTGCAAAAAGGTAAGAAACCCTTGATTTGTATATTAAATTCGTGTTATGGGTTTTGAAATTGTGAAAAAGGGTTATGAGAGTTGTAAGGAGTTATTGTGCGTTAATTTGGCGAATTATGTTGCTGGACATCGAGATTATGGGGATATTTCACCCTTGGCCGAAACAGAGTAGCGAACAGGAAGAAGAAGAAGCCGCCTCAGAGCGCGGTCGCAACCTGGGGATCGTGGCCGCGACGCGGCTGGTTCGGGCGTGGGCGTGACCAGAGCCGCAGCGCGGGCGCGACCGGAGCAGGGGGTATCCGGGTCCTATGGGGGTCTTGGGCTTGGTTCTTGTGGATTTTGGGGTTTATTTGAGTATTTGGGTCCATGGGGTCATTTTGGAGCCGGATTTGGCCGAGTTTTGGGATTTGGTTGAGTTTCGGGTTAGTTAGGATTGCTTTTGAGTCGGGTTTTCGACGGGGCTTCGGGTTTCGTTTGAGATTAAGGTCGGATTCCGTTTGAGATGTTGGGTTGTATTTTGTTGGGTTTTCGGGATATTGTTGAAGTGGTTTTTGGGTCGGGTTTTGTTTAGGCTTCGGGATTTCGGTCGTAATTATTATTGGGTTCGATTATGTTAAAGTGTTGTGTCCGGACAGTGTTGTGTCCGGATCTGCTTTCCGTTTATATTGAGGATCTTGTTAACAGTTTGGGATCCGTGTGATTTCAGGGACAAGTCAGCGAATCGAGCCGAGTCAGAGATTCCGGGATTAGTGGATCGACCAGGTGAGTACCCAAGTTCTTTTCTAAACCGCGGGACTGTTTTTCGAGTCATGGTTGTGTGGCTAGCTTCGTTTATGTGTATATTGTGTACTGTGAACGAGACAGGGACGCGAGCGCAGGTATGATTCTGTTCTTATATATGTGATATATGTGCATGAGATGAGATCCAGTCCGGGGGTCCGTGATGAGTTCCATACGGACGGTGATTCGCGATGTGTGATCGCGCGGGTTGACTGTCCCTAACAGTCCTTGGGGCGTGTATACACGACAGGGCCTGTAGCCGGTTCGCGCCCGTGCTACACGGTTGTGCGGCCGCGGTCGTTAGCTGGGGAAGGGTCTCCCTTCAGTGATTCTGTGTGCAGGGCTTTGGATCTCATGTTGTGTGTTCATACCTGCATAGTGATGTTAATTGCCAGTGACAGGGATAGGGCTTGTCCTGTGTGTATGTGCTATGTGTACGCATGCTATGTGTTTATTGTGCAGAGTCTAACCCTCGCGTACTCACGAGCTTCCGAGCTTACGTATTCGAGTCTACCATGTTCAGGATATCAGAGAAGAGATTGCTAGCCGTGCTTGTTGATCTGGGACTGGGGAGTAGCTGGGAAGTCTTGTGCTAGTTTGTGTAATGATCTGATCAGGACAGTTTATGTTGGCTCCTTTTGGGCTTTTGTAATTTAGCGGATAATATGTGTTTATAATGTTTATGTGAAAGTTTTAAATTATCAGTGATTTCAGTATATCCTCCTGACTTATGTGTTATAGAGTTATTGCGTTATTGCCACCTGTGTATTGTATTGACGTGGCATTTCTGGGATCGGGGAAGGTGTTACTGCTCGGCACGGCATGTAACACGCCTACGACGCGTCTTACGATAAAGATATAAATAGAAGCGAACGGAACAATATATTTAAATAATAATCACACAGAAAACTAAATAAACACATCGTTCGTTACAATAATGCATCAACGAAAAACATAAACACTTAGCTAACAAACAAACCGTTGAACGATAACGATATGATCATCAACCAACGCGTACGAAACATTGAACTTGTCAGGAACAAGCTTCGTAGTTGTTGGATTGATGGGGAAAAGATGGAGTGTAGAAGGAACCAAACCCCCAACCCTTCGTCGTGGGTTATCGCGTAGACTACATCGTGAGTGATGAATCTGGGACTTTCTTCCTCTTTTCTCTTCAATTTCTCCTCAAAATATGTGTATTTTTTCGTCTGATATGAACCCATATTTATAGGCAGCTCTAGAAAACCCAAAAAATCACGAAAATAATATTTTATGGGTTGGGCGCAGCCGTGGGCACAGGCCTGCGGCCCACCCTACGCTTGGGTCAGCGATCGCGTACTTTGGAAGAAAAAATCTTTCTGTTGAGCACTCGGTTGGGGAGCAGGGCTGCGCCCCCCTCTACGCTGGGTCTGCGCTTGCCCTGCGCTTCAATGTACGCTCCTCGCAAAAATAGTTTCTGTTGAGCACTCGGTTGGGGAGCAGGGCTGCGCCCCCCACTGCGCTTGGCTTTCTATAATGGTTCTCCGATTGCGCCCAAATTTTCCAGACTTATACTTGAGAGGATTACCTACATGCGTAATGAGTTTTATCAATAGTAGAACATTCCAAGGCACAATTTACTCATTTTAACTCCTTTTAAGCTTTAACCCTTCAATTGATAAATAACAATTAAATGTAGCATTGTACCAATACTTTATACATAAAATAATATTATTTAAACACATTAAAGTCGGTATAAAATGATCCGATCACCTATAAAGGTTGCAATGTTTGCTTGCTTGCTAATGCTTTTACCTAGAATGAGTGCTTGCACAATTGAGACATTGCACGCTGAAAAGGAGATGCCACCACTAGGGGTTACCGCTGATAGATGATCAATCTGTGATGCAGGGCTAGCTACCCGCATAATGCTTGGGATAGTGGTGAGCATCAGAGTTGCTTGCTTGTAAAGTAAAATGCTTATGAAATGCACAAAGAAATGCTCAAACAAAGCTTGCTGTATAATATGCAGAATAATAAACAGATAGCAATAATTTATGCACATTAATAGATCAAATGTAAGATCCGGCTAAGCTGGGCACCGCCTGTACCACAATGTTCGCATTCACTCACAAAAGTCTATTGAAGTCCAAAGAAGGCATATAGAAGCAAATTATATCTCAATTACGTAAAATACATGTAAACAAGAATAACAGTTACTCATAGTACTGTCTTATGCTTTGTAATACTCTAAAATGCTTGCTCACGCTTATCTAGACTTTAACTCTAGATTTGCACAATTTTTGAAGGCTTTAATACTTTAAATAAGCTTTAAACTCTCTGGCATTTAACTTTGACTCATAACCGGGCTAAACCCCTTTAATTTAATATTTGACGTGCTGTGAAGTGTCTGTAATTTAACATTACAGAATATATACTAAATTAATCATGCTAGCTTAAATATCCGAAAATCTACAAACCATAACTTCTAACTAAATATCTTGTTAATTATACGTTAGGCAAAAATGAACGTTGCCCACGAATTTATTCAGATCATTCAAATTTAGGGGGGGCCTTCGAACATGTATGGGTTTTGAACATAAGGCCTTCGAACTTAAGTAGTTCGAACATAGGCATGTTTAAAGCAAATGAAAAAGCCTCGAATTTAGTCCATTTCGAACTTGTTCTTGGCCATCTCGAACTTGTTCGTGTTTTTCAACTTTCAAGCATGCATTTCCAAGTCAAAAATCATATATATGTTAAGGAACAAGTCTAGGTTCGATTCTATTACACTTATTCTAGCAGAATCGAGTTATAACTCAAGCAGAATAGCTTTAAACGAATTAAAAGATGGGGATTTTGGACCTTTTCTCAAAACCGAAAGTAAAGAAGAGAAAATGGCGATTCTTACCTCAAATTCGAATCAAATCCCACATGCAATTGCAAATTCGCGTAGTACTCTTCGAGATCATTCCGATGACGTATAGAACTCGAGATTTGGTCGGTCGGTTTGGGAGAAAAGCTAGAGAGAAGGTAAGTTCTAGAGAGAGAGAGAGACTCTCAAGTTGGAAAAAGGGTTTTTGTTAAAATGATGAAGATTAGGCTACTTTCCACTCTTTTATTCCAAAAAAATCTGAAATTTCAACTTAAAATTTTAAATTACCAATTTACCCAACAAAGTCCTATTTTGCATTTTTAAAATGCAAGGAATAGCAAATGGTATTTCTTTTCATCAAATCACAAATTACATCATTAATTGCACGTAAACACATAAAATAAAAAGCAAGGTGTTATAGTATGAGCTCACCACGCTTGCACTTCGTCCTCGAAGTACCTATGGCTCAAAGAGATGCGGATATCGAACTCTCATGTCTTGCTCAGATTCCCAGGTCTGGGAATTACCATGAGAAGTTCTCCATTGCACTAACACCATTGCTACTTCTCGATTCCTTAGCTTCTTCATCTTGGTCTCTAGAATAACCTCAGGCTCGTCATATTGCAGCTTTTCGTTAATCTTATAAGTCAAATGATCGGCCCACTTTTCTCTTTCATCTTCCTTGCATTTCCGCAATTGCGATACGTGAAACACAGGGTGTACGTTGGATAATTCCGTTGGCAAATCCAAAAGATAGGATTGAGTTCCAACACGCTCGGTGATCTTGAAAGGACCAACGAATCGTGGTGCTAACTTGCCACGCTTACCGAATCTAAACACACATTTCATCGGCGAGACTTTCAAAACGACATAATCACCCTTATGAAATTCTAAAGGCTTATGGCGTCGGTCGTGATACGACTTTTGTCGAGATTGAGCAGTTTCCAGTCGTTGGCGAATAATTCTGATCTTGTCTTTCACCAGATCCAGACAGCATGTTCTGAAATAATATAAATAGTGCTTGCATAAGAATAG
The DNA here is from genome assembly GCA_020465985.1 of Centrapalus pauciflorus. Lineage (NCBI taxonomy): Eukaryota > Viridiplantae > Streptophyta > Magnoliopsida > Asterales > Asteraceae > Centrapalus > Centrapalus pauciflorus. Next base: position 62,943 of record JAANYP010000849.1, on the reverse strand, counting down.
GTATAATTCCTATACTACTCCATTTCCCAATTCCTAAAGTAAGGTCAAAGCTTATCTCAGGTCAAGTTAAAGCCTAGATATTCGAAGCTAATATCTTTGCTTAAAAGGAGTTTCCAAGTTATGGCATGATAGGTTTGGTCATTTGAATTATGGAGATTTGGAATTACTATCAAGGAAAATGATGGTGAGAGGATTGCCTAAAATTGATTGTATGAATGAAGTTTGTGAAGCTTGTCAATTTGGAAAGCAACATAGAACCCCATTTCCCTCTCAATCATCATGGCAGGAAAAAAGACCATTGCAACTTATTCACTCAGATATATGTGAGCCGATGACCGTTTCATCTTTGGGAGGTAATCGTTATTTTATCTATTTTATTGATGATTTCTCACGAAAAGTTTGGGTGTATTGTGTTAAAGAAAAATCTGAAGCTTTTCAAAGATTTATGGATTTCAAGGTTGAAGTTGAGAATTTTACGGGGTTAAAAATCAACACTTTGCGGATAGATCGTGGGGGTGGATATTTCTCAAGTGAATTTGAGAAATATTGTCGAGACAATGGCATTCGACATGAAATGACGGTCCGTTATACGCCTCAACAAAATGGTGTATGTGAAAGGAAGAATAGAACAATAATGGAGATGACAAGATGTTTATTAAAAAAGAAGAGGTTACCAAGAAGTTTTTGGGCTAAAGTTGTTTCTTGTGCAGTTTATCTTATTAACAAGTCACCAACAAGGAGTTTGGGAAATTGCACACCACATGAAGCATGGTATGGTACAAAACCAAGTGTTCATCATCTTAAAGTATTTGGAAGTGTTGCTTATTCTCATGTTCCAGATTCAATGAGAAGCAAGTTGGATGACAAGTCAGAAAAGTGCATATTTATTGGCTATTGTGAAAGAAGCAAAGCATACAAGCTCTATAATCCAACGACAAAGAAAATTGTGATAAGTCAAGATGTTCGATTTGATGAAAGTTCATTCTTTGAAGAGATCGAAGTTGAAAAGGAAAATTTACCAATTTTTCCTTTTCAAGTTGAAGAAGAAGAGATTGGAAATGCTGAAACGAATGTTCAAGAAGAGAGTCCTCCCGGTTCTCAAAATTCTTCAACAAGTTCTTCACCAAGAAGCCCGATAAGAAAGACAAGAACTCTCCAAGAGTTATATGATGTAACAGAAGAGATGGTGCAAAATGATTCTGTATTTTTTGTTTTCTTTGCAGGGGCAGATTCAATTTACTTTGATGATGCTTGTCAAGAAGAAAAATGGAGGAAAGCCATGCAAGAAGAAATTAGCTCCATTGAAAAAAAATGACACATGGGAGCTTACCGATTTGCCACCACACAAAAATTATATTGGAGTAAAGTGGGTGTACAAGACAAAGATGAATCCAGATGGGTCTATCAACAAGAACGAGGCAAGGTTGGTTGCAAAAGGTTTCAAGCAAAAAGAAGGTGACGATTTTAGTGAAGTATATTCTCCCGTTTCAAGACTCGAAACTATTCGGTTGCTCATTTCTCTTGCTGCTCAAAATAGTTGGAAAATGTTTCAAATGGATGTAAAATCCGTATTTTTGAATGGTGTTCTCAAAGAAGAAGTTTATGTTGATCAACCACTTGGGTTTGTCAAAAAAGGTGAAGAGAATAAAGTGTACAAGTTGAAGAAAGCGTTGTACGGATTGAGACAATCACCACGAGCTTGGTATAGTCGTATCAATTCTTACTTTGAGAATTATGGATTTGAAAAATGTCCATATGAGCATACTCTTTAAACTAAAGGAGATTCACATGGAAATTTCATCGTTGTTAGTCTTTATGTTGATGATCTTGTTTAACAGGAAATGATTTGGGGATGTTAGATGAGTTCAAACACTCATTGATGGCAGAATTTGAAATGACAGATTTGGGAGAACTTCGCCATTTTCTTGGAATTGAGGTTCATCAATCCAAGAAGGGAACTTTTATCTCACAAGAGGGTTATGCAAGATAAATTATAAAGAAATTCAAGATGGAGAATGCGAATCTGGTCACCACTCCATGCATCACAGGTTTGAAGTTATCTAAAGAAGGTGAAGGCAAGATGGTGAATTCAACTTTATACAGGAGTCTTGTTGGAAATTTGATGTATCTAACTTCTACAAGTCCTGATATCATGTACGGTGTAAGCTTGGTGAGTAGGTTTATGGAGAAACCTTATTCAAATCATTGGGAAGCAGCAAAAAGGATTCTCAGATACATTAATGTACAATTGATCATGGAATATTTTATGAGGCTAATGCACCAGTTAACCTCATTGGTTACACTGATAGTGATTTAGCCAGAAGTATGGATGATAGTAGAAGCACGTCTGGTTATGTGTTTCATCTTGGTTCTGGTGCGATATCATGGAGTTCTAAGAAACAACAAATTGTGGCACTTTCTACTACAGAGGCCGAATATATTGCTGCAGCATATGCTGGTTGTCAATTGGTTTGGTTGCGTGGAATTTTGGAAAGTCTTATGCAAAAGCAAGATAAGTCAACCACTCTGTATTGTGATAATAGCTCGACTATTTTAGTCACAAAGGATCCAATTCTTCATGGACGAACAAAGCATATCCGCATCAGATATCATTTCTTGAGGGACCTTGTCAACGAAGGAGATGTTCAAGTTGAGTATTGCAAGATAGAAGATCAAATGGCTGATATTTTTACGAAGCCGCTTGGTGGGAATTTTTTCAAGAAGAATGTTGAAAGATTGGGAGTAAAAAGCAAGTTTAATTTAAGGGAGGCATTGTTAGCAATAAACTAAATTAAACTTGGATAATTATTATGTTTAAGTTTATGATTAATTCATGTAACCACCAAAAGATGAAGAGTTTGGTGATTAATGTCTAGTAACCACCATGAGTTATGAAAGGTGAAAAGTTTAGTGATCAATGGAGTAGTTATGTAACTAGTTATGAATCTCATAACTTAGTCTTTATATTGGCATTACTTTTGAGTTGTAAGAGAAGGAAAAGAAAATATTCAAGAAATAAAATAAAATTGTGTTCTTGTGTTGTCAAATTTATCTCCTATATTTTTTTATCCCTACAATATATGGCGTAAAACATAAGGCTAATCAAGCAGTGGTATTGGGTTATAGTGATTCAGACTATGCAAAGGATTTTGATAAAGGAATATCAATGGTGTGTATGTCTTCAAGTTACTTGGAAGCACAATAAGTTGGAAAAGTACCTTACAAAAGGTGGTAGCTTTGTCGCCGACAGAAGCAAAGTATATTTCTCTAGCTAATGCTGTTAAAGAAGCCTTATGGTTAAGAGGATTTACTACTGAGTTAGGGATTAAGACAGAAAGAGCATTAGTATTATGTGACAATCAATGAGCAATCATTCGTCAAGAAACCATATGTTTCATGAAGGAACAAAGCACATAAATGTGAAGTTACATCTTATTAGAGATGTGGTCAGCTGTAAAAGAAGTAGAAGTGGAAAAGATGAGTACTGATGATAATAGTGCTGATATGCTAACAATGTCTTTACCTGGAGCTAAGTTCAAACAGTGTGTGAATGATCTTCAAATAAAGGATCAGAATCTTTATTAAGGTGGAGATTGTAAGATGATAAAAATTTTGTAATTCATTAGATAGTTTTTCATTAGTTAGTTGAAGGGTACAATAGTAATTAGCTATGTAACTGTGGCTATAAATACCACCTTTGTAGTTCGGTTGTGATCACTTGATCACTTTAAACTTTCGGTAATTTCTTTCTTGAATTCTTGTAATCATTCTCTATTCGTATTATCAATTCATTATTGATTGCATTTACTTTGATCACAGAAAGGCGTGCTTTGAATAAACAGAACTTGGTCTTAGATTTTTTCCCGTCACACCATTCAATTTCATTCATTCATCGTTTAATCCTGAAAATCTATATCGTGTATAAGCATAGACAATAAATCATGTCACAATCAAAGTGAAACAGGAAAATTTTGATTAGAGAAGGCTAGGGAGGAGACAATGTGATGTTAGAGTTTTGGTGAGGGATTAAGAATGCAAAGCAAGAAAGGGCCTAGAAATGTCATATTACCATATTATACATTATATAAAAATTCTTGCGGCGTCATTTTGCTTTAATATCTTCAAAACTTAACAGGGTTTCTATACTCTACTTCTCTCTACACCATACCTTACTGCACATTCCTTGTTGTCCAACATGTTTTACCAGGTTTCTCACCAACCTTTGCATCTTCTAATTCTGCAACTCCTCTCTCCATGTGCCATGATTTTTCAATTTCTTATCAATTTCTCCCAATTTCATCTTCCTCCAATTTCGATTTCGATTGACGGTTGTATATAGGTCAATATTCTCTCTAAATTTGAACAACCATTGACGTTTTCATCATCAATCTGACATTATTGATTCAGGGTATGTGATTTATTTCTAGCATTTTGTCATTAATTTTTTATTAGGGTTTTGTTGGACCTTTTTATTCCTTCCTCTCTTATTATTCAAGCAGGTTCTTCTTTTAGATTGATGGAAGTTGCTAATGACTGAAAAATCATTCTAGGATACAAAATAAAATTTTCTTTTCATCTACATAGCCGTTTTATTCACATCGTTTAGTCAATAATTTTGTGATGGTCTTACAATGGAAGAAAAAGAAGCTTAGGGATTGCACAGTCGGTATAACTTTTTTGAGCTTCAAGCATCTTACAACTCAATTTGTTTCTTCAAAATCTTGATGGGGATGATCTTCTACTAATACAAGGATGTTCCAGAGTGGTGTTTTGTGGTGATATGCTAATTGATGGCAAGATGGTTGTTTCTCCCATGACAAACATTGGTTAGAAATAATGAAGTTTTAAAAAACCATGTATTTATAGTTTTAATTTGCTGTCTTTTTTCTTTTTTCTATCATGATCTTACTAATCTTTGAACATGTTTTGTAACAATTTTGTTTGTTCAACTATTGCACTTTCTTGCATTTGGCCATATGGATTGAGTGGTTGATTTACATGAAATGTATTTGTTCTTATAAACTGTACATTTTTTATATTTAAAAAAGTAAAAACTATAGATTTTTTCTTTATATTTGCTGTTGTTTTGTTGTTTTATGTTTGTTTTCTTTTGGTTTTATTTTTTAGTTACTTATTATGTTACAATAAAAAGAATGTTTTGAAGGGACTTTACAGACAAAAGAAGAAATTGCCAACATTTTTCTAATGGTGGCAAGATTTTTTTAAATGGTAAAAGTGTCATTTTTTACAAGTCAATATGTATTGTCATTTTTATCATTCTTTTTTTTACTGATTATATATCTACCTCGTCAATTCTTTTCATCCACACATTAACATCATCTACTTTTCATACCACAGAGTTATCTTTACTTACTTTGCAACATTCATTGTTGCTTCAAGATCACAGGTTATTGCTTCAATATCACAAGTTATTTGTTCTTTCTTTTACTTCTTTAATTAGTTAACAATTTATAGGTTGTTCTCATGTTGGTTGTGTGGTGTTTTCTTCAATCTGTTAGCCTTCTTTCACTTCTCCTGTTTTGTTTTGACTGATGCATCTTTTTTTAAATTCCATTTATTCTTTCTTTTTTACTTTGCTTTTTTATCTTTCTATCCTACTATTTGTCTTTTTGTCACTTATATTTTTCTTTTATTTCAGCTTTTTTCAGTTTTATTAGTCTTCTTTTGTCTTTTTATTTTTATGGTTGTGTAAGGTTTCATAATAACTTTTTTTCTTCTGTGTTTTCTCTTTGTTTAGTTACTCTTGGTTATACGATCTAGCATTTCACATGAATGATATATAGTATTCATTTGTTTACAATAAGGTGAAGTTGCTGTTATTTTGTTTTAGGTTCAATATTATTTCATTTTGTGTTGCATCCATCTTTGTGATGTAGATGAAATGACTGTTTTGCAAGTTAATTCTTCATTTAAAACATGACTTTCATGAATTTACAAACTTAAATTCCCCTGTATGTGGATTATATGAAGTTGCTAACATTAGCATTTGATTTTCCAATTTCCACCTCCCTGTTTATGGTATTTACTTTTATATTGGATTCGTTGAATATCCAGGTTCTTTGGAGTTTTGTTGCTGTGTAACTTCAAACCCGCATTGCATAGCCTGGTCAAGGTAATTTATTGGTTCTTTAAGCTACATTCAGTTTTAATTTTTAATCATTCACTTCTTAACCTTCTATTCTATGACTAATAATGCCTTTTATAATGGTTCATATCTATTTGTAATGGTAATCTGTAAATTGAAACACAACGAAATCATCTTGCATAGATTGCATTTTCATGATTTTGACCAAAAAATTGTCGGTCCCAAAAAAACATGAAATCGTTAATACTAGACCACAATCATATGATTACCAAGTGGTTGGCGAAAAAAGAAACTTTGACAAAAACTTTACATCTATGAGACAAGCTAGAAAGAGAAGTAGGTTATGCAATCATTCGAGACCAGTTCAAGTGAATCTCTAATAATATATAAAGAAAATATAAAAATAAAAATACTAAAAAGACTAAAATAATAAATAAAGAAAATATAAATTTAAATATACTAAAAAGAGAAATGGCCACACAAGAAAGCTTTAAAGTCAATGAAGACAATTGTAATCACTTGGGATAACTTCCCCTAAACATTGAATGATCAATCAACAAACTCGGTTGGAATCCATATCATATGAACTTAAAAACTAAAGTCACCAAGATCACTCACAATGATTTAAATCCTCAAACCCAAAAATTCATGGTAAGAACACAAAGATCACTCAAATGAACTCTTAACATCTTAACACAAATTAGAATTTGCAAGCAATGATAATATAATTATAAGATCACTCAAGATAATCCTAATATCCCAATATTAACCATAATCATATAAAGATCACTCAATATATTTTTCATGACTAATAAAGCAAACCAAATTCTCAAAATATGGTCTTTGCATGAAAGATGTTTCTCAATTCACAAATCAAAACATTGTTTATATTTAGCCACATACATAAATATTTATCCAATTTTACCGTGACGAGCCTAAAAGACCAAACAAAGCAATTAAATCACTTCATCAAGAATGAACATCACTAAACTCGACTCACATCAAGGAAAAATAACATTCATGGAAAATATTCAAGAACATAAGTAAGGATCATAAATCTTCTTCCAAAGCAGGAACAACTATGATGTAGATTCCAACAACAAAAAAAGCATCCAATGTTTAGGTTTTATAAAACCCAAGTGATTACTAACAAAACTACTCCGTAGAAATGGGGTTCAACATCAACATTGATTAATAAGCATCATAAACATGTTCAACAAGAAAAAAAATGTTAAGAAACTCCCCTATGATGATGTTTGCTCAAGCTTTCTCTTCACCGATTCTTCAAGATCCACAAAAACCTCAAGCTTTCTTCCATCAATGACAAATTTAGGGCAAGAAGTCTTTCTAAACCTTGAAATCTTCACATACAAACTTGATAATAACTAATCCTACATAAAAATATAAAAACTAGGTGATAAAACTACTCTAAACTAACTCTAATATAACCCTAAAATCACCCAAAAGGAGTTGGAAACGGAGAGCAAGTAAAAAGTCCCTTTTAGATCTAAAAAATGAGATTTTATCCCGCAGAAAGCACGCCGTGCTCTTTAACCAGATGCCAAAACTCAAAAATAAAAGTTGTAGTCATGTGTGTCCTCTTCGTCGGGCCATTTGAATCACATGAATCCGAGTTCGAACGAGATAGTTATGGGCAAAATACGAAACTCGCGCTAGATAACTAAATTCTTTCGTTTCTTGCTCGTTTTTCTTCATTCTCTTGTCACATTTGACTTTATACCTACGAAAACCAAATGTGAACTAAATAAATACATTTTCACCCAAATAGGTATAAAATCATTAATTTATGGGTGTAAATCAATAATAAATATATATCCAAATTACATGATATCAATGATTCACAAGTTGGTGATACAATCACTCAACATTCAATCTCCAACGGATGTCGATGTAACTGATAATGAAGAGACGTGTGGTTCGGACGTTTGCAATATAATGTTCAGTTGTCACCTACAATAAAAGATAGAGCCAATTATAGTTCCATCGTTTTGGGTGAATCTGTTGTTGCTTCTAATACATGATGCATCTCATTTGTGCTCAATTGAATAATGTTCATGAGTCTGGAATTGGTTTTACAAAACAAAGTCTGGTGGAACAACTTTGGAACAGAAATAAATCTGCTGGGGTTGGAAGGCTCATCATGACAAAAATTGATAAAAGACAACAACAATATTTGAATGAACAGCAAACCAAACAAAAAGATAAAGGTATGCCTTATATTTTGTGAAAAAAATATAAACAAAGTCACTTTAGATTGTTCCTTTGATTCATTTATAATTTATTTATACATGATTATTTTACAATGATTGCAGATGAAAATAAAAGTGTGGCAACATCTTCTAGCATGCAAATGTTACTGGCCCATAGAATTTGGTATGCCTGTAGTTGATCCACTATAAGAATCTTTCATTCATCTTTTTCTAAAGGAAGGGACACAAAATACAGGTGAATAAAACTGTAGAAAGAGAGATTAAAACTATTGATGTTGCAGCCTTATGTCGTTTAATTTTTACTTTTACCCTCGTAGCTTGTTGTTATTTGATGTCAATGAAAATTTCTCATGGCCTTCTCGTCAACATCATCAATCAAGTCGAGAGACAGCTACATCTATAGACAAATGATAGAATTGGACATGTAAAGTCTAATTATTTTAGACGTGAAAGCGAACGAACAACTCATGGTACCTTCCCTTACTCGATATTCATTTCTAACTTTTCTTTATTATTTCCATTGGGTGTGATATCTTTATTTTCTTTGTTGTTTCTTAACTTTTCTACACAAGTGTATCTTATATGTATCATGATCTAGGCGATTGTGATCAAGTATGTGAACATAGCAAAGCACTCTTTTGGTATGACGAACGACTGACAACATATTTCAAAGATCGGAAGCCTCGATACAATCGTTGTTGTGGAGGAGGAAGAGTATTTCTTCCAATAGAAAGAGACCCTCCTGATTCATCAAAGATCTTTACAAAGATGGTTATTTATTAGAGAATATACGTGCATATAACCAAATGTTTAGTATGACTTCGTTTGGTGCTCATGTTGACGAATCAGTGAATAATGGAAGAGGCCCCTATGTATTTAAGATTTCAGGTCAGGTTTATCATTGGATTGGAACAAGGAGATCCACCATGATTCTTACAATTATATATATGATACACAAAATGAGGTGAGAAATAGAATGCATCATTTAAGTGGAGAGGATTCTGGTAATTTGAAGTCTGATGTTGTCCAAGCATTGATCAATGTTTAGGATGAAAAGAATTAGTTAAGTTGTTCAGGACAGTGAGAGACAAATTTCAAGGAAGGGACATACCACACTTTAAAATCAGATTGTATAATGTCGTTGGAGTTTGACAGTATGAGCTGCCCACTTCTCAAACACTTGGAGCAATAGTTAGTATTTAAGACCGGTCACAAAAGTCAAACAGATTATGATGTAATAATTCAATCAAAAGATGGGTTGCTTCAGAGAGTTAACAAGTTGCATTCATCTAATATGGCACTTCAATTCCCTTTTGATTTTTATATAGGGCCAGTCGGGTTATCATCCTGAGTTAAAACTAATCACATTGGATGACAATGAATCTATAAGTGTCATGGGGTTAACAATGAATCTATATGTATCATGCTTAAATGCTACATGATCGATTCAATTGTTATGGAGTGTTGCCAAGAGCGGGTATATATGTTATTCCAACAATATGTCGTCTGTGCTTACAACATCATAGAATTAAATAGGATGGACTATATTAGAGAGAAGCAAAATGACATTCGAAATGAATATTTATCTGGATTATATGATGTGATTACTAGAGGAGATCATGATGGCTTTGATGTTGGAACGATAACAATTTTTTCTGCCTTGCCTCTTTCACTGGGAGTCCACGCGCGATACATGTACAGCTATTACTTGGATCCTCTAGCAATTTGTCGTGTCCATGGAATCCGTAATTTTTTATTACATTCACATATAATGTTAAATGGCCAGAGATGAAGAAATGCATGGAAAAATTCCCAAAACTAACACCCGCTGATAGACCTGATATGGTTGACCGGATATTCCACTTGAAAGTTTGAGAATTTATCAAGCTACTCAAAGATAAAAAGCCATTTGGATTCCTAACTACAGGTAACAACTTATTTAAGAATGTTTTCATCCCATCTTAATTTGTGATTACATCTTACAAAAGTTGTATATAATTCATTCACACCTTCTAATTTTTACTCAACTACTCATAAATGAGTTCATTTGACGGTTGTTTTCTTTAAAGTGTTAAATTGGTAATATATTGAAATCTTCACAAGAAATTCCTCAAAATAGCTTCATCATTTACCTTTTAAAGTATTTCTAATATATTAGACTTCCAAAAAAATTTTATTAAACATTATATTATTATTGAACCCTTAGTAGCAACTCATAGAAAACCTTAAATCCAGTTAACAAAACTATAAAACATGAAAAATGAAACTATTTTTTAAATATACTGAAAATATTGAAAACAAAAGATTTAAGTAAATATCAAGTCATGCATTTTGGAAGTTAATTACAACCTTTAGTGACATAGAACACTCAATAACGAACCAACCATCTAAAAAATTGATGGATGCACCAACACTAACTTGCAAAGCTAACCACCTCAAAATAAGACAAAATGAAAGATTAAACAATTGAAAGTATATAAACAATCAGGGCCGTCTTGTGGATTTTGGTGGCCCTGTGCTACATTGATGAAGTAGGCCCCTTAATCATAAAAAATTAACATATATATTTGTAGCTTCAAAAACAAAACGTCACAATCCGACACTAAGCGCGTATATCACAAGAGTTTCTATAGACTACCTAATAGAAGGTTGTTCAATTAAACATAGATGTAAAACAAAATATATAAATTGCTTTTGGATTTCTATTTGTTATGTGATTCTTTTAACTTTTATTTTAATGAATGTTAACAATACTACAACAGAAGATTAAACTGACATTAAAATATCTCAAAATTAATTTACATGCTAAGAACTTTCTTAAAACTTAGTAGAACTAACAAAGGAAAACCCACATTCTTATATTAAAAAAAACAGAGAAAGTACATACCTACTTAGAGATGCTAAAGAAGGAAAAAAGCATCATAAAAAAGTGATGTCCCCACTTATTAAAAAAGCTGACATTAAAAATGGCTTCTTGGTTTTGCCCCACCGTCTCCCAAAAAGTGAAGAAAAAAATGGAGCTATGATTTGGATTGGATATATAGTGAGGCCCTATAAGGATTTGGGGCCCTGTGCAGTTGATCACTTTGCACAGGCCCAAAGCCGGCCCTGTAAACAATGTTTGTCATAAGTGAATATGTTGAACATCTTATTTTACATATACAACATATAAAGCACAAATGAACCAATTCAATGATATTAACTGTTTGATTATATTGTAAAATAATATCCCTTGTCAACTTTATCATTTCTTTGTACTCTTCCTACTCTTTGTTATAATTCTTTTGTTTGAAGATGATAGAAGTTAAAACCCATTTGAAAAAGTCTATCAAGTAAAAAAAAAAATTATAATTTGGCAAATACATTGCTGGAATAAGAATACATATATGAAGATCAGATGTTATTATAAACAAACAAAAAATGAAATCACTCTTATTAATTGAATTTACACATGCAAGTTATTCTACTAAAACTATAATATTATTTTTACACATCATAAGCTTCTTTTTCAGTTTTCATATATAGCCACAAATAAAATAAAATAAAATAAATCCATGTGCATTTATAAATAAAATAAAATATTAATGATCTTTTTTTACCCAGTTTATACACAATCGAGTTGTCATATGCTATTATGGGCGGACACATAAATACAAACTGCTGAAGATGTTAACTAGTATATTTGAGCTGAATTACCTGATCATAATATAGAGGGACACTCAATAGTTTCAGAGATGATAATGCATGGTCCCTGTGGATTAGCTAATTCCAGTGTAGTTTGCATGCAAGATGGGTTTGCAGCAAAGATTTTCCAAAAATATACAATGACAAGAGTTTTTTTTTTTTTTTTTTTTTTTTTTTTTTTTTTTTTTTTTTTTTGACAAAAATGGATACATGCATTATCGAAGAAGAAATACATGTGTTTACACGACCAGACGTCGACTGAAGCTCGATAATAGCTACATTGTTCCTTATAATATATTATTCTGTCTTGCCTTCCACTACAACAAATATGTCATTTGTTCACATCATTTTTACACGCTTTTTAAAAGTGTGTAAAAATTTAGTAAATTTTCTACACTTATAAATGTGTTTAAAATTATTGCAGTAATAAGCGTGAAAATATATACTAAATCATCCTAATTACCACATTTAAAATCATAAGGAAAAAAGTTCACATGTATATGTGTGGACAAATTTTAATTTTTTCACACTTGAAAATGTAGAGATAAATTTATCACACTCAATTTTGTCACGCTTCCTCTTATACGGACAAATTAAATGTGACTAATTAATTTTCATACTTTTAAGCGTGGACAAATTATTAGTTTGTCCACATTTATATCTGCAAACTTTTTTTAAAACACATATTTGAGTATAAAAACTCCACACTTGTAATTGTAACTAATTTTTACATTCTTATAAGTGTGAATAAACATAAAACGCTTATACGCACTTGCTAAAAGCGTGTAAAAATAACGTGCAATTGACATTTTTTTTGTAGTGTAATTCCTTACACATATTAGCGTTGAGTATTGTGGGACATCAGTGTTGATTAAATACTTATTCGAGTATATTTCAAAAGGTACTGGTCGTGTTGTTGCACATATTATAAGACCAATCAGTGATTCTTTTGGCACAACGAGTACTCAATCAAGAATACAAGTTGATGAGATTCAAACTTTTATGGATGCACGTTATATTTATCCTCACGAAGCATGCTGGAGGATCTTTAACTTTGATATACACAATAGAGAACCAACAGTGCAGATTTTGGCCGTTCATTTAAAAGACATGCAACAAATAAGTTTCACACAGCCACCGAACGATTGGAAGCTATTGTTCGCAATTCTGAAAAGAAGACTACTTTAACTGAATGGTTGCAATTCAATTCTACCTCTGAGGAAGGCCACCACTTGACATACCTAAATTTCCCATCAGAATTTGTTTGTTTTGCAAATGAAATGTTTGTTATGCAAATGAAAAAAGATAAAAGCATAGAGCTGACAGAATTAAACCATCGGTTGGTCATTTGACGTACATACATCCAACTCTTGGAGAGTTGTTTTATCTTAGGATGTTATTATGTCATCAAAAAGGTTGTCTTTAAAGACATAAATATATATGATTGATCATAAACTTTTCCCAACATATCGATCGGGTAGCATGTGGGGCTTTGGGTTTACTCGGTGATGATAATGAGTGGAATATTGCTCTAGAAGAAGCTTCACTACTACATCGGAAGCATTACGGTCATTATTTGCTCATATTCTTATTTTTTGTGAAGTGACAGACCCACTCAGTCTTTGGAAAAAGTGTTTGAAACAAATGATCGATGATATTCCTATAAGAATCTCTACATCACTTCACATACGAAATATACATGTCAATATTATGTATTATATGAGTTGTAGGCAATTCTAAATAGTTACGCTAAATCTGTCAATGATTTTGGTCTAATGATGCCTCCCCAACACTTACTGGATGACTTGAAGAACAGGTTATTGATGGAGGAGAAAAGCTATGATCGTGAAAAGTTGATGGCAGAATAATATGTTTTTGTATCAAAGTTGAATTCAAAGAAAAAAAGGATTTACGATTTAATTATAAATGCTTCTTCAAATGATGAACATGAACTTATATTTGTGGTTGTACTGAAAAGACTTTTCTTTGGAAAACAATAATTGGTGCCTTGCGATCTGAAGGTAAAATTGTCTTGGCAGTGACGTCTTCTGGAATTGCTTCTTTACTTCTTCCATCTGGTAAACAGCACACTCTCGATTCAAGGTTTCAATTGATTTGACAGACGAGTCGATGTGTAGGATCAAAAAAGGGACACAAATGGCAGATCTATTGGCTCAAGTTGATCTTATAATTTGGGATGAAGCTCCAATGAGTAATCGACGATGCTTTGAGACATTAGATAGGACGCTCAGAGATATTCTTAATGTTCCAGATTTTTTCTTTGGAGGGAAATCAATTATATTAGGTGGCGATTTCAGACAAAATCTTCCAATAAAAAAAGGAGCCTCTAAAATGGAGAGATTTGCTGCTTCCATAGCTGCATCAGAATTATGGTCACATTTTAAAGTCTTCAAACTCAAGGAAAAGATGAGGGTTTACGATCATACCTAAATGAAGATGATGAGAGGCTTACTTCTACATTCTCTTCATAACTTCTTGATATTGGAGACGAAAAAATCAATGAGCCCGATCAAATTGATTTGCAAAATGCTCAAAATCCGAGATAGATATTGTATTCCAGATGATGAAAATGGAATGTCAGAATTGATCAATTTCATTTATGATGAAGAAACATTACAAAGACCATGTGCTAAGTAATTACAACAAAAGTCATAGTGTGCCCGAAAAATGAGAATGATGATCACATTAATTTAAAGGTTTTATCAATGGTTGAAGGTGACTTATTTAAGCTTAGATGGAGCAACGCTGTTTGGAAATGGAGGGGAAAAAACAATGTTGTATCCTGTCGAATACTTGAATACTCTCAACTTTCCAAGTCGAATACTTGAATACTCTCAACTTTCCAAGTTTTCCTCCTTATCGACTCGAGCTTAAAATTGGAGCACCAATCATGCTTTTGAGAAACATCATTGGTTGGTGGGTTGTGCAATGGTACTAGGATGATAGTCACACAACTATTAACTAGAATCATTGAAGAATAAGTTATCACACGAACGAGAATCGAAGAAAAAGTATTCATTCCAAGGGTTAATCTCATGAATAAAGGTCCAATGTTACCATTAATTTTCAGGCGAAAGAAATCTCCAGTGAAACTCTGCAATGCAATGACTATAAACAAGAGCCAAGGATAATCTTTAAATAGAATAGGCATATACCTATCGGAGCCTGTGTTTGGACACGGACAGTTATATGTTGCATCATCTAGAGCAACATCACATTTTGGCTTGAAAGTGTTAGAAATATCAAGTGTTATTAAACTTATAATATCTATGTTTAAGTATATGTATTTTAATTGGTGTAAATCCGGTACATGTATATATATAAAACCGGATAAGACTTAATGTTATATAGTTATTTGGTAGTTACGATTCCCTCCAAAATTAACTACCCGTAGTGAACCATCACAATGGTTCATATGTACCGATTAGTTCACTATATAAGGTGAACAAAATTATGTAATTTCAGTGTGTGTGATTAATAATATTAAAAGTTAGTTATATTCTGGTTTTTTCCCTCTGTTCTTTCTGCCTCACGAACACTGCACAAAAACAGAAAACATTCTGTTTCTGCACTCACTCGAACACACTGCACACACAGAACAGAAACATTCTGTTTCTGTCTTTCGTTTTTGCTCTCTGCACACTCAGAAATCACTGCACCGATAGAAGGATGGCAAGTCAATTACGGGCTTCAACTTTCAGTAATTATAGAAGGTCAATCGTCCGTGATCCATACTCTAACAGAAAGTGTTGATAAAACAACAAGAAGATCAACAAAATAATACCACAAAAAACTTGTTTATAGGGATTTCTTAAGCAAAACTGAAAACATATAGGTCTCGCTCATTTAAATGCATGCATAATCATTATATTAGATCAATAAAAATATATGACATACAATTTCACTTTATGATGATATTTGATTAATCACAAATTACAATGTATATCACAACTTAACTTCATGAGTACTAATTTTATCTTATCACTTTCTAAGCAGGATAGCGTTGTGCATTATTGTTGGTCTAAGGCCAAAAGACAGATCCAAAGTCATTGAAGTAAGGTGTACCGCAAGTGGATTAGTAGAAATCCTCCCAACCCAAAGCCTCCATGATATTGTTGTATCTTGCTAGACAAACAGGTTTAATTTATAGATCCATACATAAATAAACCATCTGTATGTGTTATGTTGAAAATCACACTTCAATTACAATTCAACCATTTTCTACACAATGCTATGCAGTCCAAGCAAATATGAATTTTAATGACATGCAATATTTTGACGAGCTCATGGAACAAGGATCAGCATACAAAATCTATGATTTTAACTCCGAGCACACTAAGAAATGGCAACAGACTTTACCCAATTCCACAAGTCTCAGGTTTGGAAAATTCACATAGTTTGAAAGCATACCAACCGAAGGATTTCCATGTCATTATTTCAGATTCACATGCATCCTATAATCAGTTGTATTCCAAACTTGAAAAGGATTCTATTCTCATTGGTAATTCCAAAGTTTTAGTTATGCTACTAATCAGTTTTACAAAACTTCCAAAGTTTTATTATATGTTTAACATATGTTATCTTATTAGATTACATAGGATCTGTTTGAGCAGTTGGAAATATCATAGAATCGGGAGATCCAAACAGGAACCAAACAGTGAGAAGAAGCTTGGATATAGAAAATCTCAAGCAAGCAACTTCATTTAAAATTAAACTTTTACATATACAATACAAAATGACATTTTCTTTAATTAAATTAAACAACCAATTTTGAGTCATTCGCAGTGGTAATGTTATCAAGTTTACAATGTGAGATCAAATGGCAAGAAACTTTGATGAAGATTCATATGAGTCCATTGAAAAACATGTCATTGTAGCTGTGAGTTCATGTCAAGATATATAATACAAAAGTAAACAATTTAAATTAATGTGTGTGTAGTATTTATTGTAAAACCATATTACATGACTACTTATAGAACTCTTGTGTCCCAGGTTCATCAAAACTCTCTTTGCATACAGATCATCACATTCTGATGCATACGGACTGTTGAAGACATCTTGCATACGTCTGTTATTCCTCATTGTTCTCGACAATAAAACAGAAAAGAAATACAAGGAATAGGAACACAGAGATTTACTAAACTATATTTATTTCTGATAATCACACACTGATCATACGTTTACATTCATATATATATAGGCGTCTAAATTGTGTCATCAGACACATCGTTTCACCAAAGGTTGTAACTGTTCAGAAACAGTTACATCCTAACTAACAAACCGGTTCTGTCATACTACCGGTACTAAACTTAGGATTTAGAATATATTTTACAATATTAATACTACTTAATAATCCTAATAAGTTTTTATAACATTTAACTTCTAACATTCTCCTCCTAAATGTTATAAAACTTTTCAGCATAGCTTCTAACAACAACATATTCAGCATCCACTTTCGTGCTGTCTTCATATCCAGGTACATTGCTTGTTCTTCTCAATGTTGAATCTATTTTACATCCACTTTCATGTTCAATCTCCTCCATCTCAATGTTGGTTCCAAACTGATCAGCATAGTCTTTTGCTGCATCATTTTGTTGCCTCTTCTCAGCAACATCTTCTGGCCATAGCTTGGCTTTCTTTGTGAACTCATAGTAACATTGAGGCAAAAACAGGTAATCTTCGTATATCTTCATCAAACCAGGCGCATAGTAGGAGGGAAAGCCTAGGCCATTTGCTAACCCTCTCCACTTCTCTTGACATGTGACTCTTTCGTAGCCACCATGACTTGTAACAATCTTATACAAGTCTAGCAAGCAAATTTGTACTCCAAATAGTTTCAAAGGGACTTGAAGTGCAGCAGTGTTGTATGTCTTATGATACCATCCTATAATTCTCTCAAATGCTATTTTGAATGCCTCCTTGTTTTTCATAACAAATTCATCTTTGTTTATCAAATCCAGGAACTTAAAAAACTCACTTATGTTGTCAACTTTGAGAGACTTAATCTCCCAATTATTTTGTTCCTGATTTGATAAAAAAAAAAAGACTATTCTGAGATTTTTCAAGAACTAGTGACTTGTCAATTTCTTCAAAATAATTTGTAAGAAAATTATCTTGAAGTTTCTTTTTCCCACTGATTCATCAAACACTTTGGATGAACCAAATGGGTCAAACATATGTGTGATAGAACATTTCAAATCATTCAAGTCAACTTCAAACCCTTGAAGCAACAATTGCTTCAAACTCAAAAGATTAATATTAATCTCAGGAGTATATTTGACATAGGGTATTGTGTAAGTTGCTGAATTGGTAGTGATATCTACTGCTCCAATTCCATGTGCAAAAACAAAGTTATCCTCATGATCTTTATCGTTTACTATGAAACAATTTTTCAAACATTTGAACACTTTTTTGTTCGGAGACATATGTGTGGAGATTTTAGAGTTCACGTACCATATGTGATCCCAATTATTGTGCTCTGTTCCATTTAGCATATATTCCCCAGCAAAACAAATTTTGTCTTTGTGTTCATACGGCTTTTGATCCTTCATTGGAGTAGGGGTATATTCTGGAACCCATTCGGATGCACTCTGTTTTCCTTTGAGTTTCAATGGACAATCCCAAGCAAAATGTCCTTTCTTTCTGCATACATAACAACGAGATCGTTTCTGTTTTCTTTGGGCTGCAGTGAGTGTCGAAGACTGTCCAAAAGATTGATCTTGTTGTTTCAATTTAAGTCGCTGCAGTTTCTGCTTGATCCATGATTCTTCGGTTGATGAATTTCCATTCCTTCTCTGATACCAATTGTTAGAACTCTTGTGTCCCAGGTTCATCAAAACTCTCTTTGCATACAGATCATCACATTCTAATGCATACGGACTGTTGAAGACATCTTGCATACGTCTGTTATTCCTCATTGTTCTCGACAATAAAACAGAAAAGAAATACAAGGAATAGGAACACAGAGATTTACTAAACTATATTTATTTTTGATAATCACACACTGATCATACGTTTACATTCATATATATATAGGCGTCTAAATTGTGTCAACAGACACATCGTTTCACCAAAGGTTGTAACTGTTCAGAAACAGTTACATCCTAACTAACAAACCGGTTCTGTCATACTACCGGTACTAACCTTAGGATTTAGAATCTATTTTACAATATTAATACTACTTAATAATCCTAATAAGTTTTTATAACATTTAACTTCTAACAACTACACTCGAATTACACATTGTAGAATCACATTAAAGTTTGACATATTATACTGTTAGAATTTCTGTTTGGATGGACTTATATGTTTAAATTATTAGGCTTTATCTTTAATAAACTTATTGGGCTATTAATTTATAAACTAATATTATTGGGCTTTAGGGTTTGACGGTAACCCTAATTCTCATTCTATATATAGTGAGGGTCCCAATACCCTAAAGCAACTCTAAGATCCCTAATCTCCATCTACCAGAGATCTGTTGTTCGGTCTAGAAAATTAACGCTTTAGGTGAGGAAGACTCTTACAACCGTGTTCGTTCGTTATTAGGTTTCTGCATAAAGAAGACGATATCAATGGATTCAGTCTTAATGATTTAGCAATATGGTTGATCCGGGATTATTATGTAAATATATCTAAAAAGTGGCATCAGAGCCATCCATATTTGTTGAATCGCTCTATTAATAATTATCATATTTCATTCGCATCGATTTTACTAAGTACGATTTATATCATCGTCTCATTAAAATTGTGAAATCTCGTGGAATTGTAATCCTGTTGTTATACAATTAGCATTAATTGTCAATGAATTATTATGACATTTTGAAATAGGGATGATTCTTGGATTCTGTCATTCTGTGTATATATATATTCCTGCAAATTGATTTTAACAAAATTGCTATTTTGACTTTTTCTTTGTCAAACCGATATGTTAATTGTTGGTGATTCTAGTTTGTGGCTATGGTTTTTTTTTTGTTTGCGCCGCATAAAGAAATAAGAAGGAATTATTGTTGTGTATTTTGTTTTTTTTTTTTTTTTTTTTTTTGTTTTCCTTCCTTGCGCCGTATTAAAGAAACCAAAAGTGAAGGATTTGCTTGGTTGGGTCTTGCGCTACAACAACAGTAATGAACAAAAATTTTGTTTCTTGCGCCAACGGATAGGAACAAACGTGAAGAAAAACACTGTAAGTTTGTGGTTGCAATTTTGTGGATTAATTTAAGCTACGAATGTGTTTATTCCACATGAATTTAAAGTTTGAGGATGATATTTGATAATCATTTAAATATTTATTTGATTTAAAGTCTTTTAGATAATCACACACTATTACAATAAAGTGTTTCTATTTTTTTATGATATTTATCGACTTGTTAATTAATAGAAACTTTATAAAAGTTAAGTTTTGTGATTATTAAAGACTTTATGGATCGACATAAGGTAAGGAATTAATGATTCTGTTTTATCCTAATTAATCTGATAGTTTGAGGATAAATTTGTTTATTTGATAATTTTCAAGATTCATTTAAAGTTTTTCTGATAATTACATTTTCGCCTTGTGACTTTTATAATAATGCATTTTTCTCACAGAAAATTTGTAAAAGTCATGTTTTGTAATTATTTATTGTATTAGTATTCAATACTAAAACATCCTTGAAAGAAATTTGGTTCCTTTTGACTTTACGACTGACAAATTTTGTGTAGATTAATTTTATTAAAGACATTGTGGATCATATTAAGGTATGGATCATGTTCAATCCATATAGATTTGATAGTTTGAGGATGATCAATTTGTTCCATAATCATTTGGTTGATTTAAAGTTTTTCTTGATAATTAAACTTTGGTCCTATAACTATTTATAATAAAGTTTTCTTTACAAAATATTTATAAAAGTCATGTTTGATAATTATTTATCGTGCTAGTATTATTGCTAAACAACATGTTCAGTAAATTATTTTGAATTTCAAATATCTGGTAAAACAGGTTTCGAACCAAAATATTTGTAGATAACGATTTTTGTCGTTAACTAAGGCTAATCAGGTTACGAGATAATCTCTAAACTTTTGTGAGATTAAATTCGGTTGTTCTCGTAATAAAGATTTGATATTTACATAAATTTAGGCATAAACAATAATATTTCGTAAAGTTGCAATATATTTAATAGATTTTATTAAAGGGGTTGTTAACCATATATATTGTAGGATTTTGAGTAATTTCCTACCAATCTAAAATCTAATTGATTGAGCAAATCCAGGTTATTGAAATATTGTGGTATTGCCTTATGTTTTGTTTTTTGGTGAAACCCTTAAGGATTAATCTAGTGTTTTGAGTCAATTAATTGATATAGAACGTTGCCAAAGTAATCTCTTTTATATTAATTAATTGTACTGATAATACATAGATGTTTGTATGAAATTATTTATGTGGATTATGATTCACCCCAAAGGTTGACATAGTGTGACCAAATAATACATACATGTATAAACATGTGACCACTATAAAGTTATTTACCCATGTAGGCAATAGTCGGCCCAAAGGAAGACTATCGTTTGACCGGATTTCAGTGTTTGATCATTATACTAAAAGTATCATTTATAATTGAGGTATCGTTTTATGACGATATACTGTATGATTTTTTGTTGAACTCTTAATTGGTCTAGTATTTTTATTCGATTAATTTATATTAAATGTTGCCAAAGTAACATCTTTTATATAGTTAGTTGATTTCTAAATACATAGATGACTGTACAGAATTATATATGCGAATTGTGATTGGCCCAAAGGTTAACATAATTTGGCCAAATAATGATGTGCATGTAATGTTGTATACGTGACAATTATAAAGTTATGTTCATGTGAATAATAGTCGGCCCAAAGGAATACTATTGTTTTGACCGAATTTATTGTCAGTATATCATCATTGGACTGAGAGTACCACTTAAAGTTAATTTCTCTGTCAAAAGATTATGCTAATGACATCTCTATACAAACTTATCAAATCATAAGAATAATTACTTTTAACTATTATGTATGTTAAAAAATTACTTTTTTATGTATGATGAATTTGCCTCCATTCTATCGTAATGGATACTAGGTTAATACTCATGTATTACATTGGTTAAGTTTAGAAATAAATATTTATAATATGTATAATAAATAATTATATGAATAATAAAGTTTGCTTAATTTAGTTAGTTAGTTATTAAATTAATCCGTTTAGATTTAGATAGAGTTGGTCTGCTTTAAAATTTAAAATAAATTTAGTAAATGACGTGGCAAAAGGAGTGAGCAACATGTGTCAAATTAAATTAGAGCATGACATGTGTCATGCTAGTTACTCTTTTAATATTATAAATAGATAGATTTGTCACGATTAATGCATTCACATCATTTCAACTTCTCCCTTACAATGTTAACATTTTTATGCTTTTTATTTATAATAAGCTAGGTCCATACACAAAAACACATATAAATTCTCTTTAGACCAATTGTACTCATTTTTAGCACGACACTTTTCATTTAATATTGAAAATCTTCTATTTTATTTAGGGATAATTGCGTAAAAAACCATCAACTTGTCAGCTTTTTGTGATTAAAACCTCAAACCATTTTTCGTTGTATAGAAAACCCCGAACTAACTAAAAATCAGTAAATCAATGTTTTATCAATGGTTAACCGGTTGAAACCGGTTATTACTCCTACGTGGACCGATAAATAACCTACGTAGAATAAATTTTAATTGTTGAAACCGGTTGCCAAGTATTACACATCATTTAAACACTCGTTGATTATGTAATCTCGTTTAAAAATTACAATTAATAATTATAAACGGGGGTTTAAATGATGTGTAATACTTGGCAACCGGTTTCAATAATTAAAACTTATTCTACGTAGGTTATTTACCGGTCAACGTAGAATTAATAACCGGTTTCAACGGGTTACTCATTGATAAAACCTTGATTTACGGATTTTAGTTAGTCCGAGGTTTTTTATGCAGCGAAAAATGGTTTGGGGTTTTAATCACAAAAGGCTGACAAGTTAATGGTTTTTTGCGCAATTATCCCTTTTATTTATACATCAATATTAACATTTTTCCATTTTTTTATTTATTGTAGCACGACTTCAACTTTCTGCCACTCAGCAACATTCTACTATTTCAGTCCTAAAATCCAAGAAATTGAATTACAAGCATATGTTGAGTAAGTAAAACAAATCTATAAATTTAATTTATTTGCAAACTTTTGTCGCTCAACACTAAACTCAATTTTTATGGGCTAACGAATTAGGTACAAAGCAAAGTATGACATGGATCCACCACTACAGATTCAAATGACTAAATTTGAGGACAGAGACAAAGAAAAAAATGAGAAATAGATTTCCATTGGTAGTATTACTCAAGCAAAACCCAAACACATACAAGGTGACCGTAAGCAAATTTATTTATCTTATACAATCAAATAACTTAAATATTTCAAAAGTTTTTTTTTTTGTGGTCAATCAAATTTACATGTGAAGGGACTACAATACAAGTCATCAAAACTAGGGCATGGTACTGCAATACATCTACATTGTGCAACAAGAAAGTATCAAATGATGCTTCTGTAATTGAATGTCAAGATCATGGTGTAACATCTGACACTAAACCAGGTTAGCAGCTATGACCTAATCATTATTTATTAGCAAGTTATAACTTAATCATTGATCATTAACAATTAATCAAGGTGATTAACAAAGTGCATAAGGAAATTCAAGTCAATTAGAAATAATTTCATCGGTGCGATGAATCGGCAAATTAATTAATCCGATCGATTTGCGCTATGATAGACTAATTCAACTAAGTACATAATTAAATTAAGATTAGTGACACTAATCATGTATTAATACACTTACTTAACATTAATTATGCAAAACTAAAACAATTCATTAAACAAATGCATTCAAAAGTATATATATATATGAATTTACATGAAAAAGGGAAATACAATAATACATTCTAAATACATTTATACAAAAAAATGAATACATGATAATATCTTCAAAAATCCAGTCATGGCTAGTACATAGTATAGTTTTACTTCAATTTTATAATACAAAACTTCATACACAATCACAATCACATCTCTTTCTTTCAACTTCACCAAGATATGCACTCAACCTCCATCTTTTACCATCATTTCATCCGCTATTCTTCTCTATAAATAGAGAGTTCTTTTCCTTCATTCTTTCACACCTTTAAGAGCAAAACCTCTCATTTTACTCTCTCAAAATCATCCATAGCCACACACACACAACCAAAGTTGTTTTCTTTCTTTATTCTTCAAGAATTCAAGCTTTTCAAGATTTTCTTTGGTGCAACTAGTTCAAGAACAACTCTTCTACACATTTTCATACTTTTGATACATCAAAGTAAATAAATACTACCTTATTACTTTTATTATTTATGTTAATGTAAGTATTGCATAATATATATAACCACCAATAACAACAAGTTCATAAAAACTCAATTTTATAAATCACTAATTTTGTTTTAAGTTTGTTTTCTTCAAATGTGTGTATAAATATATAAACACATTATGTAAGTATAAATATTATGAAAATAAGTTATATAAATGGGTTTCATAACCTTTTATACATGTGGTTTTTGAATAAACAACAAGAATCACAAGTTGTTTCAAGTTTATGAAATCTGGATTTTCGGCTGAAATATTACGTCGACTTTGAAAAATCATAACTAATTCATAACTTAACGAAATGAGTTGATTCTTGTTTCAAAAGTTAGATCTATGTCTTAATTAAATATCCGGAGGTTTTCATAATTTAATATGGAGCTTAGAACCCCCAAATATTATTTGGGAATCCGAAAGTTTAACAGCTCAAAAATGGCCAACATAGGGTTTTTAACGAACATGTTCCCTAACCCAAACACCTCGAAAAATGGTCGTTCTTAACTTGAAAAATTCTTTATATATAGTAGTTTTATGACTATGAAAACCAAAACCCAAATCGTTTTGGAGCTTGGTCGAAAAC
Source organism: Centrapalus pauciflorus (assembly GCA_020465985.1). Lineage (NCBI taxonomy): Eukaryota > Viridiplantae > Streptophyta > Magnoliopsida > Asterales > Asteraceae > Centrapalus > Centrapalus pauciflorus. The sequence continues at coordinate 37,880 of JAANYP010000849.1, read as the reverse complement.
AGCCTTAAAGTAGGCCGAAAAACTCTTAAAAGCTGGACAATACACACACACACACATATATATATATATATATATATATATATATATATATATATATATATATATATATATATATATATATATATATATATATATATATATATATATATATATATATATAGCATATGGATCACGTGAGAAGGGATTTTATCGTGAGAAATGGTGAGAAGGAGGGTTTTGCATTGATATTGAATCAACAAACTATTGATTCATGATTATTGATTCATTACTTTTGAACCAAATATATTGATTTGAATCATCATTTACGGGCTAAAAATGATGATTCATTAATAATGCATTTTTCTGCGGTCATGATGCACCAAAAATTTTATCCATGTTTTTTTGTGATACGGGTTCGATATAATCAAATACATTTGATTCAACAATGTCTAAAATGAATCAATAATCATGAATCAATAGTTTGTTGATTCAATATCAATGCAAAAATCTCCTTCTCACCATTTCTCACTATAGCATCCCTTCTCACGTGATCCAGAATCTATATATATATATATATATATATATATATATATATATATATATATATATATATATATATATACTTTACGTTTTAAGTGGGTTTATTTATAAACTTGTAAAGTTGAGTGATTTAAAACATAAAAACCTTTATACATACATATTGTCATATATATGGGAGTTATTAAGTCTCTCATATCATCTAGGACTCTGTTAAACATCTCAACTCTCATCTCAAGTCATCAACAAAATCTACTTGTTTACGCTCGTTTTGCCATCAATTTACGGTGAGTCTTTATAGCCTCTATTTTCACACTGTTATGTTTTGGGGTAGAAATACATGCTACATTTTCATATAGATACAGAAACTGCTTCATTTCTATTATGTATTACACGTGTGGTTCCATCAGCCCTCAGATCATGAACCATTAGTTACATTTTTATGTAAGCGCAAATATATTATGGATAGATCCATCGGGATTAATGTCCCCCACCTAGGTTGGTTGCTCCAACTGCTTAGGGGTGCATATATATATTTAACATTACGGTATTACATTTGGGAATACTGCACAAGGCAACTCATAATTAAGTTTCGGTTGCATGATGGTTTTATGTAATACATAACATGGAATTTATGTTTTATAAATTCAAACTCAACTGTTGTTGTCCATACAATTCATTTTTACGTGTAAACCTATGAACTCGCCAACACTTCTGTTGACGTATTTTAGCGTGTACTTTCAGGTAATTAAGGCACGTGCACAGCATCAGAAGCATTCCAAGGCTTCCGTTCATTTTGGAGTCGCATCATTTTCATAACTTGTAGATTTATTTGCATCATTTTTGATAATTTAATTATGTATTTAAATCTCTGTAACTTGCTAACTACTCTTTATTTTATTCGGGCTATGTAAACAATTCTATATTTTGAAGTTATATCAATGTATTTTTGAAAACGTCCATATAGTGGTCGTTCACTTGATTATGACTATGCTTTCGCAACGTCACGCTTCGTTGCCAACCGGGGTAACGGGGTGTGACACATGGCCCGCAACTACAGGTATATATAATCACAAACTTATTACATAATAAACTTATACTTAACTACTATATTGCATATTTCTATTACAGGTACAATTAGAAAGTATTCATTGATGATGGGTCAACAAGAGATGCATTTACTTTCTTCTCCCCTGGTGCTAATGCCATCACAAAGATAGAGTGCAACAAATTGGTGAAGGAATTGGAAAATTGTGATCCTCATCAACTTCCATCTTTGATTAAAGCAATTGAAGGCGAAAGATGTATCTTCTAGTTTCACTCTAACCCTCTTTGCAAAATGGGATCAATTGATTCCATCTTAGATAATATTCTTGATGATATTATCCCTACCAACAACTCATTGGAAACGGTAACATTTCCATCAACAACACAAATTGTGGACATTCAAAACATCTCACGAGAAGAACAACTAGGTGAGATAATATCAACTCATACATCTGATACCATAAAAACATCATCATTTGTATTTACTAACATATACTATTTCCCATCAACTACCACAACTCCAAATCAAAAGCAACATGTTGCCATTTTTGCTCATATAAAATCTTTAGAAAAAGAGGCATCTGGACATGCAATGATGTCAGCAAAAAGGATTTTATTCCAAAATCCATGTACTTTTCATGCAACCTGTAAATAACTAAAAACAAACAAATATCTACGAGCTAAGAAGCGTCTAACATTGATAATGACCAGATGAAAATGAGATGGCAAAGCCAAAGAAGAAGAAAATTGTTGAAAGCACATCATAAGGTAAGGAAAAATGATCAAATCAAGTACAATAAGAATGTTTATTTTTATAATTTACCAAACAAGAAAAACTTTATGTAGTTTGTAACTTAAACTTAGTCATAAATAATAAATAACTTTAATTGCCACTGCAAAGAACTCTTTTGGATTTTTTGTGACTCCTGCAAGTAGATGAACAATATCTACCAGCAGTCATATTGATTGACAAAAGTTGGCTCAACGCCTTTTGAAAGATGACAACACTGGCTCCTTCACTGGCGACTAACAAAAGTCTAGTTCAATGTTTTTTACAAGTGCATAATGTAACTTTTTGTATGTGTATAAAAAACACTTACATGTTCATTTTATAGCAGTTGAGTCAAATAGAATATCTAAACATCCAATTATAACATATGGTTATGTACTCTCATGTTTTGTCTTTGCAAACACAATCTTATACAAATATCATATGTTTCTTGAACTTAAATTTTCTTACTAAAAGTAAATTGAAAACATATTATCGATGAAATATATTTTTATACCCGCAACAACGCGCGGACCTCCTTCACTTGTTTTCTACTATAAGTGATGAACTAATAGTCTGAAACACAACAGAAATACATTATATTGCTTCCAAACATCCCATTAATGAAAACTTATATCAATAAATAAAATTTTCAACTTTATGGTGATATTCAACTTACTAATGCTTTTCTGATCATTTTTGGACAAAGCGTCGTGCAATAGCAACCTACTTTTTAAATTTACCATACAATACGTTTTTTTTTGTTGATATACCCAATAGTAACCGGTTAATATGGTACGTGAATACTTTTTTTATCAGTAAAATTAGATTTAATTTTTACATGGCATTTGACTATTGATGTGACATTTTTGAAACGTGAAATCATTTAACCGGTGACATGGAACTTTATAAAGGTTCATATTGTACAACAACAACTATTTTTATCAATTTATGGGCAAAAAAAATAGATGTATCATATCGATAAATCTAAAAAATTATATTACAATTGTATGACTAAATTCTTATATAAATGAAGAACAAATATATCTTGAACACTCATGAGTGTTGACTACAAATAAAAAGAAAATGACTTATGATGATAAAGAATGCAACAAATTATCAAATGGTTATTTGATTTCTATGTGTGTAATTCCAATTTTGAAATTAACAAAACTTTGTTAGGCTAAATTGTTTTTTTCCCGTTTAACCTGGAATTTACAATCAAATTATTAAACATTTGAGCATCAATGTAACTATTGTTGTCATATCATGATGTTTAGGGTTTGTGTCGGACACTAGGGAATTGTGTAATGAGCTTATTGAGTTAAGTTAGTGATATCAGGTTATTAAATTATGTTTCCAGAGTCTCGTGTTGATAGGGTCGGGATACAGGCAGGGAACCGAGACTTGAGAAGTGTTATTCCAGATTCAGGTAAGTTTGCAAGTTTTTCTGAGATACATGTACGATTATTTATCTTATACTTGCATGATCATTTACTGAGTTTTATTTACGAGATTATTACGAGTTTTATACCGAGTTCTTATCATGCATGTATAACTGAGTTTTATATGAGAACTATGTTTTATAATATGATATTTGGGACACATGAGCTACTGAGATATCGTGATTAACCGTACAGCTGGGCAGGGTTCGGGACTCTCCCAATTCCTTTTTGAGCTCCTGGCGACTGCTTTGTGCAGTCTAGGGATTTGGGTACGTGGATTATTCCACCAAGATGAAAACCTATTACGAGCTATATGTGGGATCTCATACACTGTTCAGTAGAGAATGCTGAACATTTTATTATCAAGTTTATTACGAGCTTTTTAATAATTGTACGACTAACCCTTGCATTCTCACCAGCGTCAGCTGACCCATTGTGTTTAATATTTGTGTATCTCAGGTGATTAGAGTACTAATAGACCTGCTAGACCCAAGTAGGATTCATACCTTTATACGAGGAGTTTCTAGCTACCGATACTGAGGTAGTTATGGTTTTGTGGAATCTATATACTTCGGATATTACGTAATATAACAGGGATTATTGTGACTTATTGTGTATATTAAAATTTTATAAATTATCGAGGTTTCCACGTGTATACATTAGAAACAGATAGAGATGATTATATTATATTTATCTTGAAGTGTCATTTCGTGGCATTGGGGACTAGATCGAGGGTGTTACATCCTGTGAAGATTCGACCTTATGGAGAAGTCTTAGCGACTAGATCCTATATTTGCAACACAATATCAATCACAACTAAGACAGATTAATTAAATTGTCGATTATTATATAGTACATCAATTAGGATAATTAAATTAGAGTTTTAGAACTTCGTTTTGAAGATACAAAACAAACATATAAAAAGGGTACAAAAAATAGTCTAGTACATAACCAACATAATACAAACATTTCTACCCAAACCACCACAAGTATATATGTCTTCAAATTGTACCAAAACGTGATCTGAGTGGTGGTCTAGGATACTTCAACATGGGCTTGCAGAACCTAAGAACCAGGTCCAACTTGTGCTTTTCCTTTGTCTTTTCCTGTAAAAAAATTCAACAACAATTGTAAGTGTTGGCTTAGTGAGTTTATAAATTTAACAGTAATCATGCCATGAAAATAGTGCAGATAAATGTGGGTCCAAGCGTGATATGTCGAGGCTATCGCCGCCAGCCGGGCATAATGAGACATAGTACTTTAAGAGAAGAATGATGTCAATGCCACACGTTCACGCTTTTAGTGGAAGCTATCCACAAATTTACAGGGCTAGCTACCAGTAGGCAACGTGGGGAGACATCGGAGCAGACAACCACCATGTTGATCTTGTGAACAGGTGAGATAGGCAAGGTCTAGAATATTAGACCAATCTTACTAAATAAGCTGAGCTGAAGACATATATGTCAATGATGTAAGCAATGATAATAAGCATAATAAGCAATTTTAATGATAGCAATATCAACTGTAGCAAGGCTGAAAGCAACTGTAAATACGTGTGTGATGGATGATATATCAAATGCTATCATGATCCACAGGGCATCACCTTACCATGGTGTGCACAGGTCACATTCTAGCTGAACATCATAGACTTTAAATAAACCTAGAACAACAATATGTCTCATCTTAAGGCAAACATGAAAGACTGATATATCTATAACTCACGGTTAATGTTTTAAGGCTTTGTTGTTGGCTTTGGCTTTCACAAGTGGATTATTCCACCTCCTGAGTTATCTCAGGATCAGATGCTTGCACTTTGGATTTCTGGAATTTATCTTGGCTTTACTGTCTTTAACTCACTTTCATTAGCTTTGGCTTTATAACACAGTTCAGATTTAGGTTGAACCTTTCCAATATTTGGCATTCACATTAACATAAGCTTTAAGGCTTTACACAACGCATTTATGTATTTCTATTGTATTCTTTGACTTTCTGTAGCTTATATATAAGGCTCATTTCATTGATTGGCTTATCATGTCATTTTGGATTTTATATAGAATCATTACTGTACTTATGGCTTATCTTGACATGATTTGACGGCTTTATATGCTTTCATGCTTTTTCATGAATACGTATGACTTAATTTGTCTTTCTTTAACTTGCATTTATGCTTGAAACTCATATGAATGCATACAATAACATACAATATGCTTTAACGAGTCACTTAAAACTTACATATGAGTTGTAGAATACTTACAATGCGAATTAGGCACTTGGGCCTAGGGCATAGACCTTTGGCCTAGATGGGCCAAGCCTTGGGCCTAAGTTCAAAGCGTTGCACATTCAACTGCTTAACCTGTAATTATGTCATAAAACATGATTATTAATGTCATTATATCAATATGCATTTTGAATGTATAACTATGTCACACACTCACATGAATTCATATTATTACTAAACAAATTTCTAATTGTTTGTAAATTTGAACCACACATAAGACCATTTATTTTGCTGAATTTGGACAACATAAACAACTTAACACACTTGTATGTATTGATTATATGCATATAATCTGATCAAAGCTATTGTGATGTTCAATATGTGATCACACACATGACTATACACACTTTACTTTGATGCATACATGTGTGTGTGTGTGTGTGTGTATATTGGTTGTTGTGATCTTTCCTTATTCAGGGCCACTCCAAGACTTGATAGTCTCGGAGATCAATGGCATGCATACATACATACAAACTATGCACACTTAGAATATATATATGTACATGGTTCATTGTGTTGCTGCTTTTGGGCTTCAAAAAAAATTCGAGACTCACAAATACACACACAAGGGCTGCACTACTCACACACTACATGTATGTTGCTGCTGTTGTTTGTCATAAGCCCTCCGAGACATAGCAAATGTTGAATCTCGGAGTCCAAGCATATGCACACTGTACACACTACAATTGTTGATGCTTGCTATTCTTGCTTTCAACAATCTGAGAATTGCATATGTGCAAAGTCTCGAAGTCCATTGCACTTCCATACATCACACACTCAGAGAATTATATACACACACAGATATATATATATATATATATATATATATATATATATATATATATATATATATATATATATATATATATATATATATATATATATATATATATATATATATATATATATATATATATATATATATATATAGGTGGGTTCAATGGAGAACCTCCATGCATCGAAGAACCTTGAAGAACCTCCATGCACCACCACAAATGCATCACAATTCCCTCGTAATGCATCATTATTTCCACGTGATGCATCAAAATCTCGCGTGATGCATCGATTTCTACATTATTTCCACGTGATGCATCAAATTCCCGCGTGATGCATCAATTTCTACGTGATGCATTTCAGTTTTTCTAGCGATGCATTGTGGTTCTCCAAGGTTCTTCGATGCATAAGGTTCTCCATTGAACCCACCCCTATATATATATATATATATATATATATATATATATATATATATATATATATATATATATATATATATATATATATATATATATATAGGGTTGGGATCATTACAGAACCTTAATTTAGTGCAGAACCATAGAACCAATCTAAACCATTAGATTATAATATAACACTAGGGATAATATGGTAATTATACAATTAACATTGAATTAATAGCAGCCTACCAAGTTTGACTCTCCACTTTGACTTTTTTTTACTCTTTTAATATATAATGGACATGCAGTGTTGCATCGACATTAAATATACGATATCAAAGTGTTCATTCGACATCGAATGGTCGTATGGGTAAACAATATTTACGAAAAATAAACACATAAATTTTTTTTCAAAAAAATATATTCATGACCGTTCTCGTTAAATCCACCAACTTTGACTACTAATTTTGACTATTATTTATCTCTGTTAATAATGAACGTATATGCACAGTTGCATCGACGTTAAATATACGATATCAAAGTGTTCATTCGATATCGAATGATCTCATGATCTCACCATGATATATTGCATCGTGGTCTGGGTAAAATTTTTTTTACGAAAAATAAAAAAGTATATATCATAACCGTTCTCGTTAAATCCACCAACTTTGACTACTAATTGTGACTATTATTTTGGCTCTGTTAGTAATGAACGTATATGCAATGTTGCATTGACGTTAAATATATGATATCAAAGTGTTCATTCGATATCTCATGATCTCATGATCTCACTATGATATATTGCATCGTGGTCTGGGTAAAAATTTTTTTACGAAAAATAAAAAATATGTATCATAACTGTTCTCGTTAAATCCACCAACTTTGACTACTAATTGTGACTATTATTTTAGCTCTGTTAATAATGAGCGTATATGCAGTGTTGCATTGACGTTAAATATACGATATCAAAGTGTTCATTCAATATCGAATAATCTCATTATCTCACCATGATATATTGCATCGTGGTCTGGGTAATTTTTTTTTTTACGAAAAATAAACACGTAAAATTTTTTCGAAAAAAATATATCATGACCGGTCTCGTTTTAAAGAGTATAAATTTCTCGTTTTTATGGTATAATTTTTTTGATTTAAAAATTAATAATATTAATGTTATTTTAATTTAAAGAAAAAAGATATTTATTTTGCTAATGTCAATCTTTTTGTTATTTCCAATCTTTTCATTTTTTACCCCTCCAAGAATTAAAATATAATTATTACCAATCTTTTTTTCACTAATTCCAAACATAACTCTTTTAATCAAGATCATTAGACTATTCTAATCTATGGACGATATTGGTTCTACAGTTCTACACTAAATTTAGGTTCTGCAATGATCTCATCTATATATATATATATATATATATATATATATATATATATATATATATATATATATATATATATATATATATATATATATATATATATGAGTTCAATGGAAAACTATTATGCATCGGAAAACCTTGGAAACCAACCATAGCTCTTTGATTAGATGCATATGCGTTTTTAGATTAACACATCATGATACATTTAAAATAAAATGCACAAGGGTATTTTCGGTATATAATATTTTATTAATTTGAAATTTTATTACTTTATAAATTTAAAATTTTCGTAATTAATACACATTCTAAATTTAAAAACTATCTACATTATGTCTTTTAAAAAACATCCATATACGCTCCACAAATCTTTATCATCACTTTCGAATTCAACATTGAACCATAAACGATGATGCACTCGGCACTTCACAAAAACGATAATGAACTCCATTAAAATGATGATTATGTACTCCATAAAAACACTATGCAATGTCTTCAAATCATAATCTTCATGTTCAATATTAAATCATGCAAAACAAAATCACTACTGCATCACTCTAAAATCACTGTGCGTTCCTTCAAATATCAATCCTATGTAAATCAAAATCATTACTGCCTTATCAGTCACTATTAAGGAAAACAAAATCTCATATGCATTGTGAATATCATTGTTATACAAAACGATGCATCAGATTCACCAAACAAAAAATTTCATAAAATTAATGATACACTTACATATACATCGTCAATATCACTTCTATGCAAAACAAAATCACTGTTGCATCGTCAATATATGTGTTTCACACTACTGCATCGTCAACATACACCATTTTTCGATTGATTCATTTTGAACAAAATTAAAACCATTATGTTAAATATTGAGACATTCGTGTAGAAACTTTTTTTCTTTCTCTTTCTCTCTTTTGGCTTTCTCATGCGACACGTTACATGAATGTTGTCATGGAGGCCGGACGGTTGATCGGGTTATAAATAATCATGTTTATTAAGCGTAAAAGAGTTGTTTTAAATAAGAAAATGTCGTAGAATGCGCTACTATTGAGTAAATTATGTGCTTGTGCAGGTAAATAAAATCCAGTCTAAGTTGGCAAAAAACGAATGAAATCAGAACAATTTTTAGAGAGCCAGGCGCAGAGCGGGGCGCAGCCCTGCGCCCCGAACGAGTGCTCAACAGAAAGAATTAATTTGTCAAAATACAGATTTTAATGTTAGGCGCAGGGGTGGAGGGGCGCAGGCCTGCTCCTACGGCTGCGCCCAACCCATTTAATTAATTTCCAGCCGTTTTTAGGGTTCTCAGGTCTCATCTATAAATATAAAAAACTCAGAGGAAGAAAGGGATCGTTTTTTGGAGAGAAGAAAGGCTTGGAAAGGTCCCGTTTGGAGCGAATTCGAAGACGAAGATAGCACGAGTAAAGCTACGACATTAAGATGGCAACACAACTCTTGAGCTTTGAAGCAACAATGTCCGGCTAGTCTCACATTAATCATTCTCGGAGGAAACATCACGCTAAGTGTCTTAGTTTATGAACGATTTACTTTGTTTGCATGTTTTACGGTTTATGTTTTGATTGTGAACAATTGATTGTTATTTATTTTGTTGCGCTTCGCAAGATAGTTCGTCGGTATTTTATTATTCGTGCCGAGTTATTTATTTAATTAAGACAAGTAATCAAAGTAACACACGCTATGCCCAAGATCACGTAACAGTTTTTATAACAATTATAAAGAAAAGATTATGTCTATGTAATCTTTATATCGTTTTGTAATTAAACACGAACTTTGATGTGGAATCCGGGAATGGCTATATTCATTAACGTATTTAAATCAAACAATTCAATCAAGTCTTTTTCTTTAATTCGTCCAATTAATTAAGTTTATAAAAGCAACAATGATTTTTTTTTTCAATCAACCACTTTTCCAAATAATTAAGTTACAATGTTAGTCGCTTAAATACGTGAAAATTAACCTCTCGCTCTCTGTGGATACGATCCCTACTTACCTTAACTTCTAAGGTATTTAGTGGTTATTTTTGCAGAGGTAACGACACTCGTATCAAATTTTGGCGCCGTATTTAAATCAAACAATTCAATCAAGTCTTTTTCTTTAATTCGTCCAATTAATTAAGTTTATAAAAGCAACAATAATTTTTTTTTCAATCAACCACTTTTCCAAATAATTAAGTTACAATGTTAGTCGCTTAAATACGTGAAAATTAACCTCTCGCTCTCTGTGGATACGATCCCTACTTACCTTAACTTCTAAGGTATTTAGTGGTTATTTTTGGCGAGGTAACGACATTCGTATCAAATTTTGGCGCCGTTGCTAGGGAGCGGTTGTAACATCCTCGGATTTATTTTACTGTATTTTGGTTAATTAAGTGGAAAATACATGTTTAAGTTAAAATTGGAGCAATTATTATGTATTTGGGTTATTTAGAAGTTTGTTGATATTTTAAGAAAATTTGAACTCAGAATCATTGTTATGGAATATTAAGGAATTAAAAAGTTATTTATGATAATTCTAAGATTAAATCAGTATTTTATGGAACCGGTTAGTTCGAGTGGTGAAATGTGCAAAAATGACGAAAGTTGTATATAAAGGGCAATAGGCTTCATTTTTCTATTTTACACTATCTCACTACTTTATCTCTCTAGAATTTTCTCTCTACATCTCTCTAAGATATTTCACAAACCGACCGTCAGATTTTTGAGAATTATACGTCAACGGAAAGGTATCGAGGAGTACAACAACAATCTACAATCGGATTTCTGATTTCATACGAATTAAGGTAAGAATCGATCCTTTTAAGTTTATAGTTTCGGTTTTGAAGAAAATAGAATTTCGAATCTGTTGTTTTGTGCGAATTTGAGCTTGTTTTGCTTGAAATGTTGCTGGAGTATGATAATATATGCATAGTAGAATCGAAACTAGGTATTATACATGATATATTAGTGATTTTAGCCTTAGAAATGAAGGATTTAAGTTGAAATGATGAACAGACTCGAATATGTCAAGAACAGAGTCGAAATACAAGAACAAACTCGAGTTTGGTACTAGATTCGAATGTGTACCATCAGATTCTAAGGGGTGGTTCGAATCTATGCCTAGATTCTAATGTGTACCATCAGATTCTAAGGGGTGGTTCGAATCTATGCCTAGATTCTAATGTGTACCATCAGATTCTAAGGGGGGGGTTCGAATCTATGCCTAGATTCTAATGTGTACCATCAGATTCTAAGGGGTGGTTCGAATCTATGCCTAGATTCTAATGTGTACCATCAGATTCTAAGGGGGGGTTCGAATCTGTGCCTAGATTCGAATGTGTACCATCAGATTCTAAGGGGTGGTTCGAATCTATGCCTAGATTCGAATGTGTACCATCAGATTCTAAGGGGGTTCGAATCTATGCCTAGATTCGAATGTGTACCATCAGATTCTAAGAGGGAATTCGAATCTGATGCATGGTTTCGAATCTAACCCATTAAATTCGAGTTTAATGCCTAAAATTGAGAAATATACTCTCTAAACTTGTATATTTTGAATGAAACTTATAAACAACACATAGAATGGCAAGAGTTATTCAAAGGACAATGTATGAACATGAAATGGGTTCAAACTTTAGTTATAGTGCGAATTTAGATATGTACCCAAAATGGGGAAAATATCGCCAAACTTACGAAACTTGATTTTATGGATTTAAACGGTTAATGATATGAGGAATTGTTGTAATTGATATAACAGGTCCCTTGTGGTGTTGTTTAACCCACAGTGGGGTACTTGGTGGATCCGGTTGAAAGCCCGAAGAGAAATAATATCGGTTAAAAGATAAATTACGCACCCACTGTGAGTACAGTAGATTTCGCATGGTTATATTTGTTTTATGTAAGCTTTGCCTGCTGAGACATGTTGTTTCATTGATTGTTTGGAATTCTACTAACTTGCGTAGATTTAGATGCACATTCTTACTTGTTGCATGTCCTTTCGGTTGTTGTGCATCTAGTGATGGACCGGTGGGTCGCATCGATTACTCTGATGTTACTGTGCTATATGACCTGGAGCTGATCCCTCCTAGGCCCGGTAGGCAGTATGTCATCCCCGATCGTACGTTTGTCTCAGATGGTATGTCTAAATGCCGAGCTGTGAGCTCGAAGGGGCTGCGGCTCTGGTCCGTACTTGGTGTACGAAGAGAGTATACGACGTCTGTCGTCGGGATACTCTTGGGCTTCATAAAGACTTATAAAATGCGCAATCTATGTATTCACTAAGCATTCGCTTACGTTTTAGTTGTTGTATTTTTTTACAGGCAAAGGAAAATCTACTGCTGGACCTTCTAGTTAGGTCGTTTGGAAGATTTGGAAGATATCTGCTATTTAATCGGTAATTATGTTGTGGGACAAATGTTGTAATATATTCTGGATGATTGTAATAAATGTATGGGTGTGTAGACCTAGACTTGGTACCTGATAGCACCGTAGGGTGTTTAACACTTGTTGCATTACTTTATTTATGTTTTAATGCTTCCGCACTTAATTTAGGTTATCAGATCATTATGTTATTGTATGTTGGTGATTAATCCTAGGTGTTTTGTAATTGGTGGTTGTTGTGGCAAGGGTGTCACACGAGATGGTATCAGAGCAGTTGTTTGAGATTCAAGAGTCCGTGAGGTCTTGATCTCAAACATTAGGTAATGATATGTAGTGGTTTAAGTAATGATCTGAACTAAGATAGGTTACGATCTAGTAATTATAAGAGATTGACTATCATACGGGACAAATGAATGGTGTCTTTAAGTTTATGACATGTTGCTAAACAAATTATATGTTTATATTACAGAACATGTCTGGAGGAGGAATGACACCTGAAGAAGCCAGAGAGATGATGCTAGCTATGATGGCTGAGCAGAATCGAATGATTCAAGATCAGTTTCGGGCTCGAGATGAGGCCGAAGCTAAACGAAGAGAAGATAAGAGGAAGAATAAGGAAAGAGAGAAAAGCAATGACGAACAAGATGACAATACTGGGTCATCTAATAAGCCCAGGGGCTGTCGGTTTAAGGATTTTAAGGGAAATGGAGCAGTCGAGTTTAATGGACTCGGTGATGCTGTTGCTGCTCTGGAATGGATAACAACCACAGAACGGACATTCCGAATCAGTGATTGTGCTGAGAAGGACATGGTCCGGTTCGCTACTGCTATGTTCACCAAAGACGCAGTAATGTGGTGGAATTCAATGGTGAATGCCTTAACAATGGAGAAGGTTTTTAGAATGACATGGGCTGAGTTTACTGAAATTTTCACTCAGCAATACTGCCCGGCCGATGAACGCCGAAGACTAGAAGCTAAGTTCATGACACTAATTCAGGGGACTAAGTCTGTGTCCCAATATGCGGTAGAGTTCACAAGGCTAAGTTTATTTGCGCCTCAACAGGTTGATACAGAAGAAAGAAAAGTTACTCGATTTGAGGTTGGTCTTGATTTGGAAATCCGAAGGGTGATGAGCAACGTACGTTACCCCACGTTTGCTAGTCTGCTGGAAGCTGCCAGAAATGTAGAACAGATCCTGATTATGTCAGGATATGTGATGGGGTCTGCTGATGCTGCTTCAACTAACCCAACTCAACCTTCACCGCCGAAACGTCAACGTGAAGGAGGCTACTCTGGTTCTGCACGATCATCACAGTACTCGCCACCATAGTCTTATCGTCGGCAGTCTAGTTCTCCTGGTCATGCTCGTGCATGTTTCTGCTGTGGAGAATTGGGCCACTACCAAAGTGAATGCCCACGAAGATCGGATGCCTGCCATAAGTGTGGTGTATGGGGACACTACAGTAGGAATTGCAGAAGAAACGATCCAGCTACTGCTGCACCATCGTCGACTCGATCATTTGGAGGATCAAGTGGTGGTTCCGTCAACCGCCGGAACCAGCCAAAAAGGGGACAGACTAGTGCATTTCAGATTACCGTGGAGGAAGCTAGGGAAAACCCGGAGGTGGATGCGGGTACGTTTATAAGTTAAATTTATGCTTGCAATAATGATGTTTAATTCTGATATCAACAAGCCTTTTTGTGTCTACTGTTTTGAACAAACGACCAGTCATGACGCTGTTTAAGTTACTGGCTAGATTTGACATAGAAGTTACTAGTAACACATTAGCCGAGTTAGAATACCTATATCATAGTCGCACCTTAGAAAATTAAAGATGTAGTCTTCAAATTTGGATCTTACTCCGATATCATTTAGTGAATGTAACGTCATAAATATAGAAGATGTCGACGTTATAAATAAGAATGACAATGTCAAAAAGGAAATATAATGCTACTTGAGGATAGTATATTTATTGATATGATAATTGATCAATAAGAAAGTTAAAGAGACTTTGGACGGTAATGAAATTTGCTTATACCGTAAAGAAAGGTCTAATACTACGATTCGGAATCTAAAAGAGATTCGGAGGTGGTCATGAGTTTTGTTTAAATTCTGGTGCCAATTAATTAAATCGTAACTACTGCATTTGTGCAATCAATGTTAGTCTTTTGGACTAAGTTGATAGTTGTGATTGATGTTGAAATTGTTAAGTAACACATTAGTTAACGTAGATCATGTGTATCATGATTGTACTTTAGTGATTGAGGAGGTAGTACTCAATCCTGACTTGATTTCAATAGAGATCGGTGATTTGATACGATAATTAGAAAGAATTTATTAAATATATGTGACAAGACGCATGTAGTTTGCAATGAAGGAATAATAAAGATAACTTCGCCGAAAGGAGGCGAGAAAAATTGTATATATGAGTATTGGAGAAGTGGGGATCAATGTCTAATGATGATTGTTAGGTCCCGAAAGCTGATTGCATAGGGTCGTGAGTCTTGTATGGTATATGCTATTGATACCAAGATTGAAGAGAGAACTGTGGCCGATGCGCCTGTTGTCCCAAATGTTTCCATAAATGTGTATGGAAGACTTGTCTGGTATGGCACCTGAAAGACAAGTGAAAAGTTGGTATTGACTTGATTCCTGGAGCTTCTCCAAAAGTTTGTTATTCGTACTGTTTTGTATCTACTGAATGAGCATAGATTAAAGTGGTTTGAACAAATTGACTATAATAAATAAATATCCGCTGCCGAGAAATGATGATTATTCAATTAGCTGCATGAGAGCTAATTATTTTTCTAAGATTAATCTACGAATGGGATATGATTAGTTGAGGTCCGAAAAGGGAATGTACTGAAATTGGCCTTCAGGAATATTTATGAGCACTACGAATCTCTGGTCACGATATTTTGATTAAGTAACACCCCAACCGTTTTATGGACATCATGAATAGAGATTTGTATATCAATGATGGGGGAATCGGTAATTGTAATTATCGATGACATTCGGGTATAAGTTTTAAGTTGAATATGTCAAAACGTGAATTTTGATTACAATAGATTATAATTTGTGGTATGTGATTTCTGGAATTGGATCTCGGAGGATTCTGTTAAAAGAGGAATGATTGAGAATTTGGAATCTGTCTCGCAGTAATTACAGATTTAAGAAGTTTTCTACGATTGGTAGATTGTAGACAACTTGATTTTTCAGTATATTTTATATACAGACTCAAGAAGGTTATTATTGGAAAGATTTTGCACAAGATGTACGTGGGAAAGGTTATTAATATTGTTTTAGTATTCTAGATTCGATTATGTCAGAATAGAAGAGTTGTTTCATTTTCAACTCTTGGTTTGTGTTATAAGTGGGATTAAACACACATATAGCTACGAGTACAGCTTACTGACAACTGATAGAAGATCAGAATGAATGGACTATTTCCACATCGGAATATATGATGAGACACCTAAACCAATCAGTTTTGAGGGAAACGATGTAGTATATTTATTAGTATCACCGATGAGGTGTACTACTTGTTTTGAAAAAGGGATAAAATTTGCACCGAGGTGAGTTGGTTCATTGAGAATAACAGAAAAGTTAGGAATCTGTTATCTCATTTAGAATTATTTAAGGAAATGTCGAAATAGCACTTGGTATTTCATGAAGAAATCTTTATTAAATCTTCACAACTGGTAATGAAGATTAGGCTGATTATAAATGAATTAGAAATCATAAAGGGTTAGTATATGTTGAAAAGTCGGAATATATTATGAATACTGTGGTAATGAAGAATAAGGAACAAAGAGATTAAAATAGTATTGATACGTTGGAAGCATCACAAAGGAGTAGACCATACGTGGGAGACAAAGGCAGAAATGTTAAGAAAATATTCACAACTGTTTGAATCCGAGTAACTTCGAGGACGAAGTTGAGCGTGGTGGAGCCCATGCTGTAACATCCTCGGATTTATTTTACTGTATTTTGGTTAATTAAGTGGAAAATACATGTTTAAGTTAAAATTGGAGCAATTATTATGTATTTGGGTTATTTAGAAGTTTGTTGATATTTTAAGAAAATTTGAACTCAGAATCATTGTTATGGAATATTAAGGAATTAAAAAGTTATTTATGATAATTCTAAGATTAAATCAGTATTTTATGGAACCGGTTAGTTCGAGTGGTGAAATGTGCAAAAATGACGAAAGTTGTATATAAAGGGCAAT
>JAANYP010000849.1:0-17119 GCA_020465985.1 Centrapalus pauciflorus | reverse complement strand
CCAAAATCTTCCAAACGACCTAACTAGAAGGTCCAGCAGTAGACTTCCCTTTTCCTGTAAAATAAAAATCAACAACTGGGGAATAAGCGGATGCTTAGTGAATACAGAGATTATGCATTTTATAAATTTTTTATGAAGCCCAAGGATAACACAGATGACCAACATCGGATATCCTCTTCGTACACAAAGTACGGACCAGAGCTGCAGCCCCTTCGAGCTCAAAGCTCGGCATTTAAACATACCATCTGAGACAAACGTACGATCGGGGATGACATACTGCCTACCGAGCCTAGGAGGGATCAGCTCCAGGTCATATAGCACAGTAACATCAGAATAATCGATGCGACCCACCGGTCCATCACTAGATGCACAACAACCGAAAGGACATGCAACAAGTAAGAATGTGCATCTAAATCTACGCAAGTTAGTAGAATTCCAAACGATCAATGAAACAACAGGTCTCAGCAGGCAAAGCTTACATAAAACAAATATAAACATGCGAAATCTACTGTACTCACAGTGGGTGCTTAATTTATCTTTTAACCGATATTATTTCTCTTTGGGCTTTCAACCGGATCCACCAAGTACCCCACTGTGGGTTAAACAACACCACAAGGGACCTGTTATTAATTACAACAATACTTCGTATCAATAAAAGTTTAAATCCATAAAATCAAGTTTCGTAAGTTTTGCAATATATTCTCCCCTTTCGGTCTATGTCCAAATCCATATTACAATTAAGTTGAACCCATCTCAAGTTCATAACTTGTCCTTTGAATAATTCTTGCCATTTTATGTGTTATTTATGAGTTTCATTCAAAATACTTGAGTTTAGGGAGTAGTATTCTCAATTTTAGGCATTAAACTCGAATTTAATGGGTTAGATTCGAAACCATGCATCAGATTCGAATCATATGCATCAGATTCGAACCCCTAGGGTCAGATTCGAACTCACCTTCGAATCTAGGGTTAGATTCGAACCCCATACCACAAATTCAACTTCCATTCGAGTTTAGGTGATAGATTCGAACCTCATGCATTAGTTTCAAACCCCATTCGATTCTGGGCATAGATTCGAACCCTCCATTCGAATCTAGGGGTAGATTCGAACCCCCCCCCCTTCGAATCTAACACTCGAAAACACACTCGAATCTAGTACAAAAATCGAGTTTGTTCTTGCATTTCGACTCTGTTCTTGACATATTCGAGTCTGTTCATCATTTCAACTTAAATCCTTCATTTCTAAGGCTAAAATCACTAATATGTCATGTATAATACCTAGATTCGATTCTACTATGCATATATTATCATATTCCAGCAACATTTCAAGCAAAACAGGCTCAAATTCGCACAAAACAACAGATTCGAATTCTAGTTTACTTCAAAACCGAAACTATAAACTTAAAAGATTCGATTCTTACCTCAATTCGTATGAAATCAGAAATCCGTTTGTAGATTGTTGTTTTACTCCTCGATACCTTTCCGTTAACGTATAATTCTCGATAATCTGACGGTCGGTTTGTGAGATAACTTAGAGAGATGTAGAGAGAAAAAAAATCTTAGAGAGATAGTGTAGAGAGAGAGTGTGTAAAATGGAAAAATGAAGCCTTTTACCCTTTTTATACAACTTTCGTCATTTTTGCTCATTTCACCACTCGACCTAACCGGTTCCATAAAATACTGATTTTGAGTTCAATTTTCTTAAAAGTAGCAACAAACTTGCTAAATATCAAAAATACATAATAATCGCCCAAATTCAACTTAAATATATATTTTCCACTTAATTAACCAAAATACATTAAAATAAATCCGAGGATGTTACAGCATGGGCTCCACCACGCTCAACTTCGTCCTCGAAGTTACTCGGATTCAAACAGTTGTGAATATTTTCTTAACATTTCCGCCTTTGTCTCCCACGTATGGTCTACTCCTTTGTGATGCTTCCAACGTATCAATACTATTTTAATCTCTTTGTTCCTTATTCTTCATTACCACAGTATTCATAATATATTCCGACTTTTCAACATATACTAACCCTTTATGATTTCTAATTCATTATAATCAGCCTAATCTTCATTACCAGTTGTGAAGATTTAATAAAGATTTCTTCATGAAATACCAAGTGCTATTTCGACATTTCCTTAAATAATTCTAAATGAGATAACAGATTCCTAACATTTCTGTTATTCTCAATGAACCAACTCACCTCAGTGCAAATTTTATCCTTTTTTCAAAACAAGTAGTACACCTCATCGGTGATACTAACAAATATACTACATCGTTTCCCTCAAAACTGATTGGTTTAGGTGTCTCATCATATATTCCGATGTGGAAATAGTCCATTCATTCTGATCTTCTATCAGTTGTCAGTAAGCTGTACTCATATCTATATGTGTGTTTAATCCCACTTATAACACAAACCAAGAGTTGAAAATGAAACAACTCTTCTATTCTGACATAATCGAGTCTAGAATACTAAAACAATATTAATAACCTTTCCCACGTACATCTTGTGCAAAATCTTTCCAATAATAAACTTCTTGAGTCTGTATATAAAATATACTGAATAATCAAGTTGTCTACAATCTACCAATCGTAGAAAACTTCTTAAATCTGTAATTACTTCGAGACAGATTCCAAATTCTCAATCATTCCTCTTTTAACAGAATCCTCCGAGATCCAATTCCAGAAATCACATACCACAAATTATAATCTATTGTAATCAAAATTCACGTTTTGACATATTCAACTTAAAACTTATACCCGAATGTCATCGATAATTACAATTACCGATTCCCCCATCATTGATATACAAATCTCTATTCATGATGTCCATAAAACGGTTGGGGTGTTACTTAATCAAAATATCGTGACCAGAGACTCGTAGTGCTCATAAATATTCCTAAAAGCCAATTTCAGTACATTCCCTCTTCGGACTTCAACTAATCATATCCCATTCGTAGATTAATCTTAGAAAAATAATTAGCTCTCATGCAGCTAATTGAATAATCATCATTTCTCGGCAGCGGATATTTATTTATTATAGTCAATTTGTTCAAACCACTTTAATCTATGCACATTCAGTAGATACAAAACAGTACGAATAACAAACTTTTGGAGAAGCTCCAGGAATCAAGTCAATACCAACTTTTCACTTGTCTTTCAGGTGCCACACCAGACAAGTCTTCCATACACATTTATGGAAACATTTGGGACAACAGGCGCATCGGCCACAGTTCTCTCTTCAATCTTGGTATCAATAGCATATACCATACAAGACTCACGACCCTAAGCAATCAGCTTTCGGGACCTAACAATCATCATTAGACATTGATCCCCACTTCTCCAATACTCATATATACAATTTTTCTCGCCTCCTTTCGGCGAAGTTATCTTTATTATTCCTTCATTGCAAACTACATGCGTCTTGTCACATATATTTAATAAATTCTTTCTAATTATCGTATCAAATCACCGATCTCTATTGAAATCAAGTCAGGATTGAGTACTACCTCCTCAATCACTAAAGTACAATCATGATACACATGATCTACGTTAACTAATGTGTTACTTAACAATTTCAACATCAATCACAACTATCAACTTAGTCCAAAAGACTAACATTGATTGCACAAATGCAGTAGTTACGATTTAATTAATTGGCACCAGAATTTAAACAAAACTCATGACCACCTCCGAATCTCTTTTAGATTCCGAATCGTAGTATTAGACCTTTCTTTACGGTATAAGCAAATTTCATTACTATCCAAAGTCTCTTTAACTTTCTTATTGATCAATTATCATATCAATAAGTATACTATCCTCAAGTAGCATTATATTTCCTTTTTGACATTGTCATTCTTATTTATAACGTCGACATCTTCTATATTTATCACGTTACATTCACTAAATGATATCGGAGTAAGATCCAAATTTGAAGACTACATCTTTAATTTTCTAAGGTACGACTATGATATAGGTATTCTAACTCGGCTAATGTGTTACTAGTAACTTCTATGTCAAATCTAGCCAGTAACTTAAACAGCGTCATGACTGGTCGTTTGTTCAAAACAGTAGACACAAAAAGGCTTGTTGATATCAGAATTAAACATCATTATTGCAAGCATAAATTTAACTTATAAACGTACCCGCATCCACCTCCGGGTTTTCCCTAGCTTCCTCCACGGTAATCTGAAATGCACTAGTCTGTCCCCTTTTTGGCTGGTTCTGGCGGTTGACTGAACCACCACTTGATCCTCCAAATGATCGAGTCGACGATGGAGCAGCAGCAGCTGGATCGTTCCTTCTGCAATTCCTACTGTAGTGTCCCCATACACCACACTTATGGCAGGCATCCGATCTTCGTGGGCATTCACTTTGGTAGTGGCCCAATTCTCCACAGCAGAAACATGCACGAGCATGACCAGGAGAACTAGACTGCCGACGATAAGACTGTTGTGGCGAGTACTGTGATGATCGTGCAGAACCAGAGTAGCCTCCTTCACGTTGACGTTTCGGCGGTGAAGGTTGAGTTGGGTTAGTTGAAGCAGCATCAGCAGACCCCATCACATATTCTGACATAATCAGGATCTGTTCTACATTTCTGGCAGCTTCCAGCAGACTAGCAAACGTGGGGTAACGTACGTTGCTCATCACCCTTCGGATTTCCAAATCAAGACCAACCTCAAATCGAGTAACTTTTCTTTCTTCTGTATCAACCTGATGAGGCGCAAATAAACTTAGCCTTGTGAACTCTACCGCATATTGGGACACAGACTTAGTCCCCTGAATTAGTGTCATGAACTTAGCTTCTAGTCTTCGGCGTTCATCGGCCGGGCAGTATTGCTGAGTGAAAATTTCAGTAAACTCAGCCCATGTCATTCTAAAAACCTTCTCCATTGTTAAGGCATTCACCATTGAATTCCACCACATTACTGCGTCTTTGGTGACCATAGCAGTAGCGAACCGGACCATGTCCTTCTCAGCACAATCACTGATTCGGAATGTCCGTTCTGTGGTTGTTATCCATTCCAGAGCAGCAACAGCATCACCGAGTCATTAAACTCGACTGCTCCATTTCCCTTAAAATCCTTAAACCGACAGCCCCTGGGCTTATTAGATGACCCAGTATTGTCATCTTGTTCGTCATTGCTTTTCTCTCTTTCCTTATTCTTCCTCTTATCTTCTCTTCGTTTAGCTTCGGCCTCATCTCGAGCCCGAAACTGATCTTGAATCATTCGATTCTGCTCAGCCATCATAGCTAGCATCATCTCTCTGGCTTCTTCAGGTGTCATTCCTCCTCCAGACAGGTTCTGTAATATAAACATATAATTTGTTTAGCAACATGTCATAAACTTAAAGACGCCATTCATTTGTCCCGTATGATAGTCAATCTCTTATAATTACTAGATCGTAACCTATCTTAGTTCAGATCATCACTTAAACCACTACATATCATTACCTAATGTTTGAGATCAAGACCTCACGGACACTTGAATCTCAAACAACTGCTCTGATACCATCTCGTGTGACACCCTTGCCACAACAACCACCAATTACAATACACCCAGGATTAATCACCAACATACAATAACATAATGATCTGATAACCTAAATTAAGTGCGGAAGCATTAAAAACATAAATAAAGTAGTGCAACAAGTGTTAAACACCCTACGGTGCTATAAGGTACCAAGTCTAAGTCTACACACCCATACATTTATTACAATCATCCAGAATATATTACAACATTGTCCAAATCACAATTACCGATTAAATAGTGCCGAGTCTCCCAAATCTTCCAAACGACCTAACTAGAAGGTCCAGCAGTAGATTTTCCTTTGCCTGTAAAAATACAACAACTAAAACGTAAGCGAATGCTTAGTGAATACAGAGATTATGCATTTTATAAATTTTTATGAAGCCCAAGGATAACACAGATGACCAACATCGGATATCCTCTTCGTACACAAAGTACGGACCAGAGCCGCAGCCCCTTCGAGCTCAAAGCTCGGCATTTAAACATACCATCTGAGACAAACGTACGATCGGGGATGACATACTGCCTACCGGGCCTAGGAGGGATCAGCTCCAGGTCATATAGCACAGTAACATCAGAGTAATCGATGCGACCCACCGGTCCATCACTAGATGAACAACAACCGAAAGGACATGCAACAAGTAAGAATGTGCATCTAAATCTACGCAAGTTAGTAGAATTCCAAACAATCAATGAAACAACAAGTCTCAGCAGGCAAAGCTTACATAAAACAAATATAAACATGCGAAATCTACTGTACTCACAGTGGGTGCGTAATTTATCTTTTAACCGATATTATTTCTCTTCGGGCTTTCAACCGGATCCACCAAGTACCCCACTGTGGGTTAAACAACACCACAAGGGACCTGTTGTTAATTACAACAATACTTCGTATCAATAACCGTTTAAATCCATAAAATCAAGTTTCGTAAGTTTTGCAATATATTCTCCCCTTTCGGTCTATGTCCAAATCCATATTACAATTAAGTTGAACCCATCTCAAGTTCATAACTTGTCCTTTGAATAATTCTTGCCATTTTATGTGTTATTTATGAGTTTCATTCAAAATACTTGAGTTTAGGGAGTAGTATTCTCAATTTTAGGCATTAAACTCGAATTTAATGGGTTAGATTCGAAACCATGCATCAGATTCGAATCATATGCATCAGATTCGAACCCTTAGGGTCAGATTCGAACTCACATTCGAATCTAGGGTTAGATTCGAACCCCATACCACAAATTCAACTTCCATTCGAGTTTAGGTGATAGATTCGAACCTCATGCATTAGTTTCAAACCCCATTCGATTCTGGGCATAGATTCGAACCCTCCATTCGAATCTAGGGGTAGATTCGAACCCCCCCCCCTTCGAATCTAATGTTACACTCGAAAACACACTCGAATCTAGTACCAAACTCGAGTTTGTTCTTGCATTTCGACTCTGTTCTTGGCATATTCGAGTCTGTTCATCATTTCAACTTAAATCCTTCATTTCTAAGGCTAAAATCACTAATATATCATGTATAATACCTAGATTCGATTCTACTATGCATATATTATCATATTCCAGCAACATTTCAAGCAAAACAGGCTCAAATTCGCACAAAACAACAGATTCGAATTCTAGTTTACTTCAAAACCGAAACTATAAACTTAAAAGATTCGATTCTTACCTCAATTCGTATGAAATCAGAAATCCGTTTGTAGATTGTTGTTGTACTCCTCGATACCTTTCCGTTAACGTATAATTCTCGATAATCTGACGGTCGGTTTGTGAGATAACTTAGAGAGATGTAGAGAGAAAAAAAATCTTAGAGAGATAGTGTAGAGAGAGAGTGTGTAAACTGGAAAAATGAAGCCTTTTACCCTTTTTATACAACTTTCGTCATTTTTGCTCATTTCACCACTCGACCTAACCGGTTCCATAAAATACTGATTTTGAGTTCAATTTTCTTAAAAGTAGCAACAAACTTGCTAAATATCCAAAATACATAATAATCGCCCAAATTCAACTTAAATATATATTTTCCACTTAATTAACCAAAATACATTAAAATAAATCCGAGGATGTTACAGTCCATGACGTCTTTTTCAATATCAAGTCGCCTAGGGCTTGATAGATTATGTGGTTTACCCAGCAGACACAGTGTAGGATAAGATTATCTTTTCTTCAAATCCTTTCTCAACTCTCAGCTCTCAGCATTTTTCAACCTAGCTCCCTCCGGCTCACTTTTCAGAATTAAATTCAGTCAGCTTTATACGAAAAGCATGATCTGATGCACCACCATCGCCTTTTAATATCCCTCTCATTTACATTTTACCTCTGCTCGACCCTGTCAGTATCCCGTGATAACTGACACTTCTCAACTAATAAACCTAAAGAACCCTCACCCACACAAACTATAGATGGTTTGCTCCTTGGGTAGGTCTTCCGGTTCTGGATAGACCATAGAAGCGAAATTTATGCCTATCACTCAGATTGGTGCATAATCGGAGTCAGCAGAAAGATTTTCGGTAATCATGTGATATCGGAGATTATATTCATATAATTTGGGAGATATCAGATTGAAATGGAAATTCTGATATATGATATGAGAAGAATCAGATTTTCTTGAAAGATTTAGCACATGGGAGATAACGGGAGAATCCAATATAAATTGGAAGCATTGTAACAAAGAGAATCTCAGAAGAAATGAGATTATGAAAATCAAAGAGATTAGATCAATCAATTAATCTCAATGATAGATTCAGAGATTCATAAAAAAAAATTTCTTTTCAGCTCAAAAACTCTTTTTTTTTATGTGTGTATCAAATATTTTCGTGAAAAATCACACACCGTTTTTGAAAAATGTCATCGACAAAGTGCGTCTGAAACTCTCCCTGGAAATAAGCACACACATTTAGTCAACTCATAGAAATGAAATCAGGAGCAAAAAATTATAAAAATAAAACTCCCTCTTTGTCAATTTCAGCTTCGGAGTTGAATTCAGGGCAAGAATTCTAGTAAGATTTGTCTCTCAGACTCGGGTTCTAATCGAAAATGATTAGAAGCCATATGTCGCGGAAGCTCGGGTTTCAGTTTGATGTAACTGAAAGCCTTTGACTCTGGTTCATTGAAGTCCGGGTTCTAGTCTGAATTAACTAGAAACCATTTTGATTTGAAACACGGGTCTTGATTTGATGTAATCAAGAGCCTATTGAAATGAAGAACGGGTCCTTATCTGAAATGATAAGAAACCTATAACCTGCAAAATTTAAGATGTCTTTGGTATCCAAACAGATTTGGATCCAGACTTGTTAGCGCTCTTGGGTACCCATTTCAAAAGAGGTTTTGGTACCCACTTGTACTTGGGTTTATGTACCCATTGCATGTTATAACTATCAGCTTCTCTTTCAAACGCAGAAAACAAATTTCTTTGAGTATGAGAAAATTGAATATCTGAATTTCTAAAGAAACTTGAATTTGAATGATCAGACTTTTGCGAACTCTTCTTTTTGAAAAACTGTCCGGTTCTTGCCTGTTTCTGATAATACTTGGTATTTTTCTGTGAAAATGTTTTCTGATTAGAATGACCAGTATTTTCAGAAACTTTAAGAAAATTTGACTTCAAAGATTCACCGGTGTAAATCTTGACCGGAAGTTGTTCAACAATTTTATCTTTGCCGCTGTGTATCTTTAACAGATACTTAAGTTTAAGATCTGAAGAAGAATCAAACTTAGCAGAGTTAGTTAGATTCACTTCACTTTCAGAAGACAAACCAGAGTGATCAACATTGGATTTTAAACACACTGAAGAAGGGGTCTTAACCTTTGACTCAGTTGACGAAGTACACACATGTAATTGTTTTGTAAGATGAAGTATCTGATCTTCCAAACTTTTGATAATGACTAAATTTGAATTTCTGTCATGATCAAATGATTGGTAATCAGATTTAAAAGATTGTTCTTTGATTAAGAACATTTGTCTTTCATCTTCAAACAATTCAGATTTTGATTTAAAATCTTGTTCTTTAAGTAAGAACTCATGTCTTTCCTTCTCAATCAAATCTTTAGTTAAAGACAACTCTTGTTGAAGAGCAAAAATTTCTTCATTTTTGTTTAAAATACAATTCTGATCAGTTGGTTTTGTCTTACAAAGTGTATCTTCAAGATCCTGAACTTTCTTGTAAAGATCAGATCTTTCAGGCAAAAGATATTTCAGTTGAGTTGCATTCTGAAAATTTTCTTGTTTCAGCTCATCAAGTTCTTTAAGTAATTCAGATATTTTCAATTGATGAGCACAACTCTCAGAGTTTTGTTTTTCTTTTAAGCTTTGAATTTCTTCATTCAATATTTGTACGTCACGTAACGCCAAATATTTATCAGTATTTAACTGAATGAGAATGTCGTAATTGTTCTTACGAATCTTTTCAGATTCAGTAAGTTTGAAAATCAGCTCAGACTTTGACAATTGTTCAAATTCCATTAAGAATTGATAGAAATTGAATCTTCCAAGATCTTTTATGGAAAAACTGAGTGAATTCTGATAAAACTTTGAAAAACTATTTCAGTTAAAGATTACTTGTGAAAAATCAGCTCTGAAATGACTTTTTGACGTTAAAATTTCAGCTTTTTTGTATAAAATTGCCCGTAACTTTTTTCTGGAGTGGAATTGGGCCTCGAAAATTTACCGAACCGGCTATGCCTGTTCTAGAAACGTAGATCTCTTTTCAAGCTTCGATTTGGCGTATGGTAGGCCTTCTAACGATGTTCCAGTCAAAAGTTATGGTCAATTTAAGCAGCAAAGGTCAAATACTCAAAACTCGAATGATATTGGATGAAACTCGAATGTATAAGAATCAAACTCGATTGATGAAGACTCAAACTCGAATAAAGAATCACCAAACTCGAATGAATAAGTATAAAACTCGAATGATTGAGTATGAAACTCAAATGAACAAGAATGAAACTCGAATGAAGAAGGTATTAAACTCGATCAATTAAGCTTGAAACTCGATCCATTAAACATGAAACTCGAATGATTAAGGCTTAAAACTCGAATCATAAGGCATGAAACTCGATGAATGTATTATCAAACTCGAAATAAGCATATATCAAACTCGAATGAAGCATTCAGCAAACTCGAATGAAGCATTCATCAAACTCGAATGCCTTCTTTATAAAACTCGAATGCCTTCTTTATAAAACTCGAATGCCTTCTTAATAAAACTCGAATGCATTCTTTATAAAACTCGAATGACACTATGAATATTGTTATGCCCGAGTTTTATCATTTTTCAACAAAAACAAGATCAGATTCGAACTTTTTCAACAAAAATCCATGATTTGACCTCAAATTGATTTCGAGGGTTCGTTTTAATAGCAGAACAACTTTTGTGAAATCACTTTGGCTAATTCTCGATTAAAAACAAAAAATTGACCAAAAACCTCAAGAACACACACTTTTTCAAAAAATCTGAAATTTCTCAATTAAATTCTGTGTGTTTTGAGATAATATTTGATGTTTATGTCATCAGATTCGCCTTTAAATTTCACACCTTCGATCCAAAATTCAGATCATTTCATCCACAGAATCAAAATCCTCAATTGATTTTCAGATTTTCAAAAAAAAATGAATATAACAGTGTTCTAAAAAAAACGATTTCAGATTCAAAATTCACTCAAATTCAGCCATATTAGGCTCTGATACCAATTGTGAATTCATATTTCATGCAATTCATACAACATAAAACACAATTCATATGAACAATTATTATCAACACATAAAATCGAATGCTTAGATTGAGATGAGAGAATATTACATTGATATTCTTGGTGACTTGCTCAACACTTTTTCTCTCTCAATCAGATCCGTGTATGTGTATTCCTCAATCCAATAGCATCATGCGTAGCATACATTTCTATTTATACACAATACACAAGTATTGTGTATTTACACATATAACCCCTAATCTATTGAGTATTTAAAATTATATACAATATAATTGTTTCATCTCTATTAATTATTCCCAACATTCTCCCCCTTAGAGATGAACACAATTATTAAAAGTAATATTCATTTCAGCTCTACAAATATTGTCCCTAACACTTAACATAAACATTTATATGTTTTGATTTAATGAAACATATACGTTTTGGATTGTATACTTTGACAGATTCATTTTGGTTTATATATTTTGTAGTTAAATCATTAATGTAAAAAAATAATTAGAATAAAATGAATAAAGTAGTAGGTGTAAATTAAAATGTATTACTTATAACAAAATATTTAAATCATAATGAATAAAACCCAAAAATAATTATAAAAAAATGATGCCACGAGTGCCACCATACATTACAAAATAATCAAATTAAAATGTCCCAATATTTATATTTCTCTCATAAAAAATATAATCAAATAAAAATATATTAACATAATTAAATATTTATATGAAAATGTATAAAAGACAAAAAATGTACAAATGATTTTACAAATAGAATATAAGATAAATAAGATTTTAATAAATAAATTTGATACGTAAAAAAGACGTAAATTAAATAAATTTAAATATACAAATTAGGATAATTGTAATAATATAACAAATATATTTTAAAAAATAAAAATATAATAATAACAATAAGTTTTTTAAATTAACATTTTTAAATTCAAATATAAAGTAAAAATTCATGTAAAGGACTAAAAGTGAAAATAAATTACATAGTTGAGGGACCAAATATGTTATTGATAAAAGAGCAAAACCGTCATTTAGAAAACATTATGAGAAAGAGGGACCATTTTTGTAAATAGTGTTTTGAGGGACCATTTATGCACTTTTTAAAGACCATGGACTAAATCCATAATTTCAATCATACCACAGGGACCATTTCTGTAATTTACTCTAAATAAAGTTTTTATAAATAAATTTGATATATAAAAAGACGTAAATTAAATAAATTTAAATATATAAATTAGGATAATTCCAATAATAAAACAAATATTTTTTCAAAATAAAAGTATAATAATAATAATAATAATAATAATAATAATAATAATAATAATAATAATAATGAGGGTAAATTACAATTTTCGTCCCTGTGGTTATATATAAATTATGGTTATAATATCTGTCACGTCGAAATTACAATTTCAGTATATATGGTTGTCGGTATGTTATGATTTTAGTACTTTGACCAATCATTTTTTTAAGAATTACCATTTTTCCCTTTTAACTTTGATTCACTTTTGGTCCCTAACTAATTAATTTTTTTTAAATTATTTTAATTACATTTATCCTATTATCATTTATTTGATATTTAGTTTTTTTTTTCTTATTGTTACAATTCAACGAAAGTATTATTTTTTAATATGTTTTCTTTTACTATTATTATTTATTTATATGATATGTTCTTTTTTTTATTAATTATTACAAGAATTTAATTAGAATAATTTTACATATATGGATTTGTATATTAATAAGTTGTATTATTATTAATATTACTATTAGGTTCAAATATTTGTTCAACTATATATACATTTATTTTTAAAAAAATTTATTATTTTTTTAGAACTTATATATATATATATATATATATATATATATATATATATATATATATATATATATATATATATAAAATTTATTTATCTTTCTCAATATTATATATTACTCATAAAATACTTACTTATCTTTAATTTATTTATTTTGTCAAGTGAATATATTTTGATTTATTTTAGAATACATACATACATGTATATATGTATGTGTGTGTGTGTGTGTGTGTGTGTATATATATATATATATATATATATATATATATATATAACATTTGTAATTAAATATATAATTTTTTTGAAACTAAAAAAATTTATATGTATATAAACTGCATATGTTTAAAGGTTGTTAAACCTAACAAAATATAAGAACTTGACATATTATATGCATAACTTAAATTAAATTGTTAAATTTTATTATAAATTCGTACATAGTTTTTGTTATGCTTAATGGATTAATTGAATGAACATTTGTAATTTATATGAATATTAACTTTATGAAATGTATAAATTAGAATGGATAACATATTAAATGATATATTTTGTTAAGTGAAAATTACATTGAACACATAATGTTTATAGAAATAGAAAAAAAATAAAATTAAAATGTATAAAATTAATACATACATGTATAAATTTAGACAAATTTTTGAACAAATTTATAAGTATTTATATAAAGTTATATAAAGTAGAGACAAAATATAAATAAATTAAATGATAAATGGTTAAAAACTTTATAATTGAAAAGTAATAAAATGAAGAAATATTTTTTATAAACTAAATATATAAATAGTTCAATATATGTTTAAATTTTATATGTAAGAACAATATTAACAATATTAATAACAATAATCAACAACAATACAATATATTAAATGTTGTCACATACAAGTTATTTTCAATTAATACTACTTATTCATGTAAGTACTTAAACTATAATAAAATAATAATAATACTAGTAATACTAATGTCAAATAAATAATGAAAATAAAACATGTTAAATAATTTATCAGTTTATTTAAATTTTAATTGTAATAATAAGAAATATATATTAAATAAATAATAAAAAGAATAAAAAATCATTAAGAAAATGAAATATAAAAGAAATATTCTGATGAGGGACTAAAAATGAAATAAAGTAAAAGGGTAAAATTGTCATTTTTTAAAATTTTGAATAAAGGGACCAAAAGCATAACAAAACACCAACTATAAGTACTGTAATTGTAATTTTATCGTGAAAAAGATGGTAACCCAAGAGTAAATTACAAAAATGGTCCCTGTGGTTTGGTCGAACTTAGGGATTTGGTCCTTGGTCTTTAAAAATTGCATAAATGGTCCCTCAAAACACTATTTAGTTGCAGAAATGGTCCCTCTCTCTCTTAACTTTTTTTAAATGACGATTTTGTCATTTTCTCAATAACAATTTTAGTCCCTCAACTATGTAATTTATTTTCAGTTTTAGTCCTTTTTACTAATTTTTAGTTTTGTTTAAATATTAAATGCTAATTTAATTAATTAATTATTATTTAATAGTTTTTCATTTTTATTTTTTAAAATATATTTATTCTATATGTATTAAAAATTATCCCAATATTTTATTTATGTTTCTTTATGTATTCAATTTAAGTATTTAATAAGGAGATTGTTAGGGACAATATTTGTAGAGCTGAAATGAATATTACTTTTAATAATTGTGTTCATCTCTAAGGGGGAGAATGTTGGAAATAAACAATAGAGATGAAACAATTATATTGTATGTAATTGTAAATACTCAATAGATTAGGGGTTATATGTGTAAATACACAATACTTGTGTATTGTGTATAAATAGAAGTGTATGGTTTCGTTTGTAGGTGCTGCTAGAAATCTCATATTACACATACACATACGATTAGATCAGATTAGATAGAAGAAGATCGCTTTGCAAGAAAGCCGAAAACTCAATGTAATATTTTCTCTCTTAATCATTCAATAGATTGTGTATGATTGTTGTTCATATGTTGTTAATGTGATTGAATTGCATGAATTATGAATTCACATTAATTTTCTTGTGTTTCATTTATGATACATTTTTATATTTTATATATTTTTATCTAACTATTTCATTACATTAATATACTTTGATTTAATTATATTTTTTAAGAAAATATATAAACTAAGGTTTTATTCATTTTCATTTAAATATCCTTTTTTTCAATATATTTGTATTCAAATTCAATATCTTTTTCATTTTCATTTTAATATTTTGTTATGTTAATATGTTAACTTGAAATTTAGTATTTTTAGTATTTTATTCATTTTGTTTTAACTATTTCGTTAATGACTACATTTTGATTTAATAATAATTTCTAATAAAAATATATAAATTTAACGTTTATTCTTTTTTAGTTAAATATTTTGTATCTTTAATACATTTTGACTTAATTATTATTTTCAATAATAAATATATAAACTTAACATGTATTCTTTATTATCTTAAATATTTTGTAACGTTAATTTATTTCGAATTAACTGTAATTTTTAAGTAAAATATATAAACTATATAAACTTAACATAAACATTTATATGATTCGATTTAACGAGATGTATACATTTTGGATTGTATACTTTGTTTAGTTAGATACATTTTGGTTTGTACAATTGATAATTAAATCAAACATATTGTTAGGCACAAAAAGGCCTCAGTCAAACCTGTTCTACATCTGAGGGGGAGATTTTATAATCAAACCTGTTGATGCATTTGAAGGTTGAATTTAAGGCCTGTTATATGCCTTATTGAAACCTGAAAATGATTTGCAATATCAGTCTAAAGCTGTTCTATATGTTGCATGTGTTGCAACTAAGACAGTTTGTCCAAGCTGCTCTGTCTGCTGAACAGGCTGGACATAAACTGTCTACGCTGCTCTACACTGTTGAGCAGCTTGGGCATTTTTAAGGTGTTCTGTTCTTTGTGAACAGAACCTGTTCTTTGTGAACAGGCTAAACACTTTATGGAATTTGTTTCCAAGTCATCATGTATTGTTTTTAACTACCAGATCAGTTTACACAGTTGAAGACAAAGTGGAAAGCAGAACCGCTCAGCCTGCCCAAGCTGTTCTGTAACTGAAGACAAAAGGATATTTTTGAAAAGGGTGACAGACCTTTTCTTAATCAAAATAGGCCTTTAAACACGGGAAGAAAAGAACGCAAAGTGGACATTCCCTAATTATTAAAGGCAATGCAACAGTAGACAAAGTAAAAAGACAAAAGTTCTGCACATGTGAAGACAAGTCTGCTTTTCAGAAAAGTGCAGAAAAGGTTATGTTGTCTTTTCAACAAGACTTCTCCTTTTTCATTCCGTCCAATGAAGATGTTTCTCTTAGATCCTCTAAGTGAGTATAAAAGGAAGCTTCTAAGGTCAGAAAGATGTGTGAAGAAAGCTAAGTGCTGAAACCAAGAGTGAACGTGCAAGTGTGATTTTCATGCATGCAAGGCTTCTGTGTAAACCAGCATCTGTGTGTCTAAGCTGTTTTTAAAAACCTAAGCGTGTGTCCTTAAGTCTTGAACACCGTGAGTGCTTCTGTAGTGAGTGTATTCATGTGAATACTAGTTTATTCGAGTCCCTGTCGTAGAGCTAGTAAGCATACATGTTGTAGCTGTCATCAATAGCTTGAACTATTACCGCTTCAAGCGTGTTTGTAATTAACAAATTGTTGATAATACATACAAACATTGAGAAAAGAGTGTCTAGTTTTTAAATTGCTGTATTCACCCCCCTCTACAGCTTATAACTATATACTTTGGGAACCTCTCGGGACCTACAACTGGTATCAGAGCAGTTTAGAGTGTTTGTCATTCTAGATCTCTCATTCTCCCAAGTTTCCATGGACAATAGTGCTGCAAATTCTTCTTACTATGACAATGGCTCTATGGGCAAACCTCCCAATTTTAATCATCAAAACTTCTCTGGTTAGAAGTGCAGAATGATGCTCTATTTAGAGAATCTGGATGTACAATTGCCAGAGATAGTGATGGAGGGTCCCTATGTGCAAACCTCTGTTACTACCATAACT
>JAANYP010000848.1:0-37194 GCA_020465985.1 Centrapalus pauciflorus | reverse complement strand
CGAAGTCACGAACCGTTAACAGAACAAAATTCCTTCGTAAAGGTTCATAGTGGAATCACAAACGTGAACCCGGAATACCTTTGACGGAACGAGAAGACTCCATGAGACCAAGTGCCCCCCACCCCCATCTATTTATGAATCAAGCAAAACAACACATAAAGAATTTCAGAGACGAAATTCAATTAACAGGGGGGCGAACGTAGCAACTTCCACTGTTGCGTTTCCGTTTAGACACAGACCCCTCTAGGCAAGTTACCTTTCATTACCCAATTGATTTCTTGACTTAGAAATAGTTTAGGTCGCCGAGATTTTCCAAAGAATAGTTATAAGCTGTCAGGGGGGGTGGAATACAACAAATTTAAAAAACTACAGCACCTTTGTCTCACAGTTTTATGTTATATCATAACAATTTGTTAATTACACCCAAGCTGAATGGGAATATTCAAGGCTGATGATGACAGATACACAGTATGTTTCACTAGTCTAGAACGAAAACTCACAACTGAGTAACATAATACACTCACTAAGAGCACTCACGTGATTTTACAAGACTATTAAGGAACACTTATGTAAACAGCTTAGACACACAGATACTTGGCTATTACCAGAAGACTTCATGCATGAATTATCACACTTGCACTTACTCTTGGGTTTCAGCACTAGCTTTCTTCACTTCTTTCATTTTCTGGACATTAGAACGCCTTTTATACTCACTTTAGAGGATCTAAGAAGAGAATCTTCATTGGAACGGAATGAAAAACGGGAGAGTCTTGTTGAAAACGACAACATAACCTTTCTGCACTTTTCTGAAAACAGCATACTTGTCTTCCACATGTGCCAGAACTGTTGTCTTTGTGCTACTGTTGCCAATTCCTTTAACTAATTAGGAAGTCAACTTTGCGTCTTCCTTACCTTGTAATGACCTATTTTTGATATAGAAAAAGGTCTGTCCCCCTTTTTATAATAACCTTTTTGTCTTATGTTACAGAACCGTGGGGCAGGCTGAGGCAGTTCTTTTTTCCACTTTGTCTTCGACTTTGTAAACTGATCTATGTAGTCAAAAACAATACATGATGCCTTGGAACATATTTCCATAAAGTGTTTAGCCGTTCAGCAAGAACAGGTTTCTGTTCACAAAGAACCAGAACACTTTAAATTGCCCAAGCTGCTGCCCAGTTGTATAGCCCGTAGACATTTAAGTTCCAGCCTGTTCACCCACTAGAGCAGCTTGGCGACAAACTGTCTTAGTGGCACACACATGCAACATAGACATTTTAGACTAGATATAAATCTTTCAGGTTTCAATAGGCATATTAAACCAGGCCTTAATCAACCTTCAAATGCATCACATGTTCTTATGAAATCTCCCCCCAATTGTAGAACAGGTTTGACTGAGGCCTTTTGGCCCTAAAAATCTCCCCATATTTGCAATACCCAGTCAAGCGGTCTATCAAAAATCACAAATTTTTTACGTACATTTGCCCTGAAATTGAAATTACCACTACAGTAAAGTAAAAGATCGTTTATATATACACGGATCTTGACTATACTAGAAACAACACATTTCTTACCAGAAGTAAAACTAAGTCTAATGTATTTTACAACTAATGTAAAAAAAGCAAAAATTAACAACTTATGAATATGTACAACAATGGTACAGGATGTACACAACTAATGTACAAGATGTTTGGACTGTTTTTTGAGATGGATCAGCTAATGGCAACCTGTCCAACTGATGGACCAGCTTCCATTCTTACCTACCCAGATGGTAGATGACTTCATTCAATGGAGACGGCATCCTGACCCATCCTTTCCAGTTCGTTCCCTTGTATCCTCAAGTTCCTCAACTTCACTTGGCTGATGATCTGAATTGGGTCATTGGCTCTCCTAATTTAATAGGAAGCCTCGGAGCTGATCCCATGATGGCTGCTCTCCATTTCAGACTGCCTGAAAGAAACTGCAAGCTGAGGCGGCAGTTGTCTCAGATCAACTTTGTCAGTTCTGAGGCCTCTTTGGGACGCACTGGCTTTGCGGGAGGGGGAATCTACAAAAAATGCGCCCCAGCTCAGGTTCTTCAATAACTGTCCATCCGCAAACTGCTATTTCTTAGCAGCTTGATCAACTCCTTTAATTTCATGCATAGTCTCCCTGTTCAATCAGCGTAAAGAGTAAGCTCCATCTCTGTTCCTTGCTGTTGGCCTTCGGGCCTTTTATTTTGGGTATGTCACAGAGACACCCTGCGTTTACTTCTTTTGGAATCAAGGCCCAGCCCACTTACTCTCGCACAGCGTCTTGATGTCTATGGCCACTGATAGTTTTAGCCGTTCTGGACTTAGAATGGCTCCAGGGCCAACTGCCAGTGCCACCATTCCTGATACCATCGTGCAACATCCATGTGAATCGGATGCCTTCCATCGGGCCTTTGCACCCATCCTGGTGATCTGAAGCTTCCACGTGTGCCTTTTCTGAAATGGGAACAGCTTTGCCAAGCGCTTCTCCTGGCAAGCCTTCGAGTAGCAACATCCTAGAAATTCTTTCTATCCAAGTTGTCAACAGGGAATGTTGGCTCTGGGCAGAGGGTACTTGAGTCTTGTCACAGCAGACATGAGCACCTGTGCTTTTTAGTCCCTCTTTCTCATGCTGATACCTTGCAGCTTCCATTAATTTACTTTTGCACCATACCCACACAGAGTAGATCATTTGAATATTCTCTTGGGCTTCTGGAGTGCAAAGATTTAGCAGCTTAGCAGATTCTCTTCTTTTCTCAATTCTCTCCGACTTGAGCTGTTCTTCTGCTAAAACTCAAGGTACTTGGCGCTGCATAAGGAAGACCCACTCTTGCCTGCAATTATGCGGTTTGCTTAATGGCATGCTGCGTTCTGCTGTGTTGATCAATGCTGCTTTTTCTTTTCCCTCTTAGCCGCTGCTGGTAGTGACAGCCCTACCTAGGAATGCGCTCTTCTGTCTTCTCTATTTCAGTGTAGAATTAGGTGCTCCTTTTACTGCTAGGCCTGTCCTGCAGGAATACTCCTCCCCTTAGACTGGCCAGGGTTTGGAGACAGGGGCTGCAGTAGGCATAGCACTTGAGAGCACCTTCAGCTTACCTGTCAAAAGAATGTCCCTGCTGGACTTTGACCAGGTGGGAGTTGTACGGTACTGCTTTCTCCTTAGGAGAAGAGTTTTCCCCTCTTAACTTAGTCTTGCAGGCAAATGGACTCTCCCCCTTGAGGAGAGAGGAACAGCACCTTCAACACCTGGAGCGGGAGGGGGGGGGGAGAGGCTGCCCTGAAGACACAAAGTCAGGCGCTACATGCAGTTTTTGGCAGCAGGTTTGGGCCAACCAGGCTAGTCATTAGAAAGCCAGGTTTCCTTACTCCTGGCAAAGCTGGAAAGACAGGCCTGAAACAGAGAAGCTTGGGAATCAGCAAGAGTGTTCACTTCAACATTGATTTTCTCTATCATAAGCTGCCTGAACAACAGGCTTTGAAGCTGTTCAAGACTGGACTTCAAGCGTATCTGCCACATAGCAAGGTTCTGCTGACACAGTATTTGATAGAGAGCCAATAAGCGGTTCAGGCTGGCCAATGTGTTAGGAAGGTAGTGTGGCAAGACGTGAGGAGAGAGACAGCTGTTGTGAAATGGCGCCATAGCGGACACGGAGTCTGTTGTAAGGAGAGGATAGAACAGAGCGAGCGTTGGATACATTTGCACTGCGCAGTGAGTGCTACAGTGTGGAGCGTGGTCCGTTTGGGGCGTGACTGGGAAGGATCTTTGCACATATCAAAAGAAGCTTTAGCCTGCTCAGACACAGAGTCTGCGCTGATGGATGGTAGGGAGTGCATGCGTGTTTCCCACGAACCAACTTGTTGGTCAGCAAAAGAAAGCCTGATCATTCAAAGGCAGGTCTTTGGGAGATGGTGGTTATGGGTGGATTGTTTGGAGGGGTAGATGGAGAAGTGATGATGAGGTGGTGTTTGAGGATGTGATGAGGGGAAGATGGGAACTTTGGAACAGAAGCTCCCTACGCCTGGGCAAAAGTAAGATGGCCCCAGGTTGGAGGGATCAAGAGGTCCTTCCCCCCCCCCCCCCCCCCCCCCCCCCCCCCCACGCCCACAGCCGCGCCCCACGCACGACAGCCCTCACCGCGCATGAAGGGGATGCTATGTTGGGGCCTATCCCTTTAGGATACTGTGTGTTGCACATATTTACCCCTCATGACAGAACTTGTGCGTGGTTCCCTCTTCAGGCCTTGGTCTAAAGGCACCTCCTCATTGGGAGACTGCGGCTATGCACTATTTCAACACAGCACGTGCGTCGAACCCCCTGCCATAATGGAACCATTTTGCCAGGAGGGAGCAATGCCCACTCACCTAGATGGATGGTATGATCCCATCGAGGTTCATCGCTTGGGTTGTTGTTCCCTCATGCAAGTCTGGTTGGTGTTCGAACGTTGTATCATGGGGAGCCAGAATTTTGAGGGCTGAGCTGCTGATGGTCTATATCAGCAGCGTGGGCCCTCGTGCGACTCAGGGTTGAGGAGATATGAGTGGGGAATAGTGTCGGACACAGTATGGAGGGAGAGGACTTCCTGTGGTCTTCAATATCCTCAGCCAGTTGGGAGGCTGGTATAGTTGATGTGGGTATCTCCGTTTGTACACCTGGTTCTGTTGGGAGGAACCAGAGCGGTCTAGGCTGACTCTGGGGTAGACTCAGATTGGGTGAAGCAGGCTCCAAATTGAGCTGAACTGCCACCCAAAATATGGCGAGGCAAAAACTTGGGGTTGCTTCTTTCAACTGAACCCTGTGCGACGGGAACAGAGGAGGTGGTTTTGTGGGGTGGTTTCTTTCGGCTAATGATTTGCCTGTTGGAATGGATGGCTGACTGCTGGGTGAATTGTTGGACGTAAGTAGGAAAAGAGGATCTGTTGTACAGGATGTGAGGAGACTCAGGCTCGGAACTAGTGGGGCTGGCCTGTTCCATGGTCTCTTGTGCCACAAGATGGCACCCGCAACAAAGGCTTCAGGCTCAACAAATGAACCCGGTTGATGAGGAGTCTGCTCGTCCTCAGCCACTAGAGGCTTTAAAGGGACCCAGGCACTCAGGACTGAGCTGTTTTGGCCTTCTTTTTAACCGGGGGGGGGGCGGGGGCGGGGGCAGGGGGGGCCCAGCTTTAGTTTGCCAGGGTCCCTCTTTTGACAAGCGTGACCTGTGCTTTGATTTATGTGTGGGGGGGGGGGAAAGCACGGTCTCTTCGATCCAACCCTCACAGCGTAGAGGGTCCTTCCACCAAACCTAGCAGCCTCCTCATTGGTCTGTTGGATCTAGAGGAGGCTTCATTGCCAGGAATGGGTATAGGAAAACCATAACACAATCCCTATATCTTCATTTGCCGATACGTTATCCTCTTGTCTTCTATCGAGGATCTCTACCGATTCCTCTTGGAAAAGTAACTGTTCATTCACTTTGACTTCCTTGCTTGGAATAACAAGAGGATCATCTTCCACCCATTTCTTAAGGTTTGATACGTCGAATACATTATGAATATTGCCCAGTTCTGCGGGTAGTTCCAACTTGTAAGCTACGGGGCCGATCTTTTACAAGATCTTGTATGGCCCGATGTACCTGGGACTTAGTTTGCCTTTGATTCCAAACCGTATCTCCCCTTTCCATGGTATACCTTCAACAAAACTTTGTCTCCTACTCGAAAGGCGAGCGGTTTTCTGCGTTTATCGGCATAACTCTTCTGGCGATCCATTGCTGCTCGAAGTCTATCCCGAATAATCGAGATCTTCTCTGATGTTTCTTGGACAATTTCTGATGCGGTTATCTGCTTGTCTCCGATTTCTAACCAACTCAGGGGTGAACGACACTTTCGTCCATAGAGAGCCTCGTAGGGTGCACACTTGATACTAGTGTGATAACTGTTGTTGTACGAGAATTCTACCAAAGGTAGGTGTGCATCCCAATTTCCACTAAAATCCATAACACATGCCCTAAGCATGTCCTCCAATGTTTGGATCGTTCGTTCACTTTGCCCGTCAGTCTGGGGATGGTAAGCAGTACTCTGATCAATTCTAGTTCCCAAAGCTTTTTGTAGTGAACGCCATATTCGTGATGTAAACCGGCTATCCCGATCCGAAATGATAGCAATTGGGACTCCATGTCGAGTCACAATCTCGTTGATGTAAATTTGTGCAAGCTTCTTCACCTTATAGCTGTTTCGAATAGGTATAAAATGAGCAGACTTCGTTAACCGATCTACGATAACCCAAATTGCATCATACCCTCTTGTCGTTCGTGGCAACTACGTGACAAAGTCCATAGCCACCTTTTCCCATTTCCACACGGGAATTTCAGGTTGTTGCAGTAGTCCCGAGGGTTTCTGATGTTCAGCCTTGACTTTAGCACAAGTCAAGCATCTCCCAACGAATTGGGCAATGTCCTTCTTCATTCCAGGCCACCAATAGGTTTCTTTCAAATCCTTATTCATCTTATCTGCTCCTAGATGGATCGAGTATCGGGATTTGTGCGCTTCTGCTAAGATTAACTCTCTTAGGTTGTGAACTTTCGGAATCCAAACCCGGTCTTTAAAGTAAAGCAAGCCATCCGACTTTGTTGGGAAATAATTTAAGTATGTTCAAACTGTTAGTTAGACTTCTCAGACTGTTAGTAGATTTTTCATGTAAATACAAAGTTCATGCTGCTAGTTGAAGAAACTCGAGCTGCCAGTGTAAAAGTTCAAGCTGCCAGAGCAAAACAACTCAAGCTGCTCAGTTCATGCTGTCAAGAGATTCAAGCTGCTCAACAGTTTCATAAACAGAA
The DNA here is from genome assembly GCA_020465985.1 of Centrapalus pauciflorus. Classification (NCBI taxonomy): domain Eukaryota; kingdom Viridiplantae; phylum Streptophyta; class Magnoliopsida; order Asterales; family Asteraceae; genus Centrapalus; species Centrapalus pauciflorus. The sequence continues at coordinate 30,371 of JAANYP010000848.1, read as the reverse complement.
AGTGCTGATTTTCAGGAAACGATATCTACATGAAGATTCCAGCATATCTACTATCAGAGAAGTCATAGTCCTTCAAGGAAACAAGTCCAAAAAGCAATATAAATAGACAGAATAGGTTTTCTATTGAATAGAAGTTTTCTACATATTTTGAGTCTGTAATTGCTTTGTTAATTAAGTTTTCTCAAGCCTCTAAGGTTGTAAAACCCTAAGAACAGTCTGTGTTCTTCGTCTAATCAAAACAGATTAGAGGTGATTGTAATCATTGAATTCAGCAATACAAACAGTCTTGATTACTTCTTATGTTTTATGTTTCATTGGTTCAGAAAGTTTTTGTTAAAATAATTAAGTGTTATTCCGCAAACTTCTTAATTAAACTTTGATTCAAAGCAAGATTATTGATTTATACTCTGATAAATTTCAAATCAGTTAATCTTGGTTATTTAGTTTTAGATCCTGACAAGTGGTATCAGAGACAGGTTGTTCTTTGTTTTTCAAAGTCGAAAACTTTCTTTCAAATTTTTAATCTTTTACAATGGAATTTGAAAATAGCAGCAGTGGATCTGGGCAAGGACTCAAAGTGACTATGCTCAAGCCCACTGAGTTTGAGATGTGGAAACTCAGGATTCAACAGCATATTCAATTCATTGATTATGCCATATGGGAAGCTGTTGAATTCCCTCCTGTAGTTGATCCAGAACTTGATGCTGAGGGAAAACCAGTCAAAACCCCTCCAAAAACTGAACTTGAAAGGAAGGCTAGAATGAATGAAGTGAAAGCACTCACACTATTACAAATAGCCATTCCTAATGCTTATCAACATCAGTTCAAAAAGTTTTATACTGCTCACTCTCTTTGGAATGCCTTAGAGAAGAGGTTTGCTGGTAATGCCAGTACCAAGAGAAATCAAAAAGACCTCTTGAAACAGCAGTATGAAAACTTTTCTGGTGGCAAGAATGAAAACCTCACTCAAATCTTTGACAGGTTCAACAAACTGATAAGTGAACTGGAAAGTGCAAAGGTCAATCTGGATCAAGATGAAGTCAACAGAAAGTTTCTCACATCTCTTGGAGAAGAATGGACAGTCTATGCTGCACAGTGGAGAACAAAAGACACTCTTGATGAGATAGAATTGGATGATCTGTATAACAGTTTAAGAGTGTTTGAGACTGAGATTGATGCTAAAAAGAAATCATTTTCTTATAATCACAACACTGCTCTTCTGTCTTCTGAAAAATCTAATAACTGTGATTCTTTTTCAGGTGGTGATGGCAATTCTGCTGAAACTCACTATGAGGCATTTGTTGCCAATGATGGATTATTTGCTCTAAATGTTGAAGACTTGGAACAAATTCATCCAGATGATCTTGAAGAGATGGATTTAAAGTGGCAACATGCAATGCTGACCATGAGAGCCAAAAGATTTCTGAAAAGAACTGGGAGGGCCAACTTTCAAGCCAAGACAGAAGGCAAACCATCTTTTGATAAATCAAAAGTGGAATGCTATAAATGCCATAAGCTTGGTCACTTTGCCAGAGAATGTAGATCTCAATGTCAACAGCCATCAAGGACTTCACAGCCCATCCAAGCGTCCTCATCAACAGCACTTGTCTCTCAAGAAGACAATGTGTTTGACTGGAGTGATCAGACAGAGGAAGAATTTCAAAATCAAGCACTTATGGCAGAAACATCAAATGTCTCCTCCACTGAACTACCATCTGAGGTAAATTCTAAACTCTGCTCTCATTCATGCAAAAATATGGTTAAAAAATACAGAGATCGTAATGAGAGCATATGCAAAACTCTAGCTAAGATGGAAGAAAGGAGATATGAATATATGCAAGCCATAGAAGATCTGGAAAAACAGATCAATGATTATAAGGATAATGAGATTCAAATGGGGTATGATAGAACCTATCATGAATGGGAGAAAAAGGAACTCAATAAGAAAATAGAATCTCTGAATAAAAAGGTAGAAGAAACTGAACAGAAGGTGTTAGAGGCTAATGAGAAACTGGAATCTGTTAACATAGATCTAGGTAACTTCAAGTTAGCAAATCAAAAGCTAGAACACCTAATGGAAGTTCAATTCAAAGATAGAGTCAAATCTCAGGTCAATCCCAAAGAAGGAATAGGATACAGAGCTACTCCTCCTCCATACAACAACAAGTACATACACCCAATGAGTGAGGTTGCTGATAGACTTGTCAATGAACCACTAGATGAGTCTATGACTATTGTAGATCCTATTCTTGATAACAGTCCTAAATTAAAAGAAGATAAGAGTCAAAATAGAGACTGTGACACAAAGAGTGCACCCATAGAAGTCCAAGCTCCCAGTAAGAAAGGAAAAGAGAAGATGAGTGTATGCAATGCTACTCCACAAGTTCTTGTACATTCTAACTGTAACACTGCATCTTCATCAAAAGGAACTAAAGGAGGTAAAACTGTTTCTATCTGCACATGCCAAAAGCATGGTGTTCAAAAGTTTCCTAAACAACAGCAGGTAAGAGGAAACCAGAGAAACAAGAACCAGAAATTGACAGAAAAGTCTGGTGTTCCAATTCAAACTGTCAAAAGATGCTTTCATTGTGGAAGGAAGAATCACTTAGCCAAGGATTGTTTTTACAAACCAGCTGTTGCAAAACAGACTGTGCATCACACAAAATCAAATCCTAATCAGGCAAAGCACTCAAAAGTGAAACCTTCCACAGCAGCTCCAAAGAAAACAGTTGATCACAGATTCTCAAAAGTTAATAAAAAACAGTCCACACATCAAAAAACAAGTTTTGGCAAAGCCTAAATCAAGTTTTAAACAAATATGGTGTGTCAAGGACAAATCTGTTGCTCAAACTGCTAATGCAAAAGATCAGACTGCTAAGTCAAAATCTGATGCTGTTAGTGCAAAAACTGAAACTGTTAGCACTACAAACACAGCTCAAGCTGCTGGTCATCAAACTGGAGCTGCTAGTGAATCATCTGAGACTGTCAGAAGAAAAGATGATCAAAATAGTTGGATACCTCATATTATCACTAAATACTCTCCAAAGACTCCATCAGTAGATCTCACCAAGTATAAGAAGTCAAAAAACAGTTTTTAGTTATGTCAATGTACAAGGCCAACCCAAAACCAATTTGGTTTAGGTTTACTCCACTACTAACTAAGCTGTTATTTGTGCAGGGCAACCACAGGTCTCCTCATAGAACAAGATGGCATCTGGACAGTGGATGCTCTAGGCACATGACAGGCAATTCTGAATGCTTGTTAAATTTCAAAGGCTTTGATGGAGGTTTTGTTGCATTTGGAGGCAACTCAAAAGGAGGTAAAGTTACAGGTAAAGGCACTGTTAATGCAGGCAACATGACATTCCATGATGTTCTGTATGTTGAACAGCTGAAGTACAATTTATTGAGTGTCTCTCAAATCTGTGACAAACAAAACATTGTTCTGTTCACAGATTCTGAGTGCATTGTTCTTTCAAAGGATTTCAAAATTCCTGAAAATCTTGTTTTACTTAGAACACCAAGAAAGGACAATGTTTACTGCCTGGACACAGCTCTCTTGACTAAATCAAATACTTTAAGCTGTTTAATATCCAAAGCATTATCAAATGAATCTGCTCTTTGGCATAGAAGGATGTGTCACATGAACTTCAAGTCCATGAATGATTTAGTTAAAAAGAATCTGGTAAGAGGATTACCACAAAAGGAGTTCATTTGTGATGATCATTGTGTAGCATGTCTTAAAGGTAAGCAACACAAAACTTCTCATAAGGCCAAAGAAGTAAATTCAATCTCATCTTTTCTTCAGTTGTTACATATGGATCTATTTGGTCCAACATCTGTTTTGAGTTTGAATAAAAGGGCATACTGTTTAGTCATTGCTGATGATTTCACCAGATTTACTTGGGTTTACTTTCTTAGGTCCAAAGATGAAACTGCTGAGCTAGTTAAGTCTTTTATCCTTACGATAGAAAACCAATCCAATTCCAAAGTTAAGGCGATAAGATCAGACAATGCAACTGAATTTAAAAATCAAATTCTAACCAGTTTATGTGAGTCCAAAGGCATTTCTAGACAATATAGTGCACCAAGAACACCACAGCAAAATGGTGTAGCTGAAAGAAAGAATAGAACATTAATTGAGGCTGCTAGAACAATGCTAGCTGATTCAAATCTGCCAATGACTTTCTGGGCAGAAGCTGTTAATACAGCCTGTTATGTTCTAAATAGGGTTCAAGTTGTCCAATCTCAAGGAAAAACTCCATATGAGTTATTCCATAACAGAAGTCCCCTAATAGCTTTCTTCAAGCCTTTTGGATGCCCATGTACTATTCTTCACACTAAGACTCACTTAGGGAAGTTTGAGAGTAAGGCTGAAGAAGGATTCTTTGTAGGATACTCAACTCAAAGCAAAGCCTATAGAGTATACAACAGTGTGTCTAAAACAATTGAAGAAAGTGCCAATGTTGAATTTAATGAAAATACTGCTAACATCAAAGGCACTGGTCCTGATTGGTTGTTTGATTTAGATTCACTAACAAATTCTCTGAGCTTTGTTGAGTATACTGCAGAAGCTGATGCATACAGGGTTGAAGCTGCTAACACAAATTCTCATGCTGCCAATACAATTTCTCATGCTGTTGACACAAAGTTTCAGACTGCTGCAGATTCAACAAGTTGGGATGATTTCACCACTCTACCACTTCTGTCATGTGATCCTCCAGGGGTCCTGACCACTCAACATGATGCAAATCCCGACACTGAAGTTCCATTCCCAAGTCCTGACAGCACAGCTCCAACACAAAAGGAAACAGCTCCAGTTTCTAGGCTAGCAGTCCCAACAGCTTCTCAAGCTGTTAGCCTAGAAACTCAAGCTGTTCCAGAAACTGAACCATTCACTGGTTCTGATGGAGATGACACAAACCTTGGAACGTCCTTTCAAACAGAGAGAGAGCCCACACTAAGAGTTCATAAGTATCACCCTCTCAATCAAATACTGGGTGATCCAAGCACTCCTGTTCAAACAAGGAAGATGGTTCACAATGAGACTGCTGCTGCTGAACAAGCAGTTCCTGGATTCAGTCTAGCAGCTTTTGAACATGCCTGTTTCATGTCTCAATTGGAACCTAAAAAGGCATCAGAAGCATTAAAAGATTCATCCTGGATTAAAGCTATGCAAGAAGAGCTTTTACAGTTCAAAATTCAGAATGTATGGACTCTGGTGGAACTTCCTAAAGGTAAGAGAGCAATAGGTACAAGATGGGTGTTCAGAAACAAGAAGGATGAGAGAGGGATAGTCATCAAGAACAAAGCAAGACTAGTAGCACAAGGGTACACTCAAGAAGAAGGAATAGATTATGATGATGTCCTGTATGGGATAATTGAAGAGGAAGTGTATGTGTGTCAACCTCCTGGTTTTGAAGACTACAAGTATCCAGACAGGGTGTACAAGCTAGACAAAGCTCTCTATGGTCTTCACCAAGCCCCCAGAGCATGGTATGACACACTGTCATCACATCTTCTACAGAATGGATTCAAGAGAGGCACTCTGGACAAAACACTTTTCACTAAATCCATCAAAGCTGAGATTCTTCTTGTCCAAATCTATGTTGATGACATCATCTTTGGCTCAACTAATGATGGGTTGTGCAAAGATTTTGAGGCCCTAATGCACAAAAAGTTTCAAATGAGTTCATTGGGGGAACTCAGATTCTTTCTAGGGCTGCAGGTTAAACAGAAGCCTACTGGTCTATTCATAAGTCAATCAAAGTATGTCAAAGACATACTGGAAAAGTTTGGCTATCAAGACACAAAGGTTGCAAGCACTCTAATGGATCCTCATAAACAGCTCCATACAGACAAAGATGGCATAGATGTGGACATTCATCTATACAGATCCCTTATAGGATCTCTCATGTATCTAACATCTTCAAGACCTGATATTATGTTTGCTGTCTGTGTGTGTGCTAGATTTCAATGCTCTCTAAAGGATTCTCACTTGGTTGCTGTTAAAAGAATCTTTAGATATCTTAAAGGCCAACCACATTTAGGCCTATGGTATCCTAAATACTCTCCTTTTTAACTAACTGCTTATTCTGACAGTGACTATGGTGGTTGCAACATTGACAGGAAATCCACAACTGGTGGATGTCAATACTTAGGAGCAAGACTGGTCTCTTGGCAATTCAAAAAGCAAACAACTTTCTCCACATCATCCACTGAAGCAGAATACGTAGCAGCTGCAAGCTGCTGCTCCCAGGTAATGTGGATTCAAAATCAGCTAAGAGACTATGGTATGAATTTCTTATCCACTCCTATTTATATTGACAATTCAAGTGCAATTAGCATTGTGCAAAACCCAGTGAAATTCCCCAAAACCAAGCATATAGAAATCAGATTTCACTTCATCAGAGATTGTCATGAAAAGAAGTTAATCCAAGTTACCAAAATACATACAGATGATCAGCTAGCTGATCTATTTACAAAACCTTTTGATGTGGGAAGGTTCACTTTCCTAATATCAAATATTGGTATGGTAAACATGGATTAATTGGTTTTCATTATTATCGACTCAGTATGCTAATTTAAGGGGGAGACACTGTTCCATTGATAAGTTGCACAATTTTACTCTAACAGCATGAGTATTTTCTCATGCTGCTAGTTCATTTTCTCGGACTGCTAGTTATTTTCACTTGATCTGTCAAAGTGTGCAGGGTATTTGGGTAATTTTTCAAATGTGTGCGCGGGACCCAACCTTTTCGAAACCTTTAAAGGTCCCAGTTTCGTTCAGTTGTAACTACCAGTTACATATTTTTCTTCCACGGCCTTCTGCTTTCTCTCTGAACGAATCACACATTCTTCTTTCAAACCCTAAACCATCGTTTGATCATCCATGGAGTTTGTCAAAGAACACAACTGCCTTCCATACTCTCTCAAACACTCTGAACTTCAGCCGTTCCATGACATGATGGATTTCCTCAGGCACTCCCATATCAACCATGCCCTCAATATCAATCCCACCATATACATATCGCATATCGAACAGTTCTGGAACCGTGCCACTTTTCAAACCATCAATGAAATTCCCACTTTACTATCCAAAATTGATGGCACTCCCATCACCATCACTGAGGAATCCATTCGGCACCATTTGCATCTTCAAGATGCCACAGGTATAACAGACCTAACCCTTAACGCTTTACATACTGGTCTTTACAATATAGGTTATAGGGGTCCTGCTGATTCATTTACTTTCTTGAAAGCCCATTTTTCTCCTAAATGGAAATTTCTTGTACATATTATTCAGCAGTGTATGAGCCCCAAAAGAACTGGTTGGTCAGAATTTTCTTCTAACATTGCCACTGCCTTAGTGTGCTTTTCAACAGGCCAACGGTTCAATTTTTCAAACATGATTTTTCAGGGGATGTTAAGGCATCATTCCCTAAAGAATGGGAATTTTTAATGTATCCAAGATTTTTGGCAGAAATCATTGCACACACCTGCACTACTTCTCATTTACATAAGAGGATACATATTTCCCATAGGCACTCACTATCTTCTATCAAAAGGCTGATAAAGCCAAGTGCCAATTTTGTCAGTGTAGATGTTCCATTGCCCTCTGCAATGATGAACATCATTTCAGGAAACAGAGGAGAGGGTCTTGAGCAGGCTCAGCCTAACATCACTGCTACACCCCCAAGACCCCAACCCACTCCTCATGATACACAAACTCCCACTGATCCTTTTGTACAGCCAACACGCCCACTCAAAAATATATACAAAAGAAAAAGGGGACCAGGAGCTCCTTCCTCCTCCTCCCATCAGCAAGAGCCATATATCCCTGTGCAGGAGGATACTCCTGCACAGCATATCCAAAGGGAACCACTAGAGGAAACTCCCATCCTCACTCAGGAGGTGAACATCTCTTCAGAGATGGTTCATATGGGTTCTGTGGCTGACACTACTGATGTCTCTGCACAAGAGGCACAGGACAGTGCCAACATAGCTAAGACCACGCCCATGGCAACAGCAAGTGTGCAAACACAAGCTGGAAGTCCCCAGAACCAAGAACAGAGGGCCCAGAGGTTTCTACTTCTGGTATTAATGTCAGTGATAGATCACAAGCACCTCAGGTGTTTTCTGATCTTGAGACTAGTCTGCAACTCATGCTTTTGACGGATCCCAAGCTGAAACCTGTTGTAGCTATGTTGGAATACCAAATGTCCATCATTGCTGCACAGGGTGCACAAATAATGGCCCTAAAGCAATCAGAAATGGCTCAAAATCAGAGGATGGATTATCTTCATAAGGGGTTTACCCTTTGTGGAAATAAGCTCATTCAATTAGAGCGTTTGATTCAAACCCAAGGGGCAAAGGTTGTAGGTCCTTCTGACCAAACCAATGTTTCCAAAAAGGGGGAGAATCAGGAGGTTCCTACAACAGTCCAAGCAGCTCCATCAACAACAATAGTCCAAGTAGCACCAACAGTCCCAGTTTCTAGGCTAGCAGTCCCAACAGCTTCTCAAGCTGTTAGCCTAGAAACTCAAGCTACTCCTTCAAAAGTCACTGGAGTTGTGATCAGGGAAGGCATTCAAGCTCCATCAAGTACAGTCCAAGCAACATCCTCTTCTGCAAAAGACAAAGGCAAGGGCATTCTTATTGAATCTCCAAAGCACAAATTCTCCTCCAAAGAAGCCCAGATTGCCTTTGATGCTGAAGTTGCCAAAAGGTTAGCAGAAGAACAGGATAAAGAATTAGATCAGCAAGCCCAGCCCCCAATAGATGATGATGAGACATTAGGTGATTACCTAAAGGGGTTTGTGGGCAAACAAGGTGAAAAGAAGAGAAAGATGCCAACAGGGCACACCAAGGCTGAGCACAGAAGATTCTTAATCAATTTTGCCTTTGCAGCAGGTATTCCAAAGAAAATGGCTCAGTCCATGACTACTGAAAGGCTGCAGGAAATACATGATAAAGAAATGGAGAAAAGAAAGAAAGCAAAAACCTCCCAAGAAGTCCAATCATCACAAGAATCAGCTCAACCTACTACAAGTCATATTCAAGCTGCTGCCAGTACACCTGTTCCCACTGATCAAGCTGCTCTTTCTATTCCTTCATCGGTTAAAAGGCTGCTCTTTGAGCAACAACTACAAAAGGCCATGGAGATAGAGAAGTTGATTGATCAACATGATTTTACAAAGCCTCAAATCAACTACTGGTTTGCTAAGTCACTGGATGACCGTGACTTGAGAATTAAGTTTGTGATAAGAAGAGAGTCTGGTCCTGAAGAAGAATATGATACATTTTGGCAGATGGTTCAGAAGTTGACCAGAGATGAGCTTATCAGAATGCACAACATTGGGTCTGTATCACAAGTTAGATCTTCTCTACCACAAGTGAAACAAGTCATCAGAGATCTGAAGTCCATTGTTGATCCTGAATTTATTAGAAAAGATGTAGAGGATGCCAACAAGAAGGGATTGAAAATCAAGGAAGTTAATATTTTTGTCAAATCCAGGACTTACAGAATCAAATTCACAGATGGATCTGGTATGTTCTTTAATCTTGAATTCTATGATCTTCCAAAGAATATACTACTCCAGATGAAGTCTGTCAGAATATCTTGTGATAGAGATGAGCTAAAGAGAGAATTTTTGAAGGCTATAGATCATAAACTTGCACAGTTGTAAGTTTTTGAAAGCCTTGGTTTGTGAATAACAGTTTACTTTTTCATTTCCATGTTTGTATAGAACTTAAAGTCTTGTGCAAAGAATTTAAGTTAGGGGGAGATTGTTGGGAAATAATTTAAGTATGTTCAAACTGTTAGTTAGACTTCTCAGACTGTTAGTAGATTTTTCATGTAAATACAAAGTTCATGCTGCTAGTTGAAGAAACTCGAGCTGCCAGTGTAAAAGTTCAAGCTGCCAGAGCAAAACAACTCAAGCTGCTCAGTTCATGCTGTCAAGAGATTCAAGCTGCTCAACAGTTTCATAAACAGAAAGTGCTGATTTTCAGGAAACGATATCTACATGAAGATTCCAGCATATCTACTATCAGAGAAGTCATAGTCCTTCAAGGAAACAAGTCCAAAAAGCAATATAAATAGACAGAATAGGTTTTCTATTGAATAGAAGTTTTCTACATATTTTGAGTCTGTAATTGCTTTGTTGATTAAGTTTTCTCAAGCCTCTAAGGTTGTAAAACCCTAAGAACAGTCTGTGTTCTTCGTCTAATCAAAACAGATTAGAGGTGATTGTAATCATTGAATTCAGCAATACAAACAGTCTTGATTACTTCTTATGTTTTATGTTTCATTGGTTCTGAAAGTTTTTGTTAAAATAATTAAGTGTTATTCCGCAAACTTCTTAATTAAACTTTGATTCAAAGCAAGATTATTGATTTATACTCTGATAAATTTCAAATCAGTTAATCTTGGTTATTTAGTTTTAGATCCTGACACTTAAGAAGTGCCTGGCTAATGAAACACTTGTTATACCCATGGACTAGCTAGAATTAGATGATAAGTTGAACTTCATTGAGCAACCTGTAGAAATATTGGACCGAGAAGTCAAGAAACTAAAGCACAGTCGGATCCCGATAATAAAAGTCAGATGGAACTCTAAGCGAGGTCCTGAGTTTACGTGGGAACGCGAAGATCAGTTCCAAGAAAAATACACTCAGCTGTTCTCAAATACTCAAGCAGTGGAGGACACGAGCTAACTTCAGGACGAAATTCCCTTAACAGGGGGGGACTGTAACATCCGGCACTAAACCAGGTTAACAACAATGACCTAATCTATATTTAATAGCCAATTATAACCTAATAAGTGGTCATTAGAAATTAATCAAGTGATTAACAAGGTTTATTAAAAAATTCAACTCAATTAGAATCAAATTCATCGGTGCGACGAATCGGGAAATCAATTAATCCGATCAATTTACGATATGAGGGATTAATTCAACTAAGTACATAATTAAATTATGATTAGTGACACTAATGAAACACTAATACAATTACTTAACATTAATTATGCAAGACTAAAACAATTCATTAAAACAATGCATCCAAAAGTATTTATGAATTTACAAGAATAGGGAAATAGAAGAATACATTTCTAAATACTTTTATACAAAAAAAAATGAAAATACATATGAAATACATAGGAGACCGGCCCTATAGGGCATGTGTTTTTAGATGTTGACTTCTATTCTTTTAATATTACTTTAAACACAATCATTTGTTTAAAAGTGCACACAACCTCCTACCTTCCATGTCTTTCATCATTTGAAAGACCAAAAATTTCTCTATAAATAGAGAGGCATTTAATTCATTTTCACCACACCAAAAACTTCTTTCCTCCTCTCTTGAAGCAGGCCAAGCACACACACACACACACACCACAACCATTTGCTTTCAAGTGTTCTTCAAGAAATTCAAGTGTTCTTGGTGCATATCTTGCAAGGATTTCAACTTCTTCTCAAAATCATACTCTAAATACTTCAAAGTAAGTAAATACTAGCTTATTTCATCTTATATTTATGTTTATATAAGTCTTGCATAATATATATAATCACCAATAACAACAAGTTTCATAAAAACTCAAGTTTATAAATTTCTAGTTTTTATTTTTAAGTTGTTTCTTTAAATATGTTTATGAATATATGAACACATCATAAAAGTGTTAATATTATGAAAACAAGTGATATATATGTGTTTTATAACTTTTATACAAGTAGTCTTTGAATACACAACAAGAATCATAAGTTATTTCAAGTTTATAAACTGCGGATTTTCGGCAGAAAATTTATATCGGCTTTGAAAAATCATAACTAATTCATAACCTAACGAAATGAGTTGATTCTTGTCTCAAAAGTTAGATCTATGTCTTAACTATAGATCTGGAAGTTTTCATAATTTATTTTGGAGTGTAAGACCTCCAGAAATTATTTGGGAAACCGAAAGTTTGACAGCTCAAAAATGGTCAACATAGGGTTTTTAACGAGCTATTTCACCAACCTAAACATCTCGAAAAATGGTCGTTCTTGATTCCAAAAATCCTTTGTATATAGTATTTTAATGTCCTAGAAACCAAAGCCTAACACGTTTTGGAGCTTGGTCAAAAACAACCTCAAAGTAGGCCGAAAAACCTCCGAAAAACCTGGAAAATTATATATATATATATATATATATATATATATATATATATATATATATATATATATATATATATATATATATATATATATATATATATATATATATAAACTTGACATTTTAAGCGGGTTTTATTTATAAACTTGTAATGTTGGGTGGTTTAAGACATAAAAATCTATAAATATATATATTATCATATATTAGAGATATTAAGTCCCTATTATCATTTAGGACTCGATTAATCTCGCTCGGTGCATAATCCATCCACTTTTGCTAAATAGCATTTTTCGCTTGTTTTTGCCATCACACGCTCGGTGAGTCCTCGTAGCCTCTATTTTCACACTGTTATGTTTTGGGGTTGAAATACATGCTTCGTTTTTATATGGACACGAAAACAACTTCAAATCTATTATGTATTACACATGTGGTTCCATCAGCCCCTATATCATGAACCGTTAATTGCATTTATTTGTAAGCACGAATATATTGTGGATAGATCTATCGGGAGTCATGTCCCCCATTCGGGTTAGTTCGGGTCGGCTAACAACGAGTGCATATATATTTAACACATAGTATTACGTATGGGAATACTGCACAGGGCAAACTCATTTTAATGAAGTTTCGGTTGCATGATGGTTTATATGTAATACATAACATGGAATTTATGGTTTTATAAATTCAAACTCTACCATTGTTGTCCTTACAAGTCAGATTTACGTGTAAACCTATGAGCTCACCAACAATTTTTGTTGACGTATTTTAGCGTGTATTTTCAGGAAATTAAGGAAAGTATGCCTTTGGACGTATTTTACTTTCAAGCTTCCACATCCATGGAGTCGCATGTATATACAAAATTTACGGAGATTTAGCAGCATTATTTTTGATATTTTAATTATGTAATTAAAACTCTGTATTGTGCGAACTTCATTTCTCATATCAGACTATGTAAAACATTGTTATATTTTAAAGTTTTAACGATGTATTTTAAAAACGTCCATATATTGGTCGTTCGTTATGATTATGGTTATGCTTCCGCGACGTCGCGCTTCGTTGCCAACCGAGGTAACAGGGTGTGACAAAGTCCATGGTTATCCGTTCCCACTTCCATTGGGGAACTCTGGTTGCTGCAATAACCCAGATGGTTTCTGATGTTTAGCCTTAACCTTGGAGCATGGTAAGCACTTGCTGACATATGTGGGAATGTCAGCCTTCATGTTAGGCCACCAGTACAGCTCCTTAAGGTCATGATACATCTTATCGGATCCAGGGTGAACGGCGTATCTTGATTTGTGTCCTTCATCCATTACCAGCTTTCTTACTCCACCAAAACTGGGTAATCAGACTCTATTCATGAAGTATCGATTCCCATTAGCCCTTATCTCAAACTGTATCCATTCCTCTCAGAGCTTCATTTTTCATATTTTCCTCCTTAATAGCTTCTACTTGTGCATCATGAATTAAGGAAGGAAAATTTGGTTGAATGGTCATAACTAAGGCTCGTACTCTTAACGGCTTAGCTCGTTCCTTCCGGCTCAGAGCGTCTACAACCACATTAGCTTTCCCCGGGTGATAACGAATTTCATAGTCGTAGTCACTCAACAATTCCATCTAACGGCGCTGCCTCATATTCAACTCTTTCTGGTTCAAGATGTGTTGGATGCTCTTATGATCCGTGAACACAGTACACTTCGTACCGTACAAGTAATGTCTCCAAATTTTTTGGGCAAAAACTACCGCTCCTAGTTCAAAGCCATGCGTTGTGTAATTTACCTCGTGAACCTTCAGTTTTGTGAAGCGTGGGCTATGACCTTACCCTTCTGCATTAACACACAACTTAACCCATTGTGTGAAGCATCGCAGTAAACTACAAAGTTATCGCTTCCTTCGGGTAAGGACAAAATAGGCGCGCTGCACAACTTGTGCTTCAATAACTGCAATGCTGCCTCCTGGTCATCACCCCAATTATACCTAAAGTCCTTTCGGGTCAATTCTGTTAGAGATAAGGAGATCTTTGAGAAATTTTTGATAGATCGCCTATAATACCCGACAAGACCTAGGAACTGTCGTATCTCCGTGGGGGTTCTAGGGGTTGTCCGATTTTTGATGGCTTTGATATTTGTAGGGTCAACTTGAATTCCTTTACTGTTGATCACATGACCGAGGAATTTTACTTCTCTTAGCCAAAATTCACACTCTGAAAGTTTGGCATAAAGTTGTTCTTTCTCCAACAACTACAAAGTTAGCTTTAAATGTTGCTCATGCTCCTCCTTATTTCGTGAATAGATTAAGATGTCATCTATGAAGACAATCACAAACTTGTCCAAGTATGGTTTGCACACCCGATTCATAATGTCCATGAATACGGCTGGTGCATTGGTCAGTCCAAATGGCATCACTTGGAATTCATAATGGTCGTACCGGGTTCTGAAAGCTGTATTTGGAATATCCTCATCGCGAACTTTGACCTGGTGATAACCAGACCTCAGATCAATCTTCGAATAGAAGCTTGACCCTTGGAGTTGGTCAAACAGGTCATCGATCCTTGAGAGAGGGTACCGGTTCTTTATGGTCATCTTATTTAGTTCCCGATAGTCGAGACACATTCTGAAAGTTTCATCCTTCTTCTTCACAAACAAAATCAGAGCTTCCCAGGGTGAGGAACTCAGTCTGATAAATCCTTTATCCAAAAGCTCCTACAGCTGATTGGAAAAGTCTTGCATCTCTGACGGGGCTAAACGGTATGGAGCTCGAGCCACTGGTGCCGCTCCTGGCACTAAGTCGATTTTGAATTCGACTTGTCTTGATGGTGGAAGTCCAGGAAGGTCTTCTGGAAAGACGTTGGGGGTAATTACGGACTACAGGAATATCTTCAAGCCACTTCTCCTTTGGCACCTTCTCTGTTATGTGGACTAGGATTGCTTGACAACCCTTTCGCAAACACTTCAGGGTCCTAAGACATGAGATGATGCTTACTTTGGTGTTTCTCCGTTCGCCTTGGACAGTTAGGACCTTGTTGTTGGCTAAGGGTATGCGCATCGTCTTCTTACCGCACACGATTTCGCACGGTTTTTCGATAACCAGTCCATGCCTAAAACCACGTCAAAACTCCCCAGTTTGATGGGCAACAAATCTATTTCAAATATTTGACCTACTAGTTCTAAGGAGCATCCTAAAATTATGTGGTTTGTTTTTAGTGTGTTACTGTGAGCAACCTCTATAGCATACACGACACTTAATGAGGTAAGAGTGGCATTTATCTGTTTACTAAACTTAGTGAATAAAACTCCTATCAGCTCCAATATCAAACAGTATATAAGCATAAGTGTTGTTGAGAAGGAACGTACCCGTAACCACATCGGGATTCTGCCTTGCGTCCCCACTTCCCATAACAAAAGCTCATCCCTGAGTTCCTCCAAAATTCTTCAATTTTGGGCAGTCCTTCTTGAAATTCCCGACAACCCACACTCAAAGCACCCCTTCTGAGATCCGTTGTTGGTGCCGGGGTTGGAAGCTCTGCAATCCTTGGTCAGATGACCTTGTCTCTTACAGTTGCCATAGGGATTCGTACACTGGCCGTTGTGATGATAATTGCACTTACTGCAATAAGGTTTGTTGCTAGTGTAGCTTTTCTTTGATTCAGACCCAGCTACGTAGGTCTTTATTGTCTCCTGCTTCTTTTGCTGGTTCCCCGAATTCTTTAATGAGCGATCCTCCCATTTCCGCTTGTGATCTGAACTTTTGGCAGTCGCCGCCCCTTGGCGTACTACCTGCTCCATCAGATTGTGTGCCATACGGATGACATTTTGGATTTTCGTTGGGTTTGAGGAGGTGACGTTCCCTTGGATCTGAGGAGAGAGTCCCCATATGTATCGTTCCACTCTTTTGTACTCTGGGGTGACCATCCCGGGACATAAGAGACTCAGTTCATGGAATCTGTTGGTGTATCCCGTGATGTCCGTCCCCTTCATGGATAAGTTCCAAAACTCCGTTTCCATCTTTTGAAGTTCGCTCCGTGGACAGTACTCATTTGTCATCATTTGTTTTAACTCCGCCCATGGGAGTTAATAAGCCACATCAATTCCTACTGATTGAACATAGGGGTACCACCGAGTAATGTAACAACCTAGCTTTCAACTGAACTTAATTTCTGTATTTGAGCCAATAATGTAATTTTATTACATTATTTGATTTGTAATTTAATTAAGTAATGAAAATATTTAATTAAATTATATAAATGTTATAAAGTATTTAAATGATCAAATTTAAAAGAGATGTAAAATAACAAAAGTGTGAGAGGTTAAATCGAATAATTATTAAAATTACATATATAAAAACATGAAATGAGCAATTATGCTCATTAAACAACATTTACAGAAAACCCTCTCTCTCTCTCTCTACTCTCTCTACATCATACGGCTCCATCAACAATTCAACAAGAAATCCATAATTTTGCGATTAATTGAAGAATTGAAGTCAAGAAAGGTTGCAACAATCATCAAACATCAATAAACTACAAAGATTTGAGGTAATCTTTAGTTTAATTTCGAAGTTTTATGAATTTTGGTTCGGTTTTTCTAAAAACTGAAACTTGGGAAGAAAAAAAAATATGAATTTGTTGTATTGCATGTATAAATTTTTAGTATATAATCATGAATCTAAGCATATAGAAAGAAACAAAAATCAGTGATTAGATCGATCAAATGAAAGAGAAATTGAAATTTTTGTAATAATCCGTGTTCTTGAGGTTTTATCATATTTTTGGACGATTTTGATTAATTAAGGATGTTTATGATAAGAAAAATTGTATAAAAACAACTCAAATATGGTAATATGACATTATATTATGTTGCATGTTGATAAAATGAGTTTTTGTAAATTTTTTTGAAAAAACCCGTATGAATATATGATAGAACATGAAGAACAAATCTGGAAAAATTATGAGACATGGGATCCGAATTCGGTTGGACCCGAATTCGGATGGTGCCTCTTTTTCGGACCTATTTCGGATGAAGCACCTAATTCGGATTACTCATTTCGGATGGAAGGTGGTCCGAACTCGGATGACCCGAGTTCGGATGGTCCATTTAGGTCCCAAATTCGGATGCCTACTTCGGATAAATGCCAAATTCGGATGGCCAGTTCGGTCAGTCCTAATCCGGGTGCCTGATCCGGATCCAGTTGGTCTGAATCCGGATGTCCAAATCCGGATAGACCGAATCCGGGTAATCCGAATTCGGAAGGCCCATTTTACATATTTTAAATAAAAACAAATAAATGATTATAAGGATTAAATATCAAAATAAAGCAACATGATATATATATTTATGTGTGTGTATATGTATATATATATATATATATATATATATATATATATATATATATATATATATATATATATATATATATATATATATATATATATATATATATATATATATATATATATATATATACCTTTTAAGAATTCAAAGAAACAAAGAAAACGAATGAAATGATTGATGAGTTATCAGTTATCAGAATCAGATCAGATAAAGATTTAAAACTAAGATGTTCTTGGTATGATATAATTTGAACAGGTTCAGATAAATTCTGAACAAGACTAAAGAATTAAAATAAAGATATTGAAAGTGAGTCACAGAATTCAAAAGAATTGACAGAGATCAGATTGACAAAGATTTAAAGATAAAATCCTGGGATAACTCAGGTGGTGGATTTTAAATCTGCTTGATAAAGACCACAGAACCAGTGAGTTATAGATATTCAGTATTGCATGCTAGACTTCCTATTGAGACATATTGTTGATGATAGATTATTTGACATTCATACTTGCTCAGCTGGATTGTGACCTGTGCACATCATGGTTCGGTGATGCCCTGTGGATCATGATAGCTTTTTGACTTATCATTTCGCATGACATTGTACTTACAATTCATTTCAGATATTGCTATAAAATTATTGCTATCATGACTTTGATTACTATGCTTTCCCTATTGATCGCATCTTTGACATACTGATTCAGCTTAGCATGATTAGCCTTGTCGGTCTACTGTTCTAGACCTAGCTATGTCACCAGTTCTATTGAACTTGGTATTGATACTCCGATGTTCGCCCATGAAGACCGCTGGTAGCTAGCCCAGCATAAGTGGATAGCTTCCTCTAAAAGCGTGAGCGTGGCTGAACATCATCCGACTCTATGACTACTATGTCTCAATCATGAGTGGCTGTAGCGGCAGTCCAGACATATCACGTTAGACCCATGATCCGCTTGATTAATGCATGTAATCTGAAAATCTATATTCTCACTAAGCTTTGCTTACTGATGTTGTTTACACTTTTTACAAGAAAAGATAAAGGAAAGTCACCTGCCGGACCTAGTTATTAGGTCTTAGAAGATCAAGATTGAAGTTTTCTATAGACCACTACTCAACAAACCCTTTGGTACTGATTGGGAGATGATGATTGCGGTGGTCTGGGTAGATTTAATTTGATTGTATGATGACATGAATTAGATTAGTCTGGTACCCTTTATAAGTTTAATTTGAAAATTGTAGTTCATACTAAAATCTGTATTAAACTTATCCTAATATTTTGTACTGTAATTTGAAATTTCCGCAACTTAATTACTCTATGTTAGTTATGATTGATATCATGTTGCAAGATGTGGGACCTAGACTCTGAGGACTGCCCCATAAGGGGAGGTCTTCACAAGATGGTATCAGAGCCCATAGTTTGAGTGAATGAAGTATTACGTTAGTAATATTTGGTCTCAAACTGAAGCAATACATATGTATCAATCATTTAGGTGGTTTGAACTGAAATAGGATGTACAGATTATTAGGAGGGAAAAAGGGTACATAGATCTAAGTCTATAAACTGATAGTTAAATGATTTTAATTTTCAGTAAAGATTTCAGGATCAGGTGACATTCCCAACAATAGGACTCCCCTGCAAATGTTTGAAATGGTACAACAATTATTAGCCCAACATTCAGAACAACAAAACAAGAATATGCAAGAACAGCTTCAGGCTAGAGATAAGGCCGAAGCAAAAAGACGTGCTGATAAAAAGAATAAGAGAAAAGATAAACAAATCCAGAATGATGAATCTGATTCTGATAACTCAAACCCCAATGCCCAAATTGAGCAGCCGAAAGGCTATAAGTTCAAAGATTTTAAAGCAAGCGGTGCCCTTAACTTTGAGGGTATAGTCAACCCAATCCAGGCGATGGATTGGATAAGCCATACTGAAAAAATCTTCAGAATCTCCGATTGCTTGGAGTCAAATAAAGTGAGTTATGCATCGGCTTTGTTCGTCGGCGCTGCTCGTGCCTGGTGGAAAACCCAGAGAAATATTTATGGCAAGGAACTCATCCAACCTTTAGAGTGGGATCAGTTCCTCGATATGTTTAATGCGAAATATTGTCCTGTTGACCAACAAGACAAGATGGAGGTTCAACTGATGCAATTAACCCAAGGAACCAAGACTGTAGATGAGTACGAGCATGAATTCTCGCGACTCTATGGCTGTTCCTCGTATCAGGTAGCCACTAAAGAAAGAAAGATGAACCGATTTCGTGGAGGGCTTAACCCGAGATATCGACACCCAATGAGTGCGATAAAGTATAAGAGTTACTTAGAGATGGTTGAAGCTGCTAGACAGATCGAGAGAGGATATTTAGAATATGGCGATCAACTCTATGCTCCATCAACAAACCCGACATGTCCTTCTCCCCAAAGAAGCAGAGATTCGACAGATTCTTCAAGCCAAACAAATCTCAATCCCAGCAACCCCAGCAGTCTCAACAATACAGCTCATCTCAGAAAGCTCAAGCCTATTCTCTAACGAATGAACCACGATTCTGCAAAAGATGCAGAAAATCGCATATGGGATTGTGTAATCCGGACGACGTCAATTGCTATGTGTGTAGCAAGATCGGCCATAGTAGAGAAGAGTGCCCTCAGCGAGGTCTTGGTTGTGCTAAATGTGGAATGCGTGGACACTTCATGTATTAGTGCCATAGTGGACATCGAGGTTAGTCACAGTCATCAGCTGGAGGTTCTACAATGAAAAGCTCAACCGCAACTCCAACTGCAAGGACCCGAGCATTCCAAATAACGATGGAGGAAGCGAAAGAAACCCCTGATGTGGTTACCGGTACGTTCTTATTAAATACGATACATGCTCGTGTATTATTCGATTCCGGTGCAAATCGTTCATACATATCGACTGCTTTTGCTCAAAGACTGCATAACTTTCCTTCAAAGCTTCCTGTTATACTCGATATAGAGACGACCAGTAACAATTACGTTATGGCTGATTCCGTTCACCGAAATTGCACCTTACTCGTCGATAACATAGTGTTCAACGTCGATCTTATTCCGATTCCGTTAAAAGAGTTCGACGTTATTATCGACATGGACTGGTTAACAAACAACGAGGCTACGATCGTCTGCAACCGCCGAATCATCAGAATTAAGACTTTAGACGGCCGAGTGTTAGAAATCAAGGGCGACAAACGAAAAGGTGCTCATTGTTTCATATCCGTTGAGAAAGCGCATAAATATTTATTGAAGGGTCATGAATCTTATCTATGTTTTGTCTCGTCTGAATCTGTTTCTGAAGCGAACCAGAAATCCATTTCTGATATCCCGATCGTCTGTGAGTTCCCAGACGTATTCCCTGATGATATTTCTGGAGTGCCACCAGAACGTCAAGTCGAATTCGGCATTGACTTAGTTCCTGGTGCGGCTCCAATTGCTAAAGCTCCCTACAGACTTGCGCCTGCAGAAATGCAGGAAATGGCAAAGCAATTGCAAGATCTGTTAGAGAAGGGATTTATCCGACCTAGTTCATCTCCGTGGGGTGCACCTGTCTTGTTTGTTAAGAAGAAAGACAGAACTCTCCGTATGTGCATCGACTATCGTGAGTTGAACAAAGTCACTATCAAGAACAAATATCCTTTGCCCAGTATCGATGATTTATTTGATCAGCTACAAGGAGCAAGTTATTTCTCCAAAATTGATCTTTGTTCTGGGTATCATAAGTTGAAAGTTAAAGATGTGGATATCCCGAAAACAGCCTTCCGAACGAGATATGGTCATTACGAATTTCTCGTGATGCCATTTGGTTTAACGAATGCACCAGCGGCGTTCATGGATCTCATGAATCACGTGTGCAGGCCAATGCTGGATAAGTCAGTTATCGTGTTCATAGATGATATCCTGATTTACTCCAAAACGGAGGCTGATCATGTTGTTCATTTACGTCAATTGCTAGAGTTATTGAGAAAGGAAAGACTCTACGCAAAATTTTCGAAATGCAAGTTTTGGCTCAGACAGGTATAACCTTACATTGTCTTGAGTTATTTCTTAAAGCATTTCTTGTGTCAAACAAAACTTGAAATTCTATTTTGATTCCTTTATAGATCCAATTCCTTGGACATGTTGTATCTGGCGAAGGTATTTCAGTCGATCCTTCCAAAGTCGAGGCCGTTCAGAAATGGCAAACGCCTCGCAATGCCTCCGAAATCAGAAGTTTCCTTGGATTGGCCGGTTACTATCGACGATTCATTAAGGACTTCTCGAAGATTGATGTGCCACTTACGATGCTAACACGAAAGAATACACCTTTCGTAATACACATTTCGTATGGGTTGATAAACAGCAAAAGGCATTTGAAACTTTGAAGCAGAATCTCATTCAAGCGCCAATCCTAGCCTTACCAGAGGGCAATGATGACTTCGTTGTTTATAGCGATGCATCTGGTACAGGTCTAGGTTGTGTCCTCATGCAAAGGGAAAAAGTCATTGCCTACGCTTCAAGGCAATTGAAAGACTATGAGAAAAGTGCACCAACTCATGATCTTGAGTTGGCTGCCGTTACCTTTGCATTGAAAATCTAGCGGCATTATCTCTATGGGACTCGGTGTCAGCTTTACACCGACCATAAAAGTCTCAAGCATCTATTTACTCAAAAGGATCTGAACATGAAACAGCGTCAGTCCTTGGAGCTTATCAAGGACTATGATTGCGAGATCCTGTATCATCCGGGCAAAGCCAATGTGGTCGCGGATGCTTTGAGTAGAAAAATCTATCCTGAAAAGTGTTGCTATGCCCTAACATTAAATCTGCTCAAGCCAAAGCATTGAAAGAAGAAAATATCTGTTCTGAAAATCTCAAAGGGCAACTTCAATTTCTGTCTATGAATCATTTGGGGCTTCAATGTCTCAAGGGAAACGAATCTGGATTCCTAAATATGGTTCTATTCACAACACTATTCTATCTGAAGCTCATAAGTCCAAGTTATCCATTCATCCTGGCAGCTCAAAGATGTACTTCGATCTGAAAGCTGATTATTGGTGGCCAGGAATGAAGAAAGACATCGGTCAATTCGTTGAAGGCTGCAGAGTCTGTCAAATGGTTAAGGCAGAACATCAGAAACCCTTCGGGGATATGCAACCACTACCAGTTCCTGAGTGGAAGTTGGAGCATATAACCATGGACTTCGTCACGAAATTGCCTAAAACCAAGAGACAGCACGACTCCATTTGGGTAATCGTGGATTGATTAACGAAGTCAGCTCACTTCATACCGATGAAAGAGACATATATTCTTGATAGATTGGCACAGATGTACATCACTGAAGTTATCTCTCGACATGGTGTGCCGAAATCTATCGTCTCTGATCGTGATAGTCGTTTCACTTCAAGATTCTGGAAAGCACTGCAAGAGGGGATGGGTACTCGAATTTCCATGAGTACTGCTTATCATCCTAATGCAGATGGCCAAAGTGAACGCACTATCTTGACTCTTGAAGATATGCTCCGTGCCTGCATTCTTGTTTTAGGTGGTAACTGGGATGACCATTTACCTTTGGTCGAATTCATATACAACAACAGTTATCATTCCACGATCAAGATGGCTCCTTTTGAAGCTTTGTACGGAAGAAAGTGCAGAACTCCCACCTGTTGGCGCGAAACAGGAGAATCGCCTTTAGCAGGTCCTGCCCTTCTACAGTTGACTCATGAGAAGATTCAACTTGTCAGAAGGAACATTCTTGAAGCTCAAAGCAGGCAGAAGTCTTACTACGACAATCGGCATCGATCGATTAGTTTTGCAGTTAATGATTGGGTGATGCTGAAAGTATCCCCAATGAAGAATGTGGTACGATTTATAAAGCGAAACAAGCTAGCTCCGAGATTTATTGGCCCATTCAAGATCGTTGAAAAGGTAGGGAATCAATCTTACCGTCTTGAATTGCCAACAGACCTAGCGAGAATACATCCTGTATTCCATGTTAGTAATCTACGAAAGAGCCTAGCAGATGAAAGAGAAGTTCAAGTACCACATGTTAATGTGCAAATTGATGAGAAGCTTCGAGTGGTTGAAGAGCCGGAATGTATTTTGGACTCGAAGACCAAAAAGCTTCGAAATAAAGAGATAATGATGGTGCTCGTCCAGTGGAAACACCACAATGGTTCACATCAGTCTTGGAAATCAAGAGATGTCATGAAAGCAACATATCCAAGTTTGTTCGAACTTAGCTAACTTCGAGGACGAAGTTTGTACGTAGTGGAGCCCATTTTGTAACAACCTAGTCTTATCTTAACTTTAATTTCAGTATTTGAGCTAATAATGTAATTTAATTACATTATTTGAATTGTAATTTAATTAAGTAATGAAATTATTTAATTAAATTATATAAATGTTATAAAGTATAAAATGATCAAATTTAAAAGAGATGTGTTATACAAAAGTGTAGGGGGTTCAATTGCAAGTATAACTAAGTTAAATATATAAAAAACTAAAAAAATGAGCATAAATGCTCATTATCACACAATTAAGAAATCACACACTCTCTCTTTTCTCTCTCTCTACATCATACGACAACCTTCAAATTCTCACAAAAACATCATAAATCTTGCAATAAATTTTGAAATCAATCAAGGAGGATCCACAAACAACATTAATCAACAAGAAACTACAAAGATTTAAGGTAATACCCATATATATTTCGAAATTTTTATGGGTTTGGTTCGGTTTTATGAAAAACCGAAAATCCAAGATTTATAACATGAAATTGTTGTTGCATGTTGGAATTTTTAGTAGATAATCATATATTGAAGTTATTAGATGTTAAAGAAACAAAAATCAGTGGTTGGATCGTCCAAATATAGGAGAAATCGGAATATTTGTAAAATTAAGTGTTATTGGCAAAAAGTGCCTATTTTGGACGATTTTGACCAAATAATTGTGTTAATGATAGGGAAAATGGTATAAAAGCAACCCAAATATGATAATATAACTTTATTTTAAGTTGCATGTTAATGAAAATGGGTTTAGTGAATTTTTGGTAAAAATTCGAATGAATAAAGCTTAGAACTTCAAGAACAAAATTTGGGAAAATATTTAAGTATGGATCCGAATTCGGATGACCCGAATTCAGATATGGTGCCATTTCGGATGCTTTATTTCGGATAAAAGTTGAGTCAAATTCGGATGGCCCGGTCCGGAAGCCAATTCGGATGATGTAGTTCGGTCCGAATCCGGGTGGTCCGAATCCTGATGGTTTGAATTCGGATGCCAAATTCGGATGTCCTATTTTTGATACTTTAAAATAACTATTAAAGATTAATAAATAAAGCAACATGATATATATATATATATATATATATATATATATATATATATATACATATATATATATATATATATATATATATATATATATATATATATATATATATATATATATATATATATATATATATATATATATATATATTATTTATGTATATATATATACCTTTTAAGAATTCAAAGAAACAAATAAAATGAATTAAATGATTGATAAGTTATCAGTTATCAGAATCAGATCAGATAAAGATTTAAAACTAAGACGTTCTTGCTATGATATAATTTTAACAAGGTTTAGATAAATTCTGAACAAAGAACTAAAGAATTAAAGAGATTGAAAGTGGGTCTCGGATTTGAAAAGAAAAGCCAGAGATCAGATTGACAAAGATTAAAGATAAAATCCGGGGATAACTCAGGTGGTGGATTATAAATCTGATTGATAAAGACTACAGAACCAGTGAGTTATAGATGTTCAGTTTTGCATGCTAGACTTCCGTTTGAGACATATTGTTGATGATAGATTATTTGACATTCATACTTGCTCAGTTGGATTATGCCCTGTGCACACCATGGTTTGGTGATGCCCTGTGGATCATGATAGCTATTTGATTTATCATTTCACATGATATTGTACTTACAGTTCATTTCAGATATTGCTATAGAATTATTGCTATCATGACTTTGATTACTATGCTTTCCTTATTGATCGCATCTTTGACATATTGATTCAGCTTAGCATGATTATCCTTGTCGGTCTATTGTTCTAGACCTAGCTCTGTCACCAGTTCTATTGAACTTGGTATTGATACTCCGATGTTCCCCCATGGCGACCGCTGGTAGC
This sequence comes from Centrapalus pauciflorus, assembly GCA_020465985.1. Taxonomy (NCBI): domain Eukaryota; kingdom Viridiplantae; phylum Streptophyta; class Magnoliopsida; order Asterales; family Asteraceae; genus Centrapalus; species Centrapalus pauciflorus. The sequence goes on along the minus strand of JAANYP010000848.1, from coordinate 4,742 downwards.
TAGCCCAGCATAAGTGGATAGCTTCAACTAAAAGCGTGAGTGTGGGCTGAACATCATTCGATTCTACGACTACTATGTCTCAATCATGAGTGGCTGTACCGGCAGTCCAGACATATCATGCTTTGACCCATGATCCGCTTGATTAATGCATGTAATCAGAAAATCTATATTGTCACTAAGCTTTGCTTACAGATGTTGTTTTCACTTTTTACAGGAAAAGATAAAGGAAAGTCACCTGCTGGACTTAGTTCTTAGGTCTTACAAGATCAAGATTGAAGTTTTCTATAGACCACTACTCAACAAACCCTTCGGTACTGATTGGCAGATAATAATTGTGGTGGTCTGGGTAGACTTGATTTGATTGTATGATGACATGAATTAGATTAGTATGGTACCCTTTATAAGTTTAATTTGAAAACTGTAACCTGTACTAAAATTGTATTAAACTTATCCTAATATTTTGTACTGTAATTTGAAATTCCGCAATATAATTACTCTATCTTAGTTATGATTGATATCGTGTTGCAAGATGTGGGACCTAGGCTCTGAGGACTGCCCCGTGAGGGGTGGTCTTCACAAGTAAGGGCTCCATCCTGTAGCGTGTGTGTGGCGAACTTTACCTTGTTTTCTTCGGTGCAGTTGCTAACCCGGAAGACGGACTCCAGTTTCTCGAACCATCGAGTAAGACCAACAGCACCTTCGGTGCCATTGAAATATCTGGGTTGGCAGCCTAAGAAGTCTTTGATGCTGCTCCCCTGCGGGTTATTTTCAGCCCCTACAACAACTCCACTACTTCCAGATCCATTTTGGTGGTTACTTTTGAGTGCTGCAATGGCATCAGCTACCCTCTGAGCTACTAGTCTCTCGATTTTCTCAGTGTTCATCCTTCATGGTGGCATGATCTTGAATTTCAGAGAAAATTACACGGTTAAGAAGATAAGTCTATGGGTTTGAATTTTTCTAAGGCAGATAGTCATACTACATATATCATCAACACAGATTTATAGATAAACTTAATTTTCATTAAACATTGCTTGATACATAACCTTTTACAACATGGGGTCGTGGTTTCCCCGAAAAATTTCAAGCCTTAACTAAACTAGAAAATACACTAAGTTGCAAGTACAAATACTACAAATACAATAATAATGGAGGCACTAGGTGTGAGACATCTCGGGGTGAGCATTGAGCCGCTGTGCTAGTGCAGCGTTATGTGCCTCGCACTCCGACAGACGTTGTCGGCATTGGTGTATTGATTGTACATGTTGGTTGGCCCAGTAAATGTTTGTGTTCTGCATTTGCTTCAGCTCATGTCGTGTCGTGATCTCTCCGACCTCTTGACTGAGTTGCCTCAGTTGAAGGTCGTGCCTTGTAGCCTTTACCACTAGTAGCGGTATAGTTTGGGCTGCGGGTTCTTGGGTTAGGGGTGGTGTCTGTTCGGAGGATGGTCCCCCGATCTCGAGATAGGAGGGGATTCCCTTCTCTTGCCTCCATTCCTGGAGGGTGTCCGACATCCATCCCCAACGCCTGACATCTATCTATCGCCGTTGCGGCGGGCTTGGCTGGGCAACAGGGACCGGGATAGACTCCCGTGGTGGTATCCTCACCCTTTTCCTTGCGGTGAATTTCATGAGTGGGTCATTGGGATGTGGACGGTATGCTTTATGTGAGGGGACTTGGGGGTGGTAGGGTATATATGAAGGGGCCACCGGAGATGGTGGATCTTCATCGGATGGTTCTCCCTATCCGTCGGAAGGTTATTCTTCCTCCATTGGCTCTTCTTTGGATTCCTCCATTAGATCTTCTTCGGATTCCTCCATTGGCTCTTCTTTGGAAGGGTTTTCTGATTCAACGAAGATCTCTGTGTCCCCTTGATCCATTGGGGTGTATTCATCTTCAGAATCGGATAGGATAATGTTGGTGTTGCCCAACATGTTTCTGTAATTAGGGTCCATTTATAGGACGACGAAGCCTCCTCCTCAGATAAAGATATCTCTGACGCAACTCTCCCGACAATAAAAACTTTATCTATTTATATTTTTGTTTTTTGGCGGGTTCGGTCAGGAGGGACAAAAGAGTCTTAGTTACTTATAAAATGTCTTAGTCTCTTGAATCAACAAAGTTTAGTTGTAGCAGTTATAGTCTAGGGTACTAATGCAACCTAGTTCACTATAACTATGGCTCTCTGATACCAATCTGTCACACCCTGATACCCCACTTGGCAACGAGGCATGACGTCACGGAGACAAAGTCACAATCATAATGAATGACCACGATATGGGACGTTTTCGAAATACATAACTTATAAACAATGTTTTACAATTACGGAAATAAAGAGTTCACGAAAGACGGAGATTAAAAGACCGTTTGCCATGCATGCAGAATGTAGCCCTTATGATCCCGAGAATAACATGCTAAATACGTCAACATAAAGTTGGCGAGCTCATAAGTTTACTCGATAAATAGGACATTGTATGGAATACACAATATTTCATTGAGTCTATAAACAAAAGCAAATCATATAGTTTAAGTATTACCATAAGCCTCATGACCCCGAAACTTAACTTTTGAGTGCCCTATGTGGTATCAAACACCATAATACCAAGAATCATCAAATAATTATGCATCCGTTTACAATTGGTGCGACCAACCCGGATGGGGGCGTCAACCGAAATACATCTATCCACAATATTCACGTTTACGTAGTAACTAAAGGTTCATGATTGAGGGCGGTGGTGAAGTAACAATCTTATGTGATACGAAAAATGATTTAAGTACTTGTGTCCATATAAAATAAAAGGTTGAACTTGTATTCTCACCCCAAAAGATTGCGAACAATTAAAAATGGGGCTATGAAAACTCACCGTAAAAGATGGCATGACAAAATGAGCGTAAAAACAAAGATTGTGTTGTTAACTTGATGAAACTTGATGTATTTAACCGAGTCCAAAATGATATGAGGGACTTAATAATTCTCATAAATGATAATATGCATGTATGAGGGTTTTATGTTTTAAATCACTCAACTTAACAAGTCTATAAATAAAAGGGTTAATCACCAAAAATAGCAACGACTTATATTTTTTTTATCAATCTTAGTAACATTTATTAAAAACTATCAATAATAGCAACAACATTTTTCTTTTTGTTATCAATAATAACAACTGTTGACCTGATGACCTGATTACCAGATCACCATTGCTATAATTGATAATAATGAAAAGTTGTTGCTATTATTGATAACTTTTTTTAAAAAAATATTTTGTTTTTTTATTTGAATTATGTTTTGTTTTTTTATTTGATGAACAACCCACATATTATTCATTCATATAAAGATTGATTTATATAAGTTTTAATTCTATTGAGTTGAACTTTTTCGAGGCTTTTTGGACGATTATTTGATCTCGTAACTTCGTAATCTACGTTTCCGAGATATTTTATTCTCGTAGTTAAATAAACTCAAATGTTTTATTCGCAACCTGTCGTTTATATTTCATCTTGCCACCTTCAACAACAAACAAAATTAAGGAAGTAGCACAAAGCATACATTTATGAGAATTACAAAGTTGATTATGATAATGACGTTATATAGTATAACATCAAAAAATCACACTAATAATTATAATAAGTAAATAAATAATTGATGAAATAAGTTTATAGATTTGACAAAATTTGAAAAAATGATCAAATATTTCTGAACAACTTTTGTATTTATGTATGCTTGTAATTATAAATAATTTACAACAAACTAACCCGCAACAATGTAACGAGTTTAAAATATCCTTCAAATTATATTTGTCTTTAAAAAAAGATTTTAATAAAAATACAATATTTATAAATTATTTACCTTTATATGTGTTTATTCAACAGGCTGCGAATAAAACATTTGAGTTTAGTCAACTACGAGAATAAAATATCTCGGATATATAGATTACGAAATTACGAGATCAAATAATCGTCCAAAAAATCTCGAAAAAGTTCAACGCAATACAGCTAAAACTTATATGAATCAATCTTTATATAAATGAATAATGTGTGGGTTGTTTACCCAACAAAATAACAAAACATAATTCAAATCAAAATCAAAATAGTTTTTTTTAAGTTATCAATAATAGCAACAACTTTTCATTATTATCAATTATAGCAATGGTGACGTGGTAAACAGGTCATCAGGTAAACAATTACTATTATTGATAACAAAAAGAAAAGTTGTTGCTATTATTGCTAACTTTTAAAATATGTTACTATTATTGATAAAAAAAATATTAAGTTATTGCTATTTTTGGTGATTAGCCCTAAATAAAACCCACTTAAAGGTCAAGTTTATATATATAGATTTTCGAGGTTTTATCGAGATTTTTCAGCCTACTTTGTGATTGTTTTTGACCAAGCTCCAAAACGATTTGGGCTTTGACTTTCATAATCATATAACTACTATATACGAGGAATTTTTCAAGGTAACAACGATCATTCTTCGAGGTGTTTAGGTTAAAGAAAAGGTTCGTTGAAAACCCTATGTTGGCCATATTTGAGCTGTTAGACTTTTCGGTTCCCAAAGAGTATTTGAGGGTTCAAAACTCCATATTAAATTATAAAAACCTTATATATATAGTTAAAATAGTATATCTAAATTTTGAAACAAGAATCAACTCATTTCGTTAAGTTTTGACTTAGTTATGATTTTTCAAAGTTGATGTAATATTTCTGCCAAAAAATCCGAATTTCATATCCTTGAAACAACT